>CM051829.1:68071284-68541284 GCA_028451465.1 Erethizon dorsatum | reverse complement strand
CCCTTTTCCGGAAGCTCTCGGAGGGGACACCTCCCACCCCTGCGCTGTCGCGAGAATGAGGCCCCGCCCACTAACGGGTTGTGGCTTTTGGGGCGAAGAGTCCCCAAGACAGAGTACACAACTGTAGGTAAGATTATTACATGAGCTTTTATAGATCCTATGATTCCGGTTCCTCTGGCTTTTATAGGAGCAGAATGTTCTGGGTTCCAGGATTTTGGGAAAACAAAATCCTACACTGCCAATGTTACACATTTGTGAGACCACTAAAGGTAATTATGGAAACTTTCTTACATTTCAGAAGCTTTGAATAAAAACCAATCCCGGGGATGGTTGCACAACTCGGAAAATTTACTAAAAATCATTTAATCGTCCACGTAAAACAGATGGTGTGACTCGAAGCGGTTTAAAAATAAAAGATTAGCTGGGCGTGGTGGCGCACATCTATAATTCCAGAGCTTGGGAGGCTGAGACAGGAGAATCGCTGTGAGTTTGAGGCCAGCCTGAGCTACATAGTGAGCTCGAGTGAAGCCTGAACTACAAAGCGAGATCGTGTCTCAAAAAAAAAAAAAAAAAAGTAAAAATAGAAGACTAATAAAAAAAGCCAAAGTTAATCAGTGTTGGACATTCCTCTTCCGTGAGCTTTTAGTGCTGCTTAGGAAAGGGGACAGGGGGCAAATAAAGAGAAATGTGTATTCCATAGGTCAAAAGGAGAGCGCAGATGAAACTCCAAACTTCTGGGAGTCTTCCTTGGCATTTGAGAGAGTTAATGTGATTTAGGCCAGTCAGACTACTGGCAAGTATAGCCATTATTTCAGCCTTCAATTTGGCTGTGGATACTTTTATCTTGTCGGATTTGGTTTACAGCCATATCAGTTCCAGTGCAGCAGAAATATTTGTTGGTGGTTCACTTGTAACATGAGGGAGCCGAATGAATTTTTCCTGCTTTGATGCCCTTCTAAAAAAGTGGAAAGAACGTGGTCCCCCGAGTCATTCATTCCTTCAAAAAACCATTGAGTTGCTGAACACTGACTACGCCCCAGGCACTTTTCTAAGCTCTGGGTCAATGCTTTAGGAGCTAGAGCTACCTAAGATCCAGATTACCGATTCCCCTTGATAACCGTTTAGCTTTGTGAAATCACCTACCCAGCTGATCCAGAACTGTGTCCTGTGCAAAGTGGAAAATGAAATACGTAATAATATCCACTGGGCCACAGGGTTTATTGTGGAGACCACACCACCTAATATAAGTGAAAGTATTTTGTAAAATGCAGAATATTACATAGATATGAAAAATTGCTATAGCTTGATTCCAAATCTGCCTTAGTTTTAATCAGGAAACTGCACTATTTGTAACCTAGAGATTCCTTTCTGTAATTTTATGAATTCTCCTTTTCTACTTATGTTTCACGTGTCTCTCTGAGAGAATAATTACTTGTCAAACTAAAGCACTGAATCTCAGTCCCCAGTTTTTAGTAGGCTAGCTCTCCATGGGTGGAGAAAGTGAATTGATGCCTTTACCTTTTTTTTTTTTTGCCAGGAAATGACGTGATAGCTCCGTGGCTTCATTTGGCCCTAAATAAGATGGCGCCTAGCGTTTGGCGCATGCTCTTTGACGCCGTCAGTGGCCGCGCACCGCGCTTCGGGGGTGCGCACGTCAGTCGCTGCCGTTGCCTGACTTCCGCTGTTGCAGAAGCCGAGTTTCCGCGGGTTCTGGCCGGCTTGTGAGTGTACTGTGTAGTGTGTGGTGGGCGGGAAGAGGCAGGATGGACCCGGCACACCTGGGCAGAGCGTGTTCCGGATGAGGGGGTCGGGTCTGAGGGTGGGTGCGGGCTGCGTCCCGGGAGTTAGAGGTGCAGTGTTTAATTGGTTTTGGGGACTTGGGCCGGCGCTCAGCGTAGAGGTGGAAAGCACAGTTAGGACCCGTTTTTGAAATGTTTTCTCAGGAAGAGGCCGCGCCGGGGCTGCCTCCAGGTTGGCATTCATTCACCACTTGGGCCGACTGAAGTTCCCAAAGGAGCGGACTCTTTAGAGCTGCGGCTGTGTTTGAGGTGCCTGCAGTCGATTCCCGCATCCTGCTGATTTTGAATAGTAGCTTTTTCTTTTCTTCTTTCTTTCCTTTGTCTTTCCTGGACTTGAGTAACTCAACTGTGGAATAAAGGAGTCGCCTAGGTTATTTCCACTCCCTCCTTACCCACTCAGCACCCTCCCTCGCAAGAATCAACGAGTCTTCCCTTAGTCCACCCTGTTACCTGGGCATTCAGATTTTGCTTAAACATTGCCAGTGAAACGCCAGGCAGCTTATTCTGTTCTTGGACCTATTTATGAGAGTAATGTTTTCTTAGAAAGATGCAACCAGTTCCCAAATGCTTAATGCTTGGTCCAAATTCTATACAGTTTAAGTCCCCTTTCAATCATTTATTCAGGAAACCTATGTTAAGTATCTACAGTACCTAGATACTGCTGTGTACTAATGGCACCAGTTGAAGGATTCCTTTATCTCAGCAAGTTCGTAGTTTTGAAGGAGGGAGACAGATAAGTAGAGATACTTAGAAAAGTAAGTACTGTACTATAAAAGTGGTTTGCAGACAGGTCCTCTAAGAGCATAAAAGAAGATGCCCTCCAGTTTAGGTCAGTATTGCCTTTAAAATGTGATAACTACAATTGAAGCCAAGAGTCCAAAAGCAACATAATACAGAGAACAGGAATCTTTCATTTCAACACAAAATTTCTGTTAATATAGCCAGTCTTCTAAAATAACCACTTTGCTTTTGAATTGTTTCTATTAATGGAAGTAACTGTTTATGAAAACACCAATAGCAAACACTTATTGATCACTTATTATCTAATGATGTAGGTGCTATTTTTATTTCATTTTATAGCTGCAAAAACAGATTCAGGTTAAGTAACTTATGAACATCATAAGAATGGAGAGATGACTTGAGAAACAAATCCAGACAGTTTGACTTCACACTTTGCTCTCAGCATCATGCTGTTTTCCTTCCCTGATTTAGTTACACTAATAACTAAAACTTATTAGCCACTTACTATTTAATATGTATAACAACTCTATGAGGTAAGAACAATTACTTTTTTTTTTTTTTTAACAATTGAAACAAGTTTAGAGAGGTTAAGTCACTTGGCAAACATAATGTACTAATCAGTAGTAGAGTTGAGATTTGAACTGGTTCTAATTGTTTCTCATTTTCTTTTTCTTTCTTTCTTTCTTTTTTTTTTTTTTTTTTGGTACTGGGAATTGAACTCAGGACCTTGTACTTGCCAGGCAGGCACTGTGCTGCTGAGCTATATCCCTGGCCCTCTCATTTTCAACCTAAAGGAGTAGTGTGCATTTGGTGTAGAATATTATATTCATGATTGGACATGAATAAAAATGAAAAGATAATTGAGTAAATGTTATTGCCATTAATTAATATGAAGTTAATAAGAACTTGCGTTTATCCTTTTAGGATGGAACAAACGTGGGACTTCAAAAATGTTGCCCTGTAAGAAGAGAAGAACTACAGTGACAGAGAACTCGCAGGATAAGAGCAGCCAGGAGGAAGACAACTTAGACCAAGAGTCAACTGTTAAACCAGAATCTGACCAGGTCACTGACTTGGGGTCAGTGCCACTGTCCTGGGGTCCAAGTCATGGTAGAGCAGTTGGAGTTGAAGTACAGTGTGTGCAGAATGCAGGAAATCAGCCTGGTGTGGAGGCTCCATCATTGAGCTCTGGGATACTCACCCAGGACACAAATTTAACAAATTTAGAAGCTGTTGATGAGGCTGTTTCTCAGGGAATCATCCTAACTTCCTTGGAGTCTTCCCAGTCTCCTAATGTACACATTGGTAAAGGAAAACTCCAGGCCACTGCTTCAAGGAGAGGGAAGAAAGTTGTCCTCAGGCCTGGACTGGTAACCCAAGAAGACAGAGGTGATCTTCCTATCATGAGGAAGCCCTTTTCAGGAGAGCCTAGTGAAGAAGTCAAGGAGGAAGGAGGTAAGATATGAAAGGTCTGTAGGCTCCATTTTCCATTTTTTTTCTTCCATTTTCCGTTTTAGTTTCAGCATCCCTAATCCAAAATCCAAAACCTGACATGCTCCAAAATCCAAAACTTTCTTGAGTGGTGGCATGATACTACAAGTGGAAAATTCTATACCTGACTTTGTGTGTAGGGTTGTAGTCAAAATGCAGGTGTACTAAAAATATTTTATAAAATTACTTTTTGGGAGACAGAGTCAGGATGGTCAAAAAGTTTGAACCCAGCGTTGACAATTTAGCAACTTAGACTCTGTTTCAAAATAAAAAATAAGTGAGGCATGGTAGTGCATGCCTATAATCCCAACTTCTGGGCCAGGACTGTGATAGAGTGGGGATGAGGAGGGCGGGGCCTGAGGCAGGAGGATTGTAAGTTCTAGCCCAGCCTGAGCAGTTTAGCAGCTCAGTGAGATGCTGTCTCAAAAAAGGGCTGTTGTGGTGGTACATACTCATAATCTTGGCACTCTGGAGGCTGAGGAGGGAGGATGGCAAGTCTGAGGTTAGCCTGAGCTATATAGGCAGATTCTGTCTCAAAAAGCCAAAAGAAATAACTATATAAAAATAAAATAAGGGCCGGTGAGATGGCTCAGCGGCTTAAGCGCCTGCCCGGCAAGCGCAAGGGCCCGAGTTCGACTCCCGGATCCCACATACGAAAAAGGGGCCGGTGATATCGCTCAGCGGCACGGGCGCCTGCTGGCGCGCGAGGTCCTGAGGTCAACCCCCCGGTACCCACAAAAAAAAAATAAAATAATAAAGGGCTGCAGATATAGCTCAGTGTGAAGGCTGCATTCAATTCCTGATACCACTCACAAAAAAATCTTCAGGATATGTGTGTAAAGTGTATATGAAAAATAAATAAAATAAATGAATATTTTATTTAGATGTAAGTCCTGTCTCTGAGATAGCTCATTGATATGTATACACAGACTCCAAAATTGAAAAACACTTAAAATCTAAAACACCCTAGACCCATTTCAAATAAGGGATCCTCAGGGATATTCAACCTGTACCACTTTGTCATTGGTTTTTCTGTAATGCCCTTCAGAGAAGTCCTCAAAGAGGATACTGATTTCATATGGAATTGAAACCATGAGGCTCATTAAGCATCAGCAGTGAACTTTATGAATGGAGAGACACCCTTTCCCCTCCCACTCCCTGAACCCTCTTTATCTCTTTCTTTACTTTCATCCTTTATTCTGCATGTCTGGAGAGATGAGCTATGCATAGGCTTTTGTGAGTTGGAAGGTTTCCATGAAATAAGGCTTGTGGAAGAGGGCAGCCAGAAATTTTTAAAGGAGAAATGACTGAGCCCAGAGTGGTGGTATATGCCTGGGATCCCAGCACTCTGGGAGACTGAGTCAGGATTGCAAGTTCAAGCCCAGCCGAGGCATTGAAGCAATTTAGTGAGACCTTGTTTCAAAAAAGAAAGAAAAAAGGAAGATGGGGGTGGTAGCTCAGTGTGAAGTCCCCGGGTTCAATCCTAGTACTGCCAAAAAGGAGATTGGCCTGTCCGAGTCATGTGAAAGGCTCTAAAGGGAAGAATACTCGGGACTTGAAGGCTGCATTGCAGTTTGACAGAATGGTGGCATGGTCACTGAGGTCAAGAATGTTCTGTGTAGAGGTACATAGGCAAAAGCGTATGATGACCTGGTGGCTTAGAAGTGCTGGGGAGATGGCCGGGGATATAGCTTGGCCAGGGATATAGCTCAGTGGCACAGCACCTGCCTGGCAAGCGAGAGGTTGTGAGTTCGATTCCCAATACCAAAAAAAAAAAAAAATAGTGGTGGGAGAAGACATTTTTTTCTTTCTTTCTTTTTTTGGTAATGGGACTGGAACTCAGGACCTTGCGCTTGCCACGCAAGCACTGTGCCACTGAGCTATATCCCTGGCCTGGGAGAAGACTTCAGAGTAGTAGATTGTATTTAGGTTGCAGATGACATCGTTTTTCATACTAAGGTATTTGAACTTTTTTCATATCAGTAGGTGATTGACATTTTAATTGGCTAAGCAGAACATATTTATGCTTTAGAAAGATATCAGCTTCTCCATTCATTTTGAGTTAAAAAAAATTTTTTTATATTTCTACTTTTATTTGACAATAATAAACTGTATATAAAAAGGGGAAAGCAGGCAGGGAGGCCCGAGATCTCCCTTTCTCTGCTTCCCAAGTATCCCCCACCCCTAGGCCCCAGCAGGGATCACCCCTTCCCGCCTTGTGGGGCTGGTGATTGGCAGGCATTGGAATGCTGTGTGTGTCTGTCTGTATAGTGGTGCTGGGGGTCAAGAATGGAGAAGAGCCCAGGAGTGGAGGGCCTTCTCTCATTCCCCATCAGAGCTGGGACCCTGAGGAGGGGTTTTGAAGGGTTTTGAGGGGTCTTATGTGTTATCCTGTGAGACGATAGCAGATCCAGCATCCAGAAGTGACCCAGTGATTGGCCCAGCTGAGCTTGGGACAGTGTATGCCATGCCACAGCCCTGCTCTGTCGCATCGTCCACATCGACATCAGACGGAACCCAGGTAGGCCAGGTAGAAGATGGCCAGGGCCCCAAAGAGCCAAGTTTGAAGCTTGCACCCCCAGGCCTCAGCTCGAGCCACACTTGCCTGTCATGGTTCCTCAGACTGTAGGCCCGCTTCTGTGTTGGGGCTTTTACACGAGGCATCTTCTTAGCCTGGGGTGCTTCCTTCCCTCGAGTTCCTTTTTTTTTTTTTTTTTTTTTTTTTTGAGGCAGGCTCTTACTTTGTAGCCCAGGCTGGGCTCGAACTCATGGTAGTCCTCCTGCCTCAGCCTCCCAAGTGCTGGGATTACAGGTGTGCGCCACTACTCCTGACCTTCTGAGTTGTTTTTAAGATGTCTATTTTGCTGTCTTTTAAGCACTTGGTCTTGTTTTGTCCTTTGGGTACATTGTCCTTCCAGGATTCTTCCACAGTTAATGTACTGAGTTAGTACTGACAGTGTACTGTGTTTGTTTATACAGCAGAATTTCATGTTTTCAACTACTGTGTTTGAAAACTGATGGAATAGTAGATAAGTTGTTTGAAGGATGTGGTCAGAGATGGAAGTTCCTTTGGGGTAACATGTCCTTCTGTAGAATCAATCCTTGTCATCACAGAGGGCTCTATGGTTACAATCTTGTTCAGAGTAGCTTGTGTTACTGTATCACTCAGTGGTTACGATCATATTCAGAGTAGCTTGCCTTTATTATTTCTGGAGCATTTATATTTTATCTGGAGGGAGTAGAGCAGCAGATTAAAGACAATCTTGGGTTGAGGAAGATGACTAAAGAAGTAATAGTTACTACAAAGTTAAAAGAGGGAGAATTTTTTTTTTTTTTTTTTTTGTAATGTGGGTACCAGGAGTCGACCTCAGGACCTTGCGCTTGCCACAAGGCGCTTGTGCCACTGAGCGATATCACCGGCCCCTTGTTTTCCTTTATGTGGGTACCGGGAGTTGAACTCAGGACCTCACGCTTGCCAGGCAGGCACTTACGCCGCTGAGCCATCTCACGGGCCCGCGAGGAGAATTTTAAGAACAGTACTTTCAAATTTAGTGACAAGGGCTGGAGATGCAGATGCCTAGTGTGAAAGAGGCCCTGGGTTTGATCCCCAGCACCCCCCAAAAAAAAATTTGAGTGGCAAAGGAGAGAGAAAGATAATGATGCCCGAGAAAAGACTATATTCAAAGTCTGGTGATCTTTGTTTTGTTTTTTGAGATTGGGTCTTGCTATGTAGCCCAGGCTGGCCTCGAATTTGTGGCGATCCTCCTGCCTCAGCCTCTCAAGTGCTGGGATTACAGGTGTGCACTACCATGCCCAGCTAAAGTCTGGTGATTTTTTTTTTTTTTTTTGGTACTGGGAATCGAACTCACAACCTCATGCTTGCCAGATAGGTGCTGTGCTGCTGAGCTATATCCCCGGCAGTTGGGTGATTTTTGAAAGAGTTTTTTTTGGGGCAAAGAATGTCACATTGGGTTAGACAAGGATGAAAGCACCAGTGAGATATAAATATATATATGTATATATGTGTGTGTGTATATGTATATATATATGGGAATATATATGTATATGTATATATATATTTATATATATAAGTGCTGGGGATTAAACCCAGGGTCTCACACATGCTAGGTAAGTGCTCTACCATTGATCTGTAGCCACCCCCCCCTTTTTTATTTTTTTAAGACAGGGTCTTACTGTGTTATCCAGGCTGGCCTCAGACTTGTGATCCTCCTGCTTTAGCCTCCCAAATACAGTTGTGTGCCACTGTGTCTGGTTGAAATTGATTTTTCTATTAGAAAAAAAGGAAACCTCAAAGCATATTAGAATTATAAACTCCTTAGTGGTTATCTAGTTCAACTCCCTGACTTTAAGACGAGTGATTTGGATCTCAACTTTTTTTAGTATTTTCTTTAGGAGCCTGTCTTTAGGAGAAGGTAGTGCCTGTATATATAGTATACTTCATTCATGAAGCTCTCTAACTAAGAAGTTTGTATGACAAGATGCTGATTTCTGGAACAGAGTATGATTTGAGAATGGGCAGTGTGCAGCAATATTTGTGATTCTTCTAGAAAAATCTCAAATGCATTCTGGAGGGGAGACACCTTTATTGCCATTAGGCAGACAATCTGTAAAACCAGGAGCCCAACCTAGGGAATCATCCCAGCCAGATTTTTGTGCCTCCCCTCAAGAAAAGCCACTCAGGACTCTGGTTCACCGAGCCGAGGAAGAGAGAGAGGATGGTGGACTCTATTCCAATGATTAGGCTTTCTCCTTCTTCCCTCCCTCTCTTCCTCCCTCCCCTCCCTCCGTTCCCTCCTTCCCTCCTTCCCTTCTTCCCTTTTTCCTTTCTTCCTCCCCTCCACCCCCAGCGAGTGCTGAGGTATATCCCCAGTCTTTTTTAATTTTGAAACAAGGTTTGCTAATGCTGACCTCAAACTTGGGACCCTTCTTCCTCAGCCTCCTCAGTAGCTGGGATGACAGGCATGTACCTCTACACTCATCTAACAATTGTTCTGTCTGTTGAATTGATTCATTTATTGTGAAATGTTCTTTTTACCTCTATATAATTTTGCCTTAAAATCTACTGCGTATCCGCTGCTTGGTTTATATAATATGCGTGTTTCTAATCTATCTTGCATTTTATTTTGTTTTGTTTTTTGAGACAGGGTCTTGCTATGTAGTTCAGGCTGGCCTTGAACTCACTATGTAGCCCAGGCTGCCCTCGAAGTCATGGCAGTCCTCCTGCCTCAGCCTCTCAAGTGGTGCTGGGATTATAGGTGTGTGCCCCATGCCCGGCTAATCGTTTGCTTTCAACCATTTTAGCTTTTTCTATTTAAAAGTGTATTTCTCTCTGTTTTTTGGGGGATGGCCAGTCCTGGGGGTTGAACCCAGGGCCTTACACATGCTAGGCAAGTGCTCTTTAACTGAGCTACATCCTCAGCCTATGTTTCTTTTCTTTTCTTTTTTTTTTTTTTTTTTAGTGTGGGTACCGGCAGTGGACCTCAGGACCTCGCGCTTGCCAGCAAGCGCTTGTGTCGCTGAGCGATATCACCGGCCCTTTTTTTCCTTTATGCTGCTGAGCTATCTCACCAGCCCTATATTTCTTATAAATATTATAAAAAATTTTTTTTTTCATGAGACAGGATCTTGCTGTAATTCAGGCTGGCCTTGAATTCACCATGGAGCCCAGGATGGCCTTGAACTCAGAGTGATCCTCCTGCCTCAAGACTCCGGAGTGCTGGGATAATCCTTGTCAGTTTTTTTTTCAACTAGTCTGAACATAGTTGCGTCTAAGTATTTAGTTGATTTTAAATGTAATTTTTTTTTTTTGGTTTTGAGACAGGGTCTCACTATGATTTTAATGTAATTTTTTTTTTTTTTTTTTTTGTGGGTACCGGGGGTTGACCTCAGGACCTTGCGTGCCAGCAGGCGCCCATGCTGCTGAGCAATATCACTAGCCCTTTTTTTGTATGTGGGTACCGGGAGTTGAACTCAGGACCTCGCGCTTGCCAGGCAGGCACTTATGCCGCCGAGCTATCTCACCCGCCTGATTTTAATGTAATTTATTTGTTTACTTTGAGTTTTTTTGAGATAGTGTTTCACTAATGTAGTTCAGGCTGGCCTTGAACTTGAGATTCACCTGGCTCATTTTTTCAATTTTACCTTTTATTTTTGTTTTATATTTTACCCTACAGACTAATAATATATATCCTTGAAATTATTACAATCTACCTTAATTAGTATTTTCCCTCCTCCACTGTAATATATAAGAGTTTGGCTGCTCTTCCTTTTATGCTGTTATATTCATTTTCTTCCTATATTTATAATCCTGTAAGACATGCTTATTACAAGCTGGGCAAGGTGACGAATACCTGTAATCCCAGCATTTGGTAGGCTGAGGTAGGATGATTGCCTCAAGTTGGAGACCAGCTGGGCTACACAGTGAGCTCAAGGCCAGCCTGGGCTATATATTGCGACCCTGTCTCAAAGAAAAAAAAAAAAGACACACTGTCTTGTTATAGTTTTTTTCTTTCTTTCTTTCTTTTGGTTTTTTGAGATAGGATCTCACTGTGTTGCCCAGACTGACCTTGAACTCCTGAGCTCAAGCATTCCTGGTAGAAGCATGTGCAATAACACCCAGCTTTTATTACTGTTTTTAATGAGTCCTTATTCATAATTCATAAATTTTTATCACATAATTAACCTTTCGGATGCTCTTGGTTCATCTTGAATTCTTTGCCTTTGTGATCATTTTCCTTTTAAAGAATTTTTGAAACAGGGTCTTGCTATACAGTTCAGGCTGGCCTTGAACTTACTATGTAGCCCAGGCTGGTCTCAAACTCGTGGCAGTCCTCCTGCCTCAGCCTCCTGAGTGCTGGGATAACAGGCATGCACCATCATGCTTGGCTTGTATTTCAGTTTTTATTGGAACTAAATGGTTTTCCATGGTATGATCCATCCTATCCATATGAACTTGTGTTAGTCTGTATATTATTATTGGTTTGAAACAAAATAACTGATAGAAACTAAGAATAACGGCTTAGGAAAAATTTATATTTTAACATTATGGCCACATTCTTTTTTTTTTCCTTTTTCAGACAGGGTCTCACTATGTAGTTTAGGGTGGGTTTGAACTCACTGCGTATCCCAGGCTGGCGTGGAACTCATGGTGATCCTCCTGCCTCAGCCTCCCAAGTGTTGATGTTACAGGTGTGTGCCACCATGCCTGGCCTACACTCTGATAAAATCTTTGTAAACAGACAAAGTTGTCTTGATGTTAATCTTCTTCCTTGACTTCAAATAGTAGCAGACCTGAAATGTCAGATGTAAACCTTGTTTTGGTGTTTCATGATATTCCATTCCAAGACTTACAAAGTTTCATATTCAGTAAGCTCTTCTTTTTTCTGGCTATAGATATCCTTTTTCGGGAGACTGAAATATTTAATCCACTTCCTTTCTCTGTATAAGTTCAGAAAGTAGATTTTTTATTGCTTGTTTCTCTTTTTCCCTTTTATAGACCGAAGCATATAATAATGATAAATTATACGTATAGGGCCGGTGAGATGGCTCAGCGGCTTAAGCGCCTGCCCGGCAAGCGCGAGGGCCCGAGTTTGACTCCCGGAACCCACATACGAAAAAGGGGCCGGTGATATCGCTCAGCGGCACGGGCGCCTCCTGGCGCGTGAGGTCCTGAGGTCGTCCCCCCGGTACCCACAAAAAAAAAAAAAAAAAAAAAAAAAAAAATTATACGTATATAATGTTTCATTGGTTGTAAAGCACTTTGATGAATATTATTAATCTCCATGACATTCCTACTGGGCAGACATCCACATTTTACAAAAGAAAATATTGAGACTCTGTTTCCAAGTCGTAGAGTTGACACAAACCAAGGATTTCTGGTATACCATTTAATACACGTCTTAGATTCTGGAGCTGCAGTGTTTGGCTTCAAAACGTGAGTCTGTCATTTATTAGCTCTTTGGAAAGTTTCTTAACTTTTTTGCTTCATTTGCCTCATTTATACGGTGGGAAAAATAATAGTGTCTATATTTTTAAGTTTTTGAAAATGTGGAGACACAGTCCCGCTAAACCACTGAGTTGCCTAGGCTGGGCTTGAACTTGCAATCTTTTTTTTTGTTTGTTTGTTTGTTTTGTTTTGTGGGTACCGGGGGTCGACCTCAGGACCTCGCACGCCAGCAGGTGCCCAGTGTTACTGAGCGATATCACCGGCCCTTTTTTCGTATGTGGGTTCCGGGAGTCGAACTCAGGCCCTCGTGCTTGCCGGGCAGGCACTTAGGCTGTTGAGCCATCTCACTGGCCCTGAACTTGCAGTCTTGCCTCAGTCTCGCTCAGTGCTGGGAGTGTGCCCCCATCTTGGCTCACATAGGGTCGTTACTCATAGGAGTGTAAAGTGAATCATTATCTGTAAAGCGTACAGACGAATGTCTGACATATAGCAATAACTCAGTGAGCGTTAGCTATCCTTACTCCTGCACTACCATTATGAAGCCCACTGTCACCACCACTGCCATGTCATGGTCTTTGGTTTTCAGTGCCAGGCAGCTGGTAGCTTGATTTTCTTTCAGCATTGGCCTTTTGGACTAAATTCCTAGAATAGCAGTTTTTCAGAGTCTTGTGATGCTCTTGCTTTTTTGTTTTTTGTTTTTTGTTTTACAGAAGAGCAAAACAATGAAGAAAATGAGAAAAGGAGAAAAAAGAAAAAGGGTACCAAGAGGAAACGAGATGGAAGGGGTGAAGAGCAAGGGACCTTGACGTGTGACCTGAAACTGGATGACATGCTTGACCGTACCTTAGAGGATGGTGCCAAGCAGCACAACCTGACAGCTGTCAATGTGCGAAACATCCTTCATGTGAGTGAGGCTAGGACAGCGATGGCACTGGAGTGGTAATTTCCCATGGGATGCAAATAAAAATTCTCAGCTAATTCTTGATTCTTAATATATGGATTACCAAAACATACTCCTCAAAATAGCTTTTTCTCCCTGGGCATGTTGGCACATGCCTGTAATCCCAGCACTTGGGAGGCTGAGGCAGGAGGATCCCCATGAGTTAAGGCCAGCCTGAACTGCATAGCAAGTCTGTCTCAAAAAAAAAAAAAAAAAAAAAAAAACCCCAAAATAAAACAAAATCAAGTTAGCTTTCTCTTTGTACTCAACACAAGTGTGAAATCTAGCTGGGTGTGGTGGTGCAGACCTATAGGAGGATCCCATGAGGTGGAGGTCAGCCCGGGCTACCTAGTGAGTTCAAGGCCAGAGTGAACTACATAATAAGACCTTGTCTTAAATAAAAAAGAAACAAGTGTGAAATCTGAACACATGTTAAAGAAAAACTTAATTGGGAAGATAAACTACCTTTGCTTCCTTCTACTGTTTTATTTTATTGGTTAGCAGATTTGAAGATGACATTCACAGTAGATTTACTATTTTGTGGGATGATCTGTCTGATAAAAAGCCGACTTAACAGTTATAATACTTTGCACATAGTAACTCAGCTGTTTCTGTAACTTTTGCTATTTGATACTTTTTTTAAAAGGGTGCTTTATTTATAATTAGGAGTCTTTTTTTTTGGTACTGGAAATCGAACTCAGGGCCTTATGCTTGCCAGGCAGGCGCCTGTGCTGCTGAGCTATAGCCCCAGCCAGGAGTCTTTTTCTGTTTTTTGTTTGTTTGTTTTTTAAATTGTTATGGGGATTGAACCTACAACCTTTCCACTAAGGTACAGTAAGCTACATTCTCAGCCCGTATTTTTTTTTTTTTTTTTTTTTTTTTTTGGTATTTTGAGACAGGTTCTTCCTCCATAGCTCAGGCTGGCCTTGAACTTGTGACAGTCCTCTTGCCTCAGCCTCCTGAGATCTGGGATTACGGGCCCCAGCCCTTTGTAAGTTTTTATTTTGAGACCGTCTTACTAAGTCACTAAATTGTGCAAGCTGTTCTCAAATTTGAGATCTTCTTGCCTTAAGCTCCCTGAGTTCTGGGATTATAGGTATGTGCCACCATGCCTGGCTTATTACTCTTTCTCATCAACATATAATTACTTACCTTAAGATGTCTTTTTATTCCTGTTTCTATGAGAATCTAATAAAATAGGTCCGTTTGCTGCTATATTATTTAAAGTTGTATGCTTCTGTCCAAATCTTGCCTTTTTTGTTGTTCAGTTGCTTTGCTTTACCCCAGTCTGAAGCTACTTGAGAATATAACTTTCATTTATCCTCCATGTTGGTGTAGTACAGTTACGTAGAGATGAGTATTAGCTAGATGACAAGCTTCCTTTTGTATAAAGGGAAATTTCATCTTTTTCCAGGAAGTAATCACAAATGAACATGTGGTAGCTATGATGAAGGCAGCCATCAGTGAGACAGAAGACATGCCAATGTTTGTGAGTAATTGTCACTTTTAATGTTGGGGAACAGAATTATCTATAAAATGGCTATGTATAGGAGGTCACTTTGGAGTTTGTAAACAGTAAATATTTTAACAGCTGGGTGCAAAGTTAGCATCTCCAAACCCAAGAATCACATAGCGATTTTTATTGACTATTTTCTCCCTATTTCTCCCCCTTAGGAGCCTAAAATGACACGCTCTAAACTGAAGGAAGTGGTGGAGAAGGGAGTGGTAAGTGGTGTGGGATTTTCTTTGCTTTTTTAGCTTGGTAAATAGAATTTAATTTTAGGTTATTCATAGGGAGAAAATACAGGAAATATTTTACTCTGGGTTTTCCTTTTTAAAGAATTATTTGTAAGCCATGTGCAGTAGCACACACCTGTAATCCCGGAACTGGGGCTAAGGCAAGAGGATTGCAATTTTGAGTCTTGCCTAGGTAACTTGGTGAGATCCTGTTTCAAAATAAATAAAAAAAATACTGGGGACATAGCTCAGTGCAGAGCACCAAGATTCAGTCCCCAGTTATCCTCCCCACCGCCTTGCCCGGCCAAGAACAATAAGAAATAGAGACAGGAAGGGATGCGCCTGAATTACATCAAACCCTTTACCCTGTACTGTTTCTGACAATATGGTTAGAACATAGCAGGCCTGCAATGTGACATCTTAAGGCTCTTTAGAGACGATCTTGAGGGCCAGTTGTCTTTTTGTTCCTAACATGATTCTGGTTGTGTCACAATTAATGCACAAGAAGTTATATGTCCTTAGTGGTGTCTTAGTAGTAGTGTCTAACAGCTATTAAAATGTTCTTTAAAAAGTTTCCGGGCCGGTGAGATAGCTCAGCGGCATAAGCGCCTGCCTGGCAAGTGCAAGGTCCTGAATTCGATTCCTGGAACCCACATAAAGGAAAAAAAGGGCCAGGTTGCTCAGTAGCACAAGCTCCTGCTGGCAAGCGTGAAGTCCTGAGGTTGACTCCCGGTACCCACATTAAAAAAAAAAAAGTTTCCAAGCTGACTGTGGTGGCACATGCCTGTGATCCCAGCACTTGGGAGCCTGAGGCAGAAGGATCACCATGAATTCGAGGCCAATGTGCTCTACATAATGAAATCAAGGCCAGCTTGAACTGCATAGGGAGATCTTTCTCAAAAAAAAAAAAAAAAAAAGTTTCCTTCCTGGGTTCAATCCCCAACATAAGAAAACAAGAGCAAAAAGAAAAATAAAAACAGAAAAACTTTTCTTTCAACTCCATTATGAAAATTTTCAAACATACAAAAAGTTGAAAGAATATTATAGTCAGTCTAGGTTCCAAGAGTAACATATTATCATGTTTGCTTTGTATCTGTCTATGTCTGCATTTATTTATTTATTTTTTATTTTTATTTTTTTGTGGGTACCGGGGGTCAACCTCAGGAGCTCACGTGCCAGCAGGCGCCCGTGCCACTGAGCGATATCACCGGCCCGTTTTTTGTATATGGGTTCCGGGAGTCGAACTCGGGCCCTCACGCTTGCCAGGCAGGCGCTTACGCCGCTGAGCCATCTCTCCAGCCCCTATGTCTGTATTTATTGCTTTTTCCCAAACTGTTGAAAAGTAAGGCTGGATGACGTGACACTTTTCCTCTAAATCTTCTGTAAGAACTTCTTATGGTTAATGTTATGGAGGGATGCTGATAGTGGATTTATATAATTGATTTTTTTTTTTTTTTTTTTTGTGTGGGTACCGGGGGGACGACCTCAGGACCTCGCGCGCCAACAGGCACCCGTGCCGCTGAGCGATATCACCGGCCCCTTTTTCGTATGTGGGTTCTGGGAGTCGAACTCGGGCCTTTGCGCTTGCAAGGCAGGCGCTTACGCCGCTGAGCCATCTCACCGGCCCTATATAATTGATTTTTAAAAAACACTGTTATGTCTCTCAGTGGTAGAGTGTTTACCAAGCATACATGAGATCCAGGGTTTGATCCCCAGTGCTGAAAAAAGAGTACTGATATCAGAAGGCTACTGTAACTACAAAATCTTAGGTTTGTGTAATTTTATAGTTTACAAATTTACAAGTAGTTTTCATATCCATTCTTCTGTATGAATCTGTGCTGTGATATAAAGTAGGCAAGACGGGCTTTTTTTTCTTTTTTATAGATAAAAGTGCATCTTAATAGGTTTAAGTTAAGTCAAGCCTTGACAAATATTTGAGCATATACCCTCCACACTGGGTCAGTGTAGGTACTTGTTAGATAGATGGCTCTGTGATGGTCACGAGGAAGTAAAAATGCAAAATGATGTATTTCGGTACTTTCTCTTTGGTAGGTGATTCCGACATGGAATATTTCTCCAATTAAGAAGGCCAATGAAATTAAGGTAAACTTGGAAGAGATTGTCCTTCTTTTCCAGAAAAACTACGTCAGCTTTGAAATCTAAGTAATTCCCTTCTACTTTTTAGACCTATCCTTTTCTTTTTAATTCCAGCTTTGGTTTCTTTTCCATTCTGTTATTCTTAGGTTTGTGTATAAGAATCATTTAACTCCTGCTTTGAGTTTTTTGGTCTAGTTGCATGTTATGCTCTTAGGAGTTTTTTTCTGCCTTGCTTTCTCCCCTTATTTTCCCAATACATGTAGTTTTGCACTTCCCAATACTGTATTTCTTTCTCTTATTTTCCTTTTCTCTTTCTCTTTTTTTTTTTTGGTACCAGGAATCAAACTCAGGACCTTGTGCTTGCCAGGCAGGCGCAATGCTGCTGAGCTATGTCCCCGGCCCTCTTTTCTTACTTTGGTGTTGCTAAGTCCATGCTTTACCACTGGGCCACACCCCCCAGCCCTACACATTTCTAACTGTGCTGTGTAGCCTCCACAGTTTGTGGATATCCACCTTGAAGAAGATGACTCCTCAGATGAAGAGTACCAGCCAGATGAAGAAGAGGAAGACGAGACTGCCGAAGAGGTCAGTGAGTGGAGTGTTCATTGGTAGTAGTTTAATTAGGCAGAGTATACTTTGTTAGTATTTTTTTTTTTTTTTTTTTTTTGTGGGTACCGGGGGGTCGACCTCAGGACCTCGCGCGCCAGCAGGCACCCGTGCTGCTGAGCGATATCACCGGCCCCTTTTTCGTATGTGGGATCCAGGAGTCGAACTCGGGCCCTCGCGCTTACAAGGCAGGCGCTTACGCCGCTGAACCATCTCACCGGCCCACTTTGTTAGTATTGACACGTTTTATGCAGATTATTGAAACATAGTTTTTTAAAAATCATTTCTTTGATGTAAGATGTTTTTCTGTTCTTTATCTCTCTCAGTTTTGTAGCTTACATTACAAATTGTAACATAAACAACATAGGTATGTGTATAGAATAAAACGGGTACAGTTGAAATAATTATTATATTGTGAATCCTCATGAAACTTCTTCCAAAGTCAAGAAATGTAACATTGCCAGTACAAACCCATTTTCTTCTTCCCAATTTGTTCCACCTCCTTCCCTCTAAAATAATCACTATCCTGCCTTTTTTTGTTAACTCCTTGCTTGCTATTCCTTATAGTTACATCACCTAAATATGCATCTTTGTACGCTGTAGTTCAATATTCACTGTTTAGAAACTATGTAAATGGACATGTAGTGTATGTGTTGTTTTGTTCCTGGCTTTTGTTGTTTTTGTTCAACATTATGCCTTTGAGATTCATGTGTATTGTTACTTATAGCCATAGTTGGTTCATTTTTATCGCTGTGTTCATGTATTGTTTGATTTTTAGTATTTTCTTTGACTTGTTTGGAAGAGGATTTTAAGCCAATGCCTTACACTTATACAGACAGTATAATGCAGATGAGGATAGTGATCAGATCCCTATCCACCCCTTTGGATATTAAGCTATTTAAATTTTATTTTCTTTCTCTAATTAAGTGATTGATATTTCATGATTCATTCTCATGATACTTCAAACTCAGTGGATTGAGTTAGGGATACACACATACACGTGAACTGGGTGTTTTTTAGAGCTTATTGGAAAGTGATGTTGAAAGCACTGCATCATCTCCACGTGGAGCAAAGAAATCCAGATTGAGACAGTCTTCTGAGATGACGGAAACTGATGAAGAGAGTGGTGTATTATTAGAGGTAAATCAGCAATTTATAAAAGATGAATTAGACACAACTGTATAAGCAGATCTCATTCAACTGTTTAAGTAGATGATAGATTTGTAGTGATTCTGATCTCTTTACCCCTTTTTAAAGTTTCTTATCTCAGCGAACAGTTAAGAGAAGACTCAAAAAATAAAAAAAGAGGACTGGCTGGGTGTTGTGGCACACACCTACAATCCCAGCACCCGGGAGGCAGAGGCAGGAGGATCGCTGCAAGTTTGAGGCCAGTCTGGACTACATAGTGAGCTCAAGGTCAGCCTGAGCTACATAGTGAGACCCTGTCTCAAAAACAAAACAAAAAAAAGAGAAGACTGGGGCCTAGTGATACAGGAAGAACTATTCTGAGTTCTCATTAAGGGGTTAAAGATATGTAACTGGCAGTTTCTTTTTTTCTGCTCTTTTTTTCTCTCATACACGTTGTCCTTAAAGACATTTGTATTAGATTTCCTACTTGTTTTTTTGTTTTGTTTTGTTTTGTTTTTGTGGTACTGGATTGGACCTAGAGCCTTTGCACTAAGCTACATCTCTGGCCCATTTTTATATTTTAAATATTTTTTTTTGTGTGTGAGTACCGGGGTCGAACTCAGGACCTCGTGTGCCAGCAGGCACCCATGCTGCTGAGCGATATCACTGGCCCTTTTTTCGTATGTGGGTACCAGGAGTCGAACTCAGGACCTCGCGCTTGCCAGGCAGGCGCTTATGCCGCTGAGCTATCTCACCGGCCCTATATTTTACATTTTGAGACAGGGTCTCACTATGCTGCTAAATTGCTCAGGCTGGGCTTGAACTTGTGATCCTCTTGCTTCAGTGTCCCAGAAGATTTCCCACTTTTTGGTAACCTAAGTGGCATTCTGTTGGTTTCACTGGCAACAGGGTGAAACCTCATTAGATCTACGAACTTGACAGTGCCTTTGTTTTCCTGTACGTCTATCTAGATGAGAAGAAAAAGGTCAGCAGCACTGGGGACTTTGCCTCTTTCTCTCTTTCCTTCCTCCCTTCTCCTTTTCTCCCTCCCCTTTCATTTCTTCCTTAACACAATTGCCTCTCTTAATCAGGCTGAGAAAGTTACCACACCTGCCATCAGGCATATCAGTGCTGAGGTAGTACCCATGGGGCCTCCACCCCCTCCAAAGCCAAAGCAGACCAGGGATAGCACTTTCATGGAGAAGTTGCATGCAGTAGATGAGGAGCTGGCTTCCAGTCCTGTCTGCATGGATTCTTTCCAGGTAAGATCATTATTCCAGTCACTGAAGAAGTAAAATGTGGTAATTTAGTTGTTGCTTATGTTGGGGGGGGTAATTTTTATATAGTAAGAGCCATGATATAGTATTTGATCCTCTGTTTGGTTTGTGCCATTTTCTCTTACATGAGAATGGCAGGTTTTTTTTGTTTTGTTTTTTGTGTTTTGAGATAGGGTCTTGCATGTACTTCAGACCAGCCTTGAACTCACTATGTAGCCCAGGCTGGCCTCGAACTCTCAGTGATCCTCCTGCCTCAGCCTCCTGAGTGCTGGGATTACAGGCATGCGCCACCACACCTGGCTTTTTTCTTTAGTTTTTGTTCTGTTTTATTTTGTTTTTTTGGTATGGGAATCGAACTCAGGACCTTGAGCTTGCCAGGCAGGCATTTATGCTGCTGAGCTATATCCCTGGCCCTTTTTTTTAGTTTTTTGAGACAGGGTCTCACTATGTAGTTCAGGCTGGCTTTCAACTCACTACATAGCCCAAGCTGGCCTCCAACTTCTGGTGATCCTTCTGGCTCAGCCTCCCGAGTGCTGGGATTACAGGTGTGCACTACCACACCCAGCCCTGAGAATGGCAGTTTCTAAGGAAGGGATAAACTGTGCGACAGCACATTTTCAAATATGGATCAAAGGAACAGTCTTCAGATAGATTCTCCCAGATATTAACCTTTTATCTTAGTTGCCTTTTTATTCTCTTCCTCTTTCTTTGTGCATGTTTTACTTTTTGACCCCCAGTGCTGAGGATTGAATCCAGGATCTTCATGTATGCTAGGCAGGTGCTCTACCACTGAGCAACACTCAGCCTCCACAAAACAAAAGACAAAACAAAACAACACAAATACCAAAACATTGGCTAAGTGTGCTCATGCACACCTATAATCCCAGCACTTGGAGGCTGAGGCAGGAGGATTGCTACAAGTTTGAGTTTGAGGCCAGCCTGGGCTACATAGTAAGTTCATGGCCAGCCTGAACTGCATAGCCAGACCCTATCTAAAAAAATAAAATAAAAATCCTTATATAGAGTGTGCTGCAGTCATGGTGTTCTTTTACTCCAGATGTATTTTTTATTTATTTACTTATTTATTTATTTATTTATTATTATTTTTTTTGTGTGTGGGTACCGGGGGGTCGACCTCAGGACCTTGGGCGCCTGCGCGCCAGTGCCGCTGAGCGATATCACCGGCCCCTTTTTCGTATGTGGGTTCCGGGAGTCGAACTCGGGCCCTCGCGCTTGCCGGGCAGGCGCTTAAGCCGCTGAGCCATCTCACCGGCCCTTTTTTTTTTTTTTTTTTTAAAGAGAAGAAAAAACAAAACAAAAAAGAACAAATTTTCAAAACAACCTAATAGGAGGGTAACAATGGTTAATGCATTACGTATTATTATCTTTAAGTTAGTTATTCAGGATACCAGATATTAGCATTCAGTTGCCCAAACACTATTGGCACAAACCTTACTTTTCAATGAACTAAGTAAAATTGGTAGTGTATCTATCTTAACCATCTTATATATATGTACAATTTTTTTCCTTTCCCTTCTTTCTTTTCCCTATTCCCCTATTCCAGTCTCTCTCTCCGTTTGGCCAGTTTCTTTTTGATTTACCATGTCTATTGTACATTTTGGATCTTATTTACTCTTTCAGGTTTTCATACTAGAGAGACAATACGATGCTAACACATGTGCGTCCGGTTTATTTCACTTAAGAGTATTTTCTCGAGTTGCATCCATTTACCTATAAAAGTCTCCAGTTTATCCTTCTTTATGGCTGAGTAGTACTCCATTGTATAAAAATACCACATCTTTCTTATCCATTCCTCAGTTGATGGGCATTTGGGTTGTTTCCAAGATCTGGCTATTGCAAATTGTGCTGCTATAAACATGGGTGCACATATATCGCTGTGGTACGATGTTTTTAATTCTTCTGGGAAGATACGCAGAAGGGGAATAGCTGGGTCAAATGGGACCTCCAACCCTAGTTTTTTTGAGGAATCTCCACACTGATTTCCACAGTGGCTGTACCAGTCGACACTCCCACCAACAGTGAAGAAGGGTTCCTTTTTCCCCACAACCCCTCCAGCATTTGTTATGAGTTGATTTCTTAATAATAGCCATTCTTTCTGGAGTGAGATGGTATCTCAGTGTTGTTTTAATTTGCATCTCTCGAATGACTAGTGATGTTGCACATTTTTTTGTATATTTATTTGCCATTTGTATTTCTTCATCTGAGAAATGTGTATTCATCTCAGATGCCCATTTTTGGAGTGGGTCTTTAAATTTGGGAGGTCTGATTTTTTTGAGTTCTTTATATGTTCTCGATAGTAATCCTTTGTCTGAGGAACAGCTGGCAAACATGTTTTCCCACGTTGTGGGTTGTCTCTTCACTCTGTTGGTGGTTTCTCTTGCTGTGCAAAAGCTTTTTAATAAGATGAGATCCCAGTTGTTGATTCTTTGTTACAGTTCCTGTGCGGTTGAGGTTTTATTCATAAAGTCTTTGCCTACACCAATGTCTTCAAGGGTTTTACCTATCCTACCTTCTAGCAGATTTAATGTTTCTGTTTTATTTATTTTTTATTATTATTAGGGTTTTTTTTGGTGGGTACCGGGGTCGACCTCAGGACCTCGCGCGCTAGCAGGCGCCCGTGCCGCTGAGCGATATCACTGGCCCTTTTTTCATATGTGGGTTCCAGGAGTCGAACTCGGGCCCTCGCACTTGCCAGGCAGGCGCTTATGCCGCTGAGCCATCTCACCAGCCCAATGTTTCTGTTTTAATATTTAGATCTCTGATCCATTTTGAATTTAGTTTAGTGCATGGTGAAAGATATGGGTCTAGTTTTAATCTTTGGCATGTGTAGAGCTAGTTTTTCCAGCACCATTTATTAAAGAGTCTATCTTTCTTCCAGTGAATGTGTTTGGCACCTTTGTCAAAGATAAGATGGCTTAGTATGTCTGGGGTTGTTTCTGCATCTTCTAATCTGTTCCATTGATCTCGAGGTCTGTTTTTTTGCCAGTACCACGCTGTTTTTATCACAGTAGCTTTATAGTATAATTTCAAGTCAGGGATTGTGAAAGCAGTGGTTTTTTTTTAACTCTAATACCAAAAGCATAAGCAGTAAAATAAAAAAGTTAATATACTGCACCTCATCATAAGAAAAAACCTGCCAGGCTTAGTGCTGCACACCTGCAATCCCAGCACTCGGGAGTCTGAGGCAGGAGGATCCACGAGTTCCAGGCCAGCCTGGGCTACCAAGTGAGTTCAAGGCCAGCCTGAACTATACAGTGAGACCCTGTCTCAAAAAAACAAAAATAGGGCCGGTGAGATGGCTCAGCGGCTTAAGTGCCTGCCCGGCAAGCGCGAGGGCCCGAGTTCGACTCCCGGAACCCACGTACGAAAAAGGGGCTGGTGATATCGCTCAGTGGCACGGGCGCCTGCTGGTGCACGAGGTCCTGAGGTCGACCCCCCGGTATCCACAAAAAAAAAAAAAAATAAAATAAATAAATAAAATTAAAAAAAAAAAGGAAAAACGTGTGTTTCAAGAATGTTAAGACAAGCCAGTTGTGAGGCCATGCCTGTAATCCTAGCACTCTGAGAAGCTAAGGATGGAGGGCTGTAAATTCAAGACTACTGTGGGCATCTTAGCAGTTTAGAGAACGTCTCAAAAAAGTAAAGGACAAGGGCCGGTGAGATGGCTCAGCGGCGTAAGCGCCTGCCTTGCAAGCGCGAGGGCCCGAGTTCGACTCCTGGATCTCACATACGAAAAAGGGGCTGGTGATATCGCTCAGCCGCACGGGTGCCTGTTGGCGCGCGAGGTCCTGAGGTCGACCCCCCGGTACCCACAAAAAAAAAAAAAAATAAAGTAAAGGACAAAAAGGGCTGGGGATGTAGCTCAGTGTGAAGGCCTGGGGTTCAATCCCCAGTACGGCACAGGAAAAAAAAAAAAGGTGAAGACAACCTACAAAATGAAGAAAATATTTGCAAATTACACAGCTTATAAGGCACTTAGAGCTACACTACATAAAGAACTCTTACAGCTCAGTAATAAAAAGAGTTCTCAGATGGGCAAAGAAGATGTATGAATGGCCAGTAAACATGTGAAAAGATGACCAACATCATTAGTCATTAGGGAGATGCAGATCAAAGGAACAGTGGGCTGGGAGTCAGCTGTGGTGGCGCACGCTTGGCAATCCCAGCACTCGGGAGGCTAAGATAGGAGAATTGCTGAGTTTGATGCCAGCCTGGGCTACACAGTAAGTTCAAGGCCAGCCTAAAATAAATAGCAAGATCCTGTCACAAAAAAAACCCAAAACTAATAAACAGGACTGAGAGTATAGCTCAGTGGTAGAACACTTGCTTTGCATGCAGGAGGCCCTGGCTTCAATCTCCAGAAAAAGAAAAAAAACACCACCAAAATAACCAGCAGCGAGATACCACTTCACTCTTACTAGCTTGGCTATAATGAAAAAGATACGTAAACAATAACAAGTGTTGACAAGGATGTGGAGAAACGTGGAACCCTTATACAGTGGTTGTGGGACTGTAAAATGGTTTAACTGCTTTCAGAAATAGTCTGGCAGTTCTTTAAAAAGTTAAATGTAGTTATTGTATGACTCAGCAGTTTCATTCAAAGAGAACTGAAAGCATATGTCC
Source organism: Erethizon dorsatum (assembly GCA_028451465.1). NCBI lineage: Eukaryota > Metazoa > Chordata > Mammalia > Rodentia > Erethizontidae > Erethizon > Erethizon dorsatum. Next base: position 68,516,858 of record CM051829.1, on the reverse strand, counting down.
ACACAAAAACTCTAGTGTTTATAGCAGCACTATTCTGAATAGCCCCAAAATGGAAACAACCCAAATGTCCATCAACTGATAAATGGTAAAGAAAATGTGGTGTATTCATACAGTGGAATATTATTGGACAGTTAGAAGTGCTGGTACATAGTACAAGGATGAAGTTTGAACACATTGTACTAAGTGAAGGTAAACAGAGGCAGGCCACACAGTGTGTGTTTCTGTTTGTATGAAATGTGCAGTAGGAGGAACTTTATAGAAACAGAATGTAGATTATTGGTTAATAGGGACTAAGAGGAGGGGGAGGAGGAAGTGACTAATTGGGTATGGGATTTCTTTTCAGGATGATGAAAATGTTCTGGAATTAGTGGTAAAGGTTGCATAATTCTGTGAATTTACTAAAATCCATCCACCTTTAAAAGGGTGAACTTTTGGGCATATGAGTCATATATCTCAGTAAAGCTGTTATACATGGTCTTAAGTGTTGGTTTCAAACTGATGTCATTTTGCTTAAAATTTTTCAGACAATAATAAACCTAGATTATTTAGAGGACAGATCTTGTGGTTGAAGCTAGGATTCGAAGCATGGACAAGATGAGGTTTGGAGAATGTGGAAACGTTATTCACATAGTGGCTTCCTTTTCTTGCTCCGTTGACTAGCCCATGGATGATAGTCTCATTGCATTCAGAACCCGTTCTAAGATGCCCCTGAAGGATGTTCCTCTGGGCCAACTAGAGGCAGAGCTTCGTGCTCCGGACATCACCCCTGATATGTATGACCCCAATACAGCTGATGATGAGGATTGGAAGATGTGGCTCGGGGGACTCATGAATGATGATGTGGGGAATGAAGGTAAGTGATTTTGTTTGCATTTATTATCTGCTCTACTCATCTCTATGGTAAAATTTTAATTAATTAGAAGCTTAAAGAATGGGATTGTGGAGGCTGAGGAAGTAACTCAGTGGTGGAGCATGTGTAAAGCTCTGGGCTTAATCCCCAGCAACAACAACAAAAGAGTGTGGGATTGTGTCAGAAAAATGAGGTGTCTCATTTTTCTTCTGTTCTTATGCTATAATTAACACATAGGACATCTGTGATCTCAGAAGGTATAGGAATTTCTCCTTATCAGCAAGCAAGCAATTCTGCAGCTATAGACACCAGCTGAGTCCTCTGATTCCATTCAATACTATGTACCTTTTTTTTTTTTTTTTTTTTTTTTGGTGGGTACCGGGGGTCGACCTCAGGACCTCGTGCACCAGCAGGCGCCCGTGCCGCTGAGCGATATCACCGGCCCTTTTTTCGTATGTGGGTTCCGGGAGTCGAACTCGGGCCCTCATGCTTGCCAGGCAGGTGCTTATGCCGCTGAGCCATCTCACCAGCCCCAATACTATGTACCTTAACACAGCCTCAGATCCCACAGGTTGAGGGCTCAGTCCTCAAGACTACCACCCTTTAGGTGCAGTTGCCCAAAAGAAGAATGTTACCAGAATTGAGGAAGGAGTATTGATCACATAAAAGTTTAGATGAAAGTAGACTAGGTAATTGGGTAGGTAGTTGAAGCTAGAGTATAATAAGGCTAAGTGAGTGAACAAAAATAACAAGTCCTTGAATGTACCTTATACTGTTAATGATTATTTTGTATATCATTTCGCAAATGTCTATTAAGTACTTTTCTCATGTAGGCATCCTGCTGTGGTCTGTGAAAGATAGAAGAACCTAACCATTTCATCAGGAAATAAAATCTATGTGAACGTCAGAGTACCTGGCCCATTGCTAGGTTCATAATATACTCATTTTTATTTTATTTTATTTTTTTCTAAGAGATGGGGTCTTGCTATATTATTACCTGGGCTGCCCTTGAACTCCTGGGCTCAAGCCACCTTCCTGTCCCAGTGCGCCAAGTAGCTGGTATTACAAGTACATGCCACCATGCCCAGCTTGTGAGGTTTTGGAAGAGGAAAAGGTAATTCTTGTTTAGGAATACCAACTATAGCTACATGAAAGAATTGGGTCCTTGAAATGGACCTTTGTATTAGTCAGGTTTCCCATACTGAGACCAAGTACTCAACACCCACAGCTTTCCTTGGCTCATGGTTTCTGAGGGTTCAGTCCATGGTTGGCTGGCTCCAAGGCAGAAATATTATGGCAGAGCAGAGCTGCTCACTTCATGGTGACTGGGAAGTGGAGCAGGGGAACAGTGCCAGAGGGGAAAGGGACAGAGACCAGATCATACCCAAGGTCACACCTCTAGGACCCATACACACCCAGAAGTTCCCAAGCCAACCAAGTTGATACCTAAGCTTAATCATCACAACCTTTGAAGGATTTTTGAAAATGATGATAGGGAGAGAAGACTGTTATCCCATTAGTGTCTTTTGTAGCAGCCTAAGCTTCTGGGGCTTTCATTATACACCCCTTTGATTATCAAATGAAAACTATATGGCTTTTTTCCCAAAAATTATGTATATTTCACTGAAAACTACAGTACTCTGAAAAAGGAGATTGAAGAGGATATCAGAAAATGGAAAGATATCCCTTGCTCCTGGATAGGAAGAACTAATATAGTGAAAATGGCCATACTTCCAAAATTGTTATACAGATTTAATGCAATTCCAATCAAAATTCCAACAGCGTATCTCACAGAATTAGAGAAAACAATCCTAAAATTCATCTGGAATCAGAAGAGACCTAGAATAGCAAAGGCAATTCTGGGCAACAAAGGCAAGGCAGGGGGCATCACAATCCCCGACTTGAAATTATACTATAAAGCTACTGTGATAAAAACAGTGTGGTACTGGCAAAAAAACAGACCTCAAGATCAATGGAACAGATTAGAAGATGCAGAAACAACCCCAGACATACTAAGCCATCTTATCTTTGACAAAGGTGCCAAACACATTCACTGGAAGAAAGATAGACTCTTTAATAAATGGTGCTGGAAAAACTGGCTCTACAAATGCCAAAGATTAAAACTAGACCCATATCTTTCACCATGCACTAAACTAAATTCAAAATGGATCAAAGATCTAAATATTAAAACAGAAACATTAAATCTGCTGGAAGGTAGGATAGGTAAATCCCTTGAAGACATTGGTGTAGGCAAAGACTTTATGAATAAAAACTCAACCGCATGGGAACTATCCCAAAGAATCAATAACTGGGATCTCATCTTATTAAAAAGCTTTTGCACAGCAAGAGAAACCACCAATAGAGTGAAGAGACAACCCACAACGTGGGAAAAAATGTTTGCCAGCTGTTCCTCAGACAAAGGATTACTATCGAGAACATATAAAGAACTCAAAAAAATCAGACCTCCCAAATTTAAAGACCCACTCCAAAAATGGGCATCTGAGATGAATACACATTTCTCAGATGAAGAAATACTAATGGCAAATAAATATACAAAAAAATGTTCAACATCACTAGTCATTCGAGAGATGCAAATTAAAACAACACTGAGATACCATCTCACTCCAGAAAGAATGGCTACTATAAAGAAATCAACTAACAAATGCTGGAGGGGCTGTGGGGAAAAAGGAACCCTTCTTCACTGTTGGTGGGAGTGTCGACTGGTACAGCCACTGTGGAAGTCAGTGTGGAGATTCCTCAAAAAACTAGGGTTGGAGGTCCCATTTGACCCAGCTATTCCCCTTCTGGGCATCTTCCCAGAAGAATTAAAAACATCGTACCACAGTGATATCTGTGCACCCATGTTTATAGCAGCACAATTTGTAATAGCCAGATCTTGGAAACAACCCAAATGCCCATCAACCGAGGAATGGATAAGAAAGATGTGGTATTTTTTTTTTTTTTTTTGTGGGTACTGGGGGGTCGACCTCAGGACCTCGCGCGCCAGCAGGCGCCCGTGCCTCTGAGCGATATCACCGGCCCCTTTTTCGTATGTGGGTTCCGGGAGTCGAACTCGGGCCCTCGCGCTTGCAAGGCAGGCGCTTATGCCGCTGAGCCATCTCACCGGCCCCAAGATGTGGTATTTTTATACAATGGAGTACTACTCAGCCATAACGAAGGATAAACTGGAGACTTTTATAGGTAAATGGATGCAACTCGAGAAAATACTCATAAGTGAAATAAACCAGACGCACATGTGTAAGCATCGTATTGTCTCTCTAGTATGAGAAACTGAAAGAGTAAATAAGATCCAAAATGTACAATAGACACGGTGAATCAAAAAGAAACTGGTCAATAAGAGAGAGAGACTGGAATGGGGAAAAGAAAGAAGGGAAAGGGAAAAAAAATTGTATATGTATATAAGATGGTTAAGATAGATACACTACCAGTTTTACTTAGTTCATTGAAGAGTAAGGTTTGAGCCAATAATGTTTGGACAATTGAATGCTAATGTCTGGTATCCTGAATAACTAACTTAAAGATAATAATACGTAATGCATTGACCATTGTTACCCTCATATTATGTTGTTTTGAAAATTTGTTCTTTTTTTTGATTTGTTTTGTTTTTTCTTCTCTTTAAAATAAAAAAAAATTATGTGTATTTATATACAAAATTCTGTATGATATTTTTGGGGGGCGTTGCATTGCTCTTGAAGTTCATTTATTGACATTTCTTATTTTTAACAGCTCTTCCAGCAGAGGTGTACAGGGGTCTTTGACATCAAGGTTCAAATTCTCTGCACAAAGAAATGAATAGGACAAAGAGTTCTAGCCCAGTGGTGGCGAACCTGTGGCACACATGCCACAAGAGGCTATTTGTATCATTGAGAGCTCTAAAAGGTTCGCCATCACTGTTCTAGCTTGTTTTGTTTTGTGGTACTAGGATTTGAACCCAGGGCCTTCACACTAAGCTACATCTGCAGCCCTTTTCTATTTTGAGATAGAGTTTCGCTAAGTTGCCAGGCTGAGCTTGAACTTAATATCCTCTTGCCTCAGCCTCCCAGAGTGCTGGGATTATAGGTGTATACCTCTGCACCTGGCTAGTCTATTTAGTAGATAGTGAAATCCCAGGGAAATTCATTGTCTGGCTATGTTACGGAGACATTTTGTTCTATTACTAGGACTAGAACTCAGTTTAATATTCTAGGAACATGTCTCAATCACAAAGGTCTCTTGGGCATTTAAATCTTTTTTTTTTTTTTTTTTTTTTCCCAGACAGAGTCTTACTATGTAGTTCAGGCTGGCCTTGAACTCACAGTGCTCCTCTTGCCTCAGTCTACCAAGTGCTGGAATTACAGTCATATGCCACTGCACCTGCTTTTTTTTTTTTTTTTTTTTTTTAAGGTTATTCCTTTTCAGAAGCAAAGTCTGCTTTTTGTCTTTGATCTAGGCCAGTGATGGCGAACCTTCTAGAGTTTTCAATGATACAAACAGCCCACTGCGGCACACATGCCATAGGTTCACCACCACTGGTCTAGGCTAATAGAAAATATTGACATTAAGGTAGGTTCTTTTTTTTTTTTTGGGTACCGGGGGGTCTACCTCAGGATCTCGTGCGCCAGCAGGCGCCCGTGCCGCTGAGCAATATCACTGGCCCCTTTTTCATATGTGGGTTCTGGGAGTCGAACTCGGGCCCTCGCGCTTGCCGGGCAGGCGCTTAAGCCGCTGAGCCATCTCACCGGCCCTAAGGTAGCTTCTTAAAGCCTTCCTAGTAGTAGCAGCTTTGGTGCTCTTAATTTTCTCATGAAGTTTGTTCAAAAAGGTGAGATGGTAGTATGGGGAAGAAGGGCTATAGTGTACTGGCTGTTGGGAGTTGGGGAGTGTCAGCAGTCAGCAGTGTTTCTCGTAATATGATTTATAGAACTTGAATCAGAATTAAGGAGCCGGGCATGGCGGCACATGCCTGTAATCCCAGCACTTGGGAGGCTGAGGCAGGAGGATCGCTGTGAGTTCGAGGCCAGCCTGCGCTGCATAGTGAGGCCCTGTCTGAGAAACAAATAAACAAAAGAAACAAACAGACAACTGAGGAATATAAGGTGGTGTTTACTGAGGGTACAGATTCCAGGGCCTTGCTTCATACCTACTGAATATGAAATGAATGAGTATAGTATGGAAATGTAATTCTTATGTGTCCTAAAGATTGAAAAATACTGGCTTGGAAGAAGTCAGAGTGTGTTGTAAGCATTGACTAGGGAAGTGAACTGATGGTTGAGGAGAGGGAGAAACCTCTCTTTCTTTAAAACTGCAGCCTGTTTTTGTGTGCCCATTAGGACAGCTTAAAAAAAAAAAAAAAAAAAAAAAAAAAAAACACCCAAAGCCCAGTGATTAGAGGTGTGGCCCTGTGTCTACCAGCTGAATTTACTGAAGCCTGGAAGAATAGGAAATGATGCTAGCTGTGGAATCCCAGTACCAAACTATCACCATATGTTGGTCTATTTTTATAGCATCATATGCCTGACTAATGTTTTCACATGTTTCTAGTACCATCTGATCTGCATGTTGTTAAAAGAGGAACTTATTTACTTGTAGGAAATAATTAAGAGACAGCAGTGGAGGGGCATACCAACGTAAGATCAGCTGGGTAGGCATCGGCACTGTTAATCAGTCCAAAATGTAATTAGGCCCAGAGGGCAGGTTCCATAGGTACTAAAAGCTAATCAGAACTCAGAAGAAATCTTCCCGAATGGTTTTTCAGCATGTTTGCCAAATGGGTACTCTGAGAAAAATATTGGCTGACCTATTTGTGTGGTGTGGGCAGAAGCTGTCTGTTGGAGTTCTTGTACCCAAACAGATGGGGCCCAAGTGTGTACTTAGTACCCGTATGTCACAGGCTATTCCCAGAACTTCCATTATTCAGCCACATTTATAAAGAGCCTGTTATGAAGACTTACAAAGAACATACTGTGGAGATTAGGAAGGCAAGATTCTATTCCTTAGGAATTAAAGAATTTTGTTTGGTGAGATAAACACATAATTGATAAAAAAAGACTTGATAGTGAAATACCAATGTATAAATAATGCAGATTAATATATCATGAACTGAGTGTAAATTTTGAATAAAAAGTTATCAAGTTAGATTTATTTCACTTAACATTATGGTATCAAGGTATGTTTTACACATAATTTTTCTTTCTTTTTTTTCTTTTTTTTTTTTGAGACAGGGTCTTGCTATGTAGTGCAGGCTGGCCTTGAACTCACTAAGTAGTCCAGGCTGGCCTCCAATGCTCAGTGATCCTCCTGGCTCAGCCTCCCAAGTTCTAAGATTACAGGCATGTGCTACCGTGCCCAACCTTCCCATAAGGTTAAATGAAATAACCAGACACACAAGCTTAAATATTGTACAGTTTCTTTTATATGAGAAACCCAAAGCATAAAGAGCAAAATAAAAAAGTAGATAATAGGAAACAGAGAGAGAGATCTTTTGCAAATGGGAAGGGACTAAGAGATGGAGGGAGGGAGGTAGGGAGGCGGACAGGAAGGAGAAATAAAAAGAACTAAGATGAGTTATGTGCATGTTCCATCTCCCTAAAATGATTGTAGTCTTTATGTACTGCAAACATGTACAGTACTAATAAAAATGACAATTTGAAAGAAAAAAATAAAATTTATTTTACGTGAAAAAGTTCCCAAGTTGGATTAATCAGTGACGTTTCTCAATAACTGTAAATCAAAATGTGTGTATAGTCCTGGAGTTGTTCCTCAGTAGTAGAGCCTAGCTTGTGTGAGAGCCTGGGTTCCATCCCTAGTACTGCACACACAAAAAAAGAAAAGGGCTGGGCGTGATGGTGCACACCTGTAATTCCGTACTTGGGAGGCTGAAGCAGGAGGATTACTTCAAGTTTGAGGCCAGCCTGGACTACATAGCGAGACCTTGTCTCAAAAAAAAATGAAAGAAGAAAAAAAGAAAAAGTTGAGCGCTATGACATATACCAGCTACTCAGGATGCTAGGTAGAAGGATCATTGAGCCCAGGAGTTTGAGACCGGGCTGGGGAGCACAGCAAGAACCCATTTAAAAATAAAATTAAAAAAAGGGAAAAAAAATTGTATATTATTTTTAACAAAAGATGCCCATTTGTTCTGAAAAGTTAAGAAATGGAATGGCATAAAGTGAGTTATATTCTTCAATCTTTGTTAATTTCATGCATTACTTTATAGATACTCTCTGTGTATTTTATCAAGCGTACATTTATCTCAAAATTTTTCCACAAAAAATAATACACATTCTACATGTGCAAATTTTTCCTTTTAGTGATACAACTTAGATGTTTTTAAATTATGATATACAGAAATCTCTGCTGTTTAGTGGATATATAGTGGTAAGGAATTTAGTTATTCTCTTTTTGGTAGTCTTTTTTTTTGTTTTTAATTCAGTTCCTCAGGTGCACTAGCCATATTTCAAGTTCTCAGTGGTCACACGTGGCTAGTGGTCACTGTATTATATGTGTATGTCTCTCTGTAAATGATCAGTACATGATGACCAAGTACAACACAATATCTTATATAATAATCACAAGTGGGGCCGGTGAGATGGCTCAGCGGTGTAAGCGCCTGCCTGGCAAGCACAAGGGCCCGAGTTCGACTCCTGGAACCCACATACGAAAAAAGGGCCGGTGATATCGCTCAGCGGCATGGGCGCCTGCTGGCGCGTGAGGTCCTGAGGTCGACCCCCGGTACCCACACACACACACAAAAAAAAATAATAATCACAAGTGTGGAAAATTGTGTTTCTACATTTATAAGAGCCATAAATAAAAATGTACAAAAATATTAGGGTAATGGAAGTACTGGAAGTACAGAACTTTTCTCCCTTGGTAATCACATTTCACGTGAGTAACAACAACTAAGAAGAATAAACGTACTTCATTGGAACAGTTTGTTATGGTATTGAACATCTTAGACTGGAGATGTGAGTTCAGAGTCGTCAATATGAGTCTAAAGCATTTTTCTTCCCTAGATGAAGCAGATGATGATGATGACCCAGAATATAATTTCCTGGAAGATCTTGATGAACCTGACACAGAGGATTTTCGTACTGACCGGGCGGTGAGGATCACCAGTGAGTCTGTATTATTATGAGTCCCATCATCGTCTGCTTCCTGTTTAGCTTTGTGTGCTCTGTAGGTTTTCAGAGGGGATGTTCACAGCCCATCCAAGTTAAGACATTTAAGTTTCCTGTGTTTGTTTGTTTCTCTAATCCTTTAAACATACAGTAGTTGGATATTCAGAAAGTTGTCAGTTACTTCCTTCTTCACCCTGTTGTCATGCATCAGGTTCTCACAGTTTGGTAAGGCTTTGCAATACCAGGATGAATTAGGACATGGGTTCTGCCCTGTGGGAGTGAGTTTAGCAGAAGGACTTGTAATACAGAGTGATAGAGGAGATTGCCTTGAAGAAGTTGTCCTCTCCTAGAAAATGGGGACAGAGAGAGGTATTACCAATAGAAGTGCATTTGCAGTCAGTGAATTGTAAAGCAACAAAAAGTATATTGGGAAAGTAGTGACTATTTTGGTGCAGTTGTGTGAATAAGTCAGTGGTGGTAGGAAAGATAGTGTTAGGATCATGGGGACCTTTGGGCTCTCAGAGGTTTTTTTTGTTTAGTTCAGTTTAGGTTTTTTTGAGACAGGGTCTCATTCTGTAATTCGGGCTGGGCTTTAACTCTCTACGTAGCCCAAGCTGGCCTTGAACTCACGGCAATCCTTCTGCCTCAGCCTTCCAAGTACCGGAATTACAGGCATTCGCCACCGTGCCAGGCCTCTCACCAATGTTTGTATTTGACTTATGAAAGCTTTTTTTTTTTTTTTTTGGTGGTGGTACTAGGGATTGAACCCAGGCTCTTGCACATGGTTTTTCTTTTTTTTTTTTTTCCCCTGTGGAGCACAATGATAAGCACATTTTTGTGGATGTGTTTAGTCTAGAAGGGTATGGATAGAAGGGAGAGGAGGCAGGGAAATGAATGTATTATGTACAAGGAGAAATGACAGAGACCACCCCCTCCTTCAGCTCTTTGCAGTTTCTTTCTCTTCATTTTCTGCATCTTCAGGATATGCATGCCACAGCAGTCTCTCTTCATAAAACACTCTGACAGTTTGTGGACATTTTCACATTAGCTTCTTTTGCAAGAACCAGGTCAGCCTCATCCATGTCTTTTGATTTCATTAGGAACATTAAATCATCACCGGAATCTGTTGCTCCAATAATACTTTCTGGTTCCAGTCCTCTCTCTAAGCCTGGAGTGGTATCTTTGCTCTGGTCTTTCTTTTTTTTTTTTTGGATTTGATATCATCAGCATTGTTCAAGAAACTAGATTTCCTTTCGTTACTTTCTGACTTTTCTCTGGGTTTATTATTTTCATCCCCCTACATCTTTTTTTTTTTTTTTTTTTCGCATGTGGGTACCAGGGGTCGAACTCAGGACCTTGCGCGCCAGCAGGCGCCCGTGCCGCTGAGTGATATCACCAGCCCTTTTTTCGTATGTGGGTACCGGGAGTCGAACTCAGGACTTCATGCTTGCCAGGGCAGGCGCTTATGCCGCTGAGCCATCTCACTGGCCCAATCTTCTTATACTTTCTCATAACTCAGAAATTAGCTTAGGGCAATCCAAGTTTTTCTTTGATTCCCAAGTATTGTGCTCCTCTGAAAAGCCTTTCCACTTTAGCAGATATTCCACTTGCCTCTTAACCATGCACCGAACACTTTCTCCACCACACACTCCTCCTCATCCTCTGAAGAACTGTCAGCTGTCCTCTTGGTTTTCTTTCCCATATCATACACTGTTCCACCTGAAGGACTAATGCCTTTGGGTTCCAGTATAAATCCACATGTACAACCATTGTGGTGGTGCATGCCTGTAATCCCAGCACTCTGGGAGGCTTAGCCAGGAGGACTGCAACTTCAAGCCCCACCTGGGCAAGACCCCAGGACTGAGAGTGACCACTCACACTAATGACTACCCCATTCCTCTGTGGTAAGGCTAGACCACAAGCCACGGCTGCTGGTGCCTTCTGTTCAACCTCTTGTGCGTGCTTTTTGAAATTTTATTCTGAGACAAGGATACAGGTGTGGGCCACCATACCAGTTTAAGAAGGGCTTTCGCTGAGTTTTACTGAGCTGAGTCTTCTAGATGTTGTGTGGGGCTCTGCTGTGGTCACGGATACACTTGTCTTTTTGGTGTAGCTGGGACGTACTGAACTTGAAGTCAACCAAAACTTTTAGGTCTTTTTCAGATTGTTTTTAGGCCATTCCATCTTTTTGTGTACTTAACTGATTTTTTAAAGTACACATTGTAGGACTTAATATTTAATCATGTGTTCTATCTAGCTGATTTGAGAAAACGGAATTTTGAATCTGTTATCAATTGGATCTTCATCTAGCTTGTGTTACTTATGTAACAGCTTCCTATCATGTACAGATTTTTTAAGTATTTTTTTTAAATCTTCTCAGACCTTTAGACCTAATAGCTCAGGTCTAAAGACACATCCTCTGACATATTTTGGGAGACTTGTCTCTTGACTCCACTTTGTGCTATATGGGTTTATTTATTTATTTATTTATTTTTTTCACATGTAGAAGCTTTACTTCAGTTCTTTTTCAAATGCACATATTCCTTTTTGTTCTGTGATATGGCACATTATCTAAATGCAGAAATGCATAAAATGCAGTTTGTGTACAGTTTAACAAATTATATGAAGTAAACACCAGGGGTCCACCATGGTGGTGGCTAGAGTGCTGTTGGAAGCGGAAGCGTCTTCTGCTCAACTCCTCATGATCACAGCCTTGTCTCCCTAGCACAGCTCTTCATATGTGGAAATCACATCTTTGCTTTTCTTTATAGTTCAGCCACCTGAATATGCATTTCCAAACTCTTTGAGTTTTGCCCATTTTGGAATTTACTTTTAGGTTTTTTTTTGTTGTTGTTTTTTAAGACAACAAGTAAACATTCTCCTGTATTAACAAACTCAAGCATTAGAGAATGTACAAATACCTTTTGGAGAGAAACATTACTCAGTATAAGATTAAGCCATGTAAAAGCTAGATAAAAATAGAAGACTAAGGAATGGAATAGTCACAGGGAAATTGCATTTTCATACTAGGGAGACAATACGATGTTTAAAAATGTGTGTCCGGTTTATTTCACTTGTGAGTATTTTCTCGAGTTGCATCCATTTACCTATAAAAGTTTCCAGTTTATCTTTCTTTATGGCTGAATAGTACTCCATTGTATAAAAATACCACATCTTTTTTATCCATTCCTCAGTTAATGGGCATTTGGGTTGCTTCCATGATCTAGCTATTACAAATTGTGTTGCTATAAACATGGGTGCACATATATGGCTGTGGTATGATGTTTTTAATTCTTCTGGGAAGATACCCAGAAGGGGAATAGCTGGGTCAAATGGGACCTCCAATCCTAGTTTTTTGAGGAATCTCCACACTAATTTCCACAGTGGCTGCACCAGTCAACACTCCCACCAACAGTGAAGAAGGGTTCCTTTTTCCCCACTGCCCCTCCAGCATTTGTTATTAGTTGATTTCTTGATAATAGCCATTCTTTCTGGGGTGAGACGGAATCTCAGTGTTGTTTTAATTTGCATCTCTCGAATGACTAGGGATGTTGAACATTTTTTCATATATTTATTTGCCATTTGTATTTCTTCATCTGAGAAGTGTTTATTCATCTCAGATGCCCATTTTTGGATTGGGTCTTCAAATTTGGGAGGTCTCATTTTTTTGAGTTCTTTGTATGTTCTTGATAGTAATCCTTTGTCTGAGGAATAGCTGGCAAACATGTTTTCCCACATTGTGGGTTGTCTCTTCACTCTGTTGGTGGTTTCTCTTGCTGTGCAGAAGCTTTTTAATAAGACGAGATCCCAGTTGTTGATTCTTTGTGATACTTCCTGTGCCATTGGGGTTTTATTCATAAAGCCTTTGCCTATACCAATGTCTTCAAGAGTTCTACCTATTCTATTTTCCAGGAGATTTAATGTTTCTGTTTTAATATTTAGATCTTTGATCCATTTTGAATTTAGTTTAGTGCACAGTGAAAGATACGGGTCTGGTTTTAATCTTCTGCATGTGTAGAGCCAATTTTCCAGCACCATTTATTAAAGAGGCTGTCTTTCTTCCAGTGAATGTGTTTGGCACTTTTGTCAAAGATAAGGTGGCTTAGTATGTCTGGAGTTGTTTCTGCATCTTCTAATCTGTTCCATTGATCTTTGGGTCTGTTTTTTTGCCAATACCATGCTGTTTTTATCACAGTAGCTTTATAGTATAATTTCAAGTCGGGGATTATGATGCCCCCTGTTTTGCCTTTGTTGCCCAGAATTGCCTTTGCTATTCTAGGTCTCTTCTGGTTCCAGATGAATTTTAGGATTGTTTTCTCTAATTCTGTGAGATATGTTGTTGGGATTTTGATCGGAATTGCATTAAATCTGTATAACAATTTTGGAAGTATGGCCATTTTCACTATGTTGTTTCTTCCCACCCAAGAGCAAGGGATATCTTTCCATTTTCTGATATCCTCTTCAATCTCCTTTTTCAGAGTACTGTAGTTTTCAGTGTAGAGGTCTTTTACCTCCTTTGTGAGATTGATTCCTAGATATTTCATTTTTTTGGATGTTATTGTGAAAGGTGTTGTTTCCCTAATTTCTCTCTCAGTGAGTTTGTTATTTGTGTACAGGAAGGCTATTGATTTTTGAGTGTTGACTTCGTATCCAGCTACACTACTGAATTTGCTTATTAAATCTAGCAATTCTTTACTGAAGTTTTGGGGTCTTCTATGTAGAGTATCATTTCGTCTGCGCTATATGGGTTTAGATAGGTCAACCAACTATGAGCTTATCTAATTGTAAAATCATTCAGCTTACATATTCTACATGTCTTCCCACTAAAATTCAAGCTACATGAAGTATAACTCTTTTATTACCACACGTTCTGCAAGCACCTAGAGCCGCAACTGAGGCATAGTTCATCTTCAGTAGGACTTTTTGACTTGAATGAAGGGTATTTATGAGCTTTTTTTAAGATGCCTTGCTGGAAGCAGGATACATTGTCTCCACAAAGTTCCCCATTGTTGCAGAATGAGAATATATTTTTCCAACAATGTACTTTTTCATTTTTTTACAGAAAAGGAAGTGAATGAGCTGATGGAAGAACTGTTTGAAACTGTGAGTAATGATACTTGAGTGAGATCATGTGATGAAAATAGATTTTCCAGTAAGCTCTGTCCTATGGTTTGGTATTCTCTTTCTATAATGGTGGTTTGCCTGAGCCATTCCCCTTTTAGTCCACCCAGGAGAGAATATAGTAGCAAGAAAATTTTGTGAGCTGGGAAACTCTTGATTATTCATGCGTAGTGTATTCCTAGTAAGATTCTCTATGCAAACTCTTGCTGTTCTCCACTATCATTTGGTGCATACTTACATTAAACCAGCTTTAGAGTTCTCAGAGCTCAAGGACTGCCTTTCTCATAAAGTTGTCTCTTGAAAGATATTTCTAAGAGTGTGGTGGTTCTGAGTTATCAAGTCCGTCCTCACCATTATAAGTTGGCTAGTCAAGAGATTTTTTTGTTGGCATAATAGTCATCCTACATGTGAGGTTCTGGGAGTCCTGAAGTGTAAATCCTGTCTGGTGGCAGCATGATTAAAGCCCTGTAATCTACAGTTTTCATTTACCCGTGTTGCTGTGGGAGTGACTTACAGAGGCTGGTTCCCCAGGAAACCCTCCTTTTCTTTGCCTACAGTTCCAAGATGAGATGGGATTCTCGAACATGGAAGATGACGGCCCAGAGGAGGAGGAGCGTGTGGCTGAGTCTCGGCCTAATTTTAACACCCCTCAAGCCTTACGGTACGCTGGGTACAGACCTTAAGACTTAAAATGGAGGAAATGTGTATTTCTGAAAAAGTTTTTGGAAATCATATTGAACGATTTCTCCTCTTCAACTGTCTTCTGTTAATTATGTAAGGATGCAGAGCTCTGGAGGGAGATAGGTGGTAAGTGAAAAATCTCCTTGTTAAGGGGCAGTACAGCAAAAGGCTAAGCTGTATCTGTTTGGGAAGGGAGAAAGAACAGCAGCTGGCATCTGATCACAGCTTCTCCAGGAGAGTGGTGCTGGAGAAGTATATAGGACTCTATGTGGCCAGCCACAGAAACTACCCTAAATTATAACTGTTACATCTCTTTCATTTTTCTTATTGCCATTAACATCTGGTAGATGGGACTGAGAGTTTCTTAGTCACCTAGGAGTTAATTGAGCAAACTACATAGCAGTTGCAGCAATGTCCCAGGAGCTAGAAATATATGTACTGACCTTTTCACACTAAGTTGGCACTTTTTTTTTTTTACGGTACTGGGGATTAAACCTAGGTACTTCACACTGAGCTACATCCCTAGCCCTTTTTATTTTTTATTTTGAGACAGGGTGTTGTCGAGTTGCCCTGGTTAGGCTCAAACTTGCCATCCTCCTGTGTCAGCCTTCTAGGGCGCTGGGAGTACAGGCATGCACCACAGGTGTGTACCACCATGTCTGGCTGAAGTTGGCAATTCTTAAACCTCCAGAAAGTAGACGTTTTAATTTTCCCCTCTCTTTTTGTGATGGATTTGGATTCCTTCTCCTTTCCTTCTTTTTCCTTCCCTCCCCTCCTCTCTCCTCCCCTTCGTGTACTAGGGATTGAACCAGGGCCTTCACACTAACCTACATTCCCAGCCCTTTTTATCTTTTATTTTGAAGCAGAGTCTTGGTAAATTGCTAAGTTGCCCAGGGTGGGCTCGAACTTCTGGCCCGCCTGCTCCTGCTGTTACAGGTGTGTGCCACCATGGATCTGTACTTCAATCTCCTGCTATCTGTTGTGAGTAGAGGCATATAGTTATTAGATGTGATACTGGACACTGGGTCCTTTGACCCAATTATAAATAAAAATTAAAAGTAGGCTAAGAATTGTGAGAAGGGAGGCAAAGCTTTAATTGCAAAGTAAGAGAAAATGGGGAAGGGACTTTGGCTTAGCCAGACGAGCTGAAGGGGGAGTATGGCATTGATGAGAAGATCAGGCTGGTCTGTTAAGAAAGGAAAAGGGGGCCGGTGAGATGGCTCAACGGCATAAGCACCTGCCTTGCAAGCGCGAGGGCCCGAGTTCGACTCCCGGATCCCACATACGAAAAAGGGGCCGGTGATATCGCTCAGCGGCACGGGTGCCTGTTGGCACGCGAGGTCCTGAGGTCGACCCCCTGGTACCCACAAAAAAAAAAAAAAAAAAAGGAAAGGAAAAGGGCCAGCTGCTGCTGCTGCTTTTTTGGTTTTTGGTTTTTTGAGACAGGGTCACACAATGTAATTCAGGCTGGCCTTGAACTCACTATGTAGCCCAGACTGGCCTCAAACTCATGCTGATCCTCGTGTCTCAGCCTCCCAAGTGCTGGGATTATTGGCATGAACCACCATGCCCAGCTAAGGGGCCAACTTTTATGGGGTTGTATTCAGTCATGAATATGAAATTTCTTAGAAGTTTCTTTCTCTGTTTTAAAGGATTTCTTCATTTTATAAAATATTGTTCAGAGCTTATCTTTGGAGACATCATGGTGCATGCCCCCCCCCCACAAAGTGTACCTGGTCCTTGCAGTAAGAGTAGCAGAATAAGGAAGGGCACATTCCATGCAGTGTTGGTAAAAAGATATGTTTTTACCTTCAGTGGGCAGTAAGTCGTGAATTAAAGGTCAAGACTTCCTCCCTGTGAAGTTTCCTGTTCTCTTTCAGTTGTATGGCCAGAGGTCAGGACACAGCAGAGCTAACAGCCCTGTAGCCTCTTGTGAGTCCTGTGTTTTAATGTAGCAGCACCACCTAGGAAAGCAGCTTGGGATCCATCAGGAAGCTAGACTTTAAGGGACTGTGCACTACACTAATCAACGTGTACAAACTACAAATACCCATGATACTCTGTTTTAACAAATACCATAATTACCACCCCAGAAATCTCAAGATTATTAAGGTAAGGGTTCAACTCACTTACTTGGGGTCATAGAACAAAGTTCTGGTTTAGCAGAATGCAGCCATTCCTTTTGGGGATGTGTTATTGTGGGATTTGATCTATAAACACATTTCGGTTCTAATAAACTCTGCATATGATTTTTGAAATTTGGGAATTACAGAACTACTTTAAAATTCCTGTTAGAGCCAGAGGTGGTGGCACACGCCTGTAATCCCAGGACTCCTGGAGGCTGAGGCAGGAGGATCACCATGAGCTTGAGGCCAGCTTGAAGTATATATATAGCGAGATCCTGTTTAAGAAAAACAAAAACCAAAATTCCTCTTAAAATTCAGGTATTTTCTTGCACTCTGTAGACTACTTGGGCTGCTGCTGCTTCTCTTTCAGTTAAATGGAAACCTGGTTTAATCTTTTTTTTTTTTTTTTTTTGCGGTACTGAAGATTATTGAACTGAGGTACTTCCCATTGAGCTACATTTCCAGCCCTTTTTATTTCTTGTTTTGAGATAAGACCTCACTAATTTGCTGAATTGTCCAGCCTGGGGTTGATTTGCAATCTTCTTGCCTCAGCCTCCAGGAGTCCTGGGATTATAGATCTGTACCAGCATCCTCGGCTGTATTATCTACTTCATCATGCTTTTGCTCTTTTGTTTTGGGTGATAATAGCACAGATAATCAGAACTTTTAGTTCTCAGGTCATACAGCTCTGCCTTAATCTTTAGTAAATACTATAAAAAAAAACTATAAAAGGAAGCATCATCTTCATCCCTGGGGAATATTAAAAAGGGTTATCATTTAGCTGGGCATGGTGGTGTACACCTGTAATCCCGGGCCCCAGTAGTTTGAGGCAGGAGGATTGCTGCAGGTTTCATGCTAGCCCGGGCTACACAGTGAGTTAGGTCAAGGCTAGCCTAGACTACATAGCAAACTGGAGACCCTGTCTCAAAAACAACACACAGGGTGTGGTGGCTCATGACTGTAATCCCAGCACTTGGGAGGCTGAGGCAGGAGCATCGCAACAGGGAATTCGAGACGAGCCTGGGCTACATGGTGAGTTCAAGGCCAGTCTGAACTGCATAGCAAGACCCTGTCTCAAAAACAATAACTATAACAACAAAAAGGTTATCATTTGACTATTACTACACTATTGGAGGCTGTAAATATGATAATCTGTAGTCATACCTATGTCAGCATGTTTTTCTCCTGACTGCATAGGTTATCAGCATGTGCTTAATCACTTTGTGTCTTTTGTTCTGCTTTTACTTAAGAACTAACGTGCTAGGATCGGGAGTAGTAATGCACACCTGTAACCCCAGCATTCTAAGAGGCTGAGGTAGGAGGACACAAGTTGAACCCCTGTCTGGTCAGTATAGGGACGTAGTGAGACCCTGTCTTAAAAAAAAGAACATGCTAGTGCTAGGTATTTGGGTTCTGAAGAATGGGTGTGAAATTAGGGTTAGGAAATTTGAGGAATTCAAAAGGCTAAAAGATGTATTTATGGGGGCCGGTGAGATGGCTCAGCGGCATAAGCGCCTGCCTTGCAAGCGCGAGGGCCCGAGTTCGACTCCCGGATCCCACATACGAAAAAGGGGCCGGTGATATCGCTCAGCGGCACGGGTGTCTGTTGGCGCGCGAGGTCCTGAGGTCGACCCCCCGGTACCCACAAAAAAAAAAAAAAAAAAAAAGATGTATTTATGGAGGATAGTGTGGTAATAATTGAATCAACTTCTCAGTTCTGTTCATCTACTTCATCATATATTTTAGCTTATCTCCTTCCTACTTTATTCTCCAAGGGCCTCGAGTTTGTAAGAAAGGAAAGCAGGGGGCCAGTGAGATGGCTCAGCGGCTTAAGCGCCTGCCCAGCAAGCGCGAGGGCCCGAGTTCGACTCCCGGAACCCACATACAAAAAAGGGGCCGGTGATATCGCTCAGCGGCATGGGTGCCTCCTGGCACGCGAGGTCCTGAGGTCGACCCCCCGGTACCCACAAAAAAAAAGGAAAGCAGGGCAGTTGAATGGATAGGGAGATAGGAGAAACTGGATTTAGGATACGAGTAACAGGTAAATTAGAGAACAAATGCTATAACTTCAGAAGATTCCATATCACTGTTAAGAACAAGTCACAGAGTAATGTGGGCATCAGTTGATGCGAGTGAGATGAGTTCTCAAGAGCTCCTTTGTTGCTCTGCTATTCAGATGTTTCTCTACTCCTAGATTTTGTTTAATTTTCTCTCCACTGTATATCATTTAGAAGAGTAATTGTGGAAAAATAGGGTGGGGTCCAATTCAGAATCATTTTATTTAGTTTTATTTTCTCCTAGTGCTGGGGATCATACCCAGGGCCTTGCACATGCTAGGCAAGTGCTCTACCCCCGAGCTATCTTCCTAGTCCCAGAATCATTTTATTTGCGTTTGTGTTAACAATTTGGGGGAAATGTTTGACTAAGGAGTTTGTTAGCTAAACTGGGATTTGGGGATTAGCAGCAAATCGATATTGTCTGTGCTTTCTTAGTGCACCATTAGAAGGAATTGAAAGTGTTGTGGACCTGGGGAAATGTCCATATTCAGTTATCTCCCTGTTGAGGGTAGGTTTGAGGAACCATTGGCTAACTTGCTAAATGAACAACATCGGGCAGTGAAGGAACTACTTGAACAGCTGAAGATGAAGAAATCTTCAGCCAAACAGCAACAGGAGATGGAGAAGCTTAAGCCTCAGGCTGAGAAAGTTCATCAGACTCTGATTCTAGATGTAGCACAGAGGAAGAGACTGCAGCAGCAGATGCAGCAGGTAAGACTCTTCTTGGTAATGTCAGTACTGGATTGTCTTGGGGCCTGACACTGACACCGAGAATGAGCAGCTTTGTAGGAGTCTGAGTAGCTTACTCACTGAAACCTTGGGCCATAGGATCTTCATGTCAGTTAGAACCTTGAGAGATCGTCATGTTCATGGCCTTATGACTCACCATAAGGACCCCGATAGTATTCAGAATTGGAGATTTCACACAGCCCTTAGAAATAGGTTCTGAAATTTAATAGCCTTCGCTGCAAAAGTTTTTTATTAGTCATTCTGGTTGGAGGTTAAACATTCTGTGGTCTGTGTTTTTGCTTAAGGGAACATACCTGAAAATTTATGCCAGGTTTCCCCAGAAAGCAGAATAAGTGTGATAAATTTGCAAACATCTTGGTAAGCTCTGTTTCTGAAATGGCAACATCATAACATATCAATGTCTTCTTTCCCTCCTCAGCATGTTCAACTCTTGACACAAATCCACCTTCTCGCCTCCTCCAACCCCAACCTCAGTTCAGAGGCCAGTACCACCAAGATATTTCTTGTAAGGTTCCAATTATCACTGACACGAAAGAATTGACTATGAAAGTAGCTTAGCAACTCATTTCTCACGTTATTCACTGATTGTAATTTACTTATATTTTCTCCTGGATGTTTTTGGTTGTATGCCTTGTTTTATAGCTTCCTGTGTTTATGTTTACTGATACAACATGAGCCACTGATTCCCATGGTAGTATATTCAATTTTCTTTCTTTGTGTTTTTGAGACAGGATCTTGCTATGTAGTCCAGGCTGGGCTTGAACTCACTGGGTAGCACATGCTGGCCTCAAACTCAGTCTTCCGGCCTCAGCCTCCTAAACTGAGATTACAGATGTGTGCCACCATGCCTGGCCTCAGTTTTCTCAGTACTATCCTCCTGGTCTTTTTTTTTTTTTTTAATTGAACTCAGGGAATTTGCACTGAGCTACATCCCCAGCCCTGTTTTATTTTTTATTTTGAGGTTTGGTCCTGCTAAGTCATTGAGTTGCTCAGGTTGGGCTCGAACTTGTGATACTTTTGATGTTTTTATCATGTCCACCTTATCTTTGGGTCTACCTGATTTCTTTCTTTCTTTCTTTTTTTTTTTTTTTTTTTTTGAGACAAGGTCTTGGTATGTAGTTGGCCTCAAACTTGGGGCAATCCTCCCTCAGGCTTCTGAGTGCTGGGATTACATGCATGTGCCACCACCCTGGCTTCTACCTGACTTCTTACATTTTTGGTATTGCTATTTTTATTTTTTTCAGTATTGGCCATTGAATCCAGGGCTTTCTGACAGAGCTATAAGCCCAGCCATTTTTTAATTTTGAGACAAGGTCTTACTAAGTTGCTACGTTACCCATGTTGGGCTCAAACTTGTGACCCTTCTGTTTTAATCTTTCAGAATTTTGGGATTACAAGCATGCATTAGTACACCTAACTTGGTACTGCTGTTCTTATAGATGCTGAATTCATTGTCTGTTCATTAAGTTCCATATTAGTGTTTTCTGTATAGAATTAATCTTGCTCATGACATTTTGAAGTAGTTTGTGGGCTTCTTTTTTCGTTTTTCTTTTTCTTTTTGAGACCAGGTCTCGCTATGTAGTTCAGGCTGACCTTGAACTCACTATATAGCCCATGCTAGCCTGAAACTTGGGGCTATCATCCTGTCTCAGCCTCCTGAACTGGGATTACAGGCATGCCCCACCATGCCTGGCTGCAAGGGCTTCTAAATTTAAAATTTGAAACTCATTACAAATTGCCCCTGAACTTTTGGATGGGTAATGATGATAATATCTACTCCTCAGTCAGTCTCTTTGGAATTTGGGTAGTATGTTTGCTAATTCTCCAAGCTTCCTTTATGGGCAGCAGAGTGTATTCACCTCTTACTGTGTCAGAGGATCTTGAGGAGAACTTCGTTCTAGGTGTTATTCAGGGAAATCTTTACAAACAATGGCTCTCTTTTTTTTTTTTTTTTTTTAATGTGGGTACTAGGAGTTCATCTCAGGACCTTGTGCTTGCCAGCAAGCACTTGTGCCGCTGAGCGATATCACTGGCCCTTTTTTCCTTTATGTGGGTACCAGGAGTCGAACTCAGGACCTCGCGCTTGCTAGGCAGGTGCTTACACCACTGAGCTATCTCACCGGCCCGGCTCTCATTTTTGAGAACCTTAATTTTCCTCTTGGAGCTAGCTGGACTGTATCTACAAGGCTGAGGAATCCTCAGTGTGAGGGAAAAAAACAAGAACAAATGAACATATTACACAATCCCTGAGTGAGGACTCAGCCAAAAGAAGTCTTGATGGAATAATGTTAATTATGACAATGTTTTTTTGTCTGCTTTCTTCTGTAGTAGGAGGGACAGATTCTCATTCTGAGGCTCAGAGCTATTGATTCTTAGATTTCTTTTTTGTCCTGTTTTCCCAGAAAGAGCTGGGGACCTTTGCTCAGAGCTCCACTGCCCTTCACCATCAGTCCAACCCCATGTTTCAGACTTTGTTCCAACCCTGTAACTTGATGGGAGCCATGCAGCTGATCAAGGACTTCAGCACACACGTCAGCATCGACTGGAGCCCCCCAAAACCTGTGCGCAAGAATGGTAGGGGACAGAGGTGTCAATCTCAAGTTTTCTGTTGCAATGAAAGATGGGAGTATTAGATGGATACTTTCCTAGGAGTAGAGGACACAGGGGATTTATCTGTCTTTTGTCCTGTCTTTGTACTCCGAGTTTTAGAATTGCACAATAATATTAGTGCTCAGGGAAGCCAGGCATAGAGGCTGTTGGCAGAATAGGGGTCTAGGGGCTAGAGATGTGGGATGCATTGCTGAGAATTAGACTTAAATGGTGTGTGTTAGGTATCGGATCAAGACAGACTGGGGTCTGGTGATGGTGAAAGTCCAGTGGGGATAGTTGGTCATACTTAGGCTTTTATTCTCCTCTTCATTAAAACTGACCCCTGACTCTTTTACTTCCCATGATTGTAGGGTAGGTGATACTCCTTTTTTTTTTTTGGAGATAGGGTCTTACTGTGTTGCTTATGCTTTCCTCGAAGTTGTAGTCCTTTTGGCTCAGACTTCCAGAAGGCTGGAGTTAGAGGCATGTGCCACCATGTCTGGCTTCAACTCTAGCAATGTTTAAATTTTATTTTGTGATGGGTCTCCTGAGACTGGCCTCGAACTTGTGATCTTCCTGCCTCAGCTGTGGTAGCTGAGATTAGCAGCATACACCACGACTACTGGTAGTGTTTTTTTAAGACAATATTTGCTGTGCTCTGTATAGCCAAATATTTGCTTCCGACTTATTTCCTAATTTAACAAATTAGTTGTAGTTTGTTCTGGATTTTGGTTTGTATGTGGATTTGATTTTAAATTCCTGAATCTTACGGTTAAATTCAATATAGATAAATTTACATTCATTATATCATAGACACAGATCTCCAAGCTGCTTTTTATTGATAGTTGGCAGTAAAAACTTAAAACCAAAAAATAGGGATGGTGAGATGGCTCAGTGGCGTAAGCGCCTGCCTGGCAAGCGAGAGGTCCTGAGTTCGACTCCTGGAACGCACATACGAAAAAGGGACCAGTGATATCACTCAGCGGCACGGGCGCCTGCTGGCGCACGAGGTCCTGAGGTCGACTCCCGGTACCCACAAAAAACAAAACATAACAAAACAAAAAATAGTAATAACTTCTACACCTAGTGTCCTATGTTTTCTTCTGGGCATGTAAAAATAACACAGATACAGTAGTTCATGTATGTAGAAAGGCAGAGGTGCCTGGAACTGAGAGGCTTAGGCCGAAGACAGAAAGGAATGAGACTGAACTGTCTCATTCCCTTTATGGGTTTTTGGTCCCAACCTCAGGAGGAATCTGGGAGAACTTCAAAGTTAAGTAAGAATCAAATAAAAATAAAATTTGGAATATCAGATTTGTGAGGGACATTGAAGAAGTTGGAATTTTTTTTTTTTTTTTTTTTTTTTTTTTTTGTGAGTACTGGGGGTCGACCTCAGGACCTCGCGCGCCAGCAGGCGCCCGTGCCGCTGAGCGATATCACCGGCCCCTTTTTTCGTATGTGGGCTCCGGGAGTCAAACTCGGGCCCTCGCACTTGCCAGGCAGGTGCTTACGCCGCTGAGCCATCTCACCGGCCCAAGAAGTTGGAATCTTATCCTGAAAGAAAGAAAGCATCGTTGAAGGTCTCTTATCTTTCAAGGATTTAAAGGGGGAAGGAGGTAAAAAAATTTTTGAGCATAGACTATGTGCCAGGCATTACTAGTTGTTTTGTGTTTGTTACTTTGTGTGTTAAGTGTTCCACGTAGGAAAGAAAAAAAGAATTAACTTTCACTGAGGTGGAATGGAGCTGCCTTTAGGGGTATGTTAGGTTGAGAAACTGGAACCTTTTTTGGGGAGAGTGGGTGAGTGGGAGGGGATTAAGCCAGATAAACTCTATCTAAACACAGAAATGCATTCAAAAACTTTCGTGAAGCCTTTTTTGGTCCAAGAATTGCACTTACCAAAGATGTTTTTTCTTACAGTTTATGAATTTTCCTGTTTGCCAAAGCAAGTAGCTTGGATCCTAGCCACAAGCAAAGTGTTCATGTATCCAGAACTACTTCCCGTGTGTTCCCTGAAGGCAAAGAATCCTCAGGATAAGCTCATCTTCACTAAGGCTGAGGACAAGTAAGTGTTTACTGTTTACTGAAATTGTCTGTTAAGTAACCAACAATGTGTACAAGAATTATTATTACTGTTATTGGCAGTACTGGGGATTGAGCCCAGGACCTTCACACTGAGATACATCCCCAGCCCTTTTTAAAAGTTTTTGTGAGATAGGGTCTCACTGAGTCGCTAAGTTAACCAAGCAAGGCTTGAAGTGGTGATTCTCCTGCCTCAGCCTCCCAGAGTGCTGAGATTACAGGTGTGGGCTACCATGCCTAGCTGAACAAGAATTAGATGTAGAAAAAGTGGCATATAACATATTGGTAGCTGGGCATGGTGGCCCACACCTGTAATCCGAGCACTTTGGAGGCTGAGGCAGGAGGATCACCATGAGTTTGAGGCCAGCCTGAGCTATATAGTGAGTTCAAGGCCAGCCTGGAATATGGAGTAAGACCATGTCTCAAAAAACAAACAAACAGTTGGAAGGAAGGAATGAAAGGGAAAAAAAGGAGAAGGGAGGGGAGGGGAGGGAAGGGAGGAAGAAGAGTAGTCTGGGGAGGGTTTTTACTTTTTATTTTTTAATATTTAGGTAGTTTTAAGACAGGGTCTCACTTTGTAGTCCAGGTGGGCCTTGAACTCACTATGTACCCCAGGGAGGGTTTTTAAAAGGAAGGACTAAACAAATGTAATGCCATTGCTCCTTTCCTAAGTTTGCTAGCTTTAGGACTGAAGCATTTTGAGGGGACTGAGCTTCCTAGGCCTCTGATCAGCAAGTACCTACTAACCTGCAAGACTGCCCATCAGCTGACGGTTAGGATCAAGAACCTCAACCAGAACAGAGCCCCTGACAACATCATCAAGGTGAGCGCCTCCGGAAACTCCGCCCCTGCTTCCTGCCTGTGTGTGCTGACTTTTCCACCTCTTAGTGTCAGTGGATGGAAGGGCTCTTGTTTCTAAGGCTCATTGCTCCTACCTGTGCCCTAGCCTCATTCCCCTTTTCAAGGACATTTGCCCATTGTTTTCCTCTAGGTTATCTTCATCCTCTTCCTGTCTTACGGATAATTCCCCTAAAAATGAAATTGTTCGTGTCTTACAAGATTTCACGAATTCTTGGTTTCTTCTAGCCATAGAGTCTCCTCTTTCTTCAACTTTGAAAGGGTAGACAGTATTGCATGTGTGTCCTGCTTAATGCTTTTTTATTTAGGTATTAATGTCAGTTACACAGTATTTAATTTTTTTTTTTTTTTTGGCTGTACTAGGGATTGAACCCAGAGCCTCCATACTGACACATTGAGCTACATCCCCAGCCCTTTTCTTAAATTTTCTCCTTCTTTTCTTCTTTCCTTCTTCTCTGCCTCCCTTTCCTTCCTTCCCTCCCTCCTTTCTTTCCATCCATCCCCTGCCCCCCTCTTTTTTTAATTTTGAGACTGGGTCTCACCAAGTTGCTAACTTGCCCAGGCTAGGTTCAGACTTGTGATTTTCCTGCCTCACTCTTCCAGATATATAGATTTTAAAGAGTCAAATAGTTTTGAGACTTGTTACGAAAAATCATTTTTCTTCCTGTTTCCTGCTATTCAAGATTTATTCGGGGATAGTGAGGTTACCTCTATGTTTAAGTAGTATGCTTATAGTTGCCCCTTTTTGTTTTTCAAGACAGGCTTTTGCTGTGTAGTCTGTGTGGGCCTTGAACTCACTAGGTAGCCCAGGTTGGCCTCGAACATGTAATCCTCCTGCCTCAGCCTCCCGAATGCTGGGATTACAGGTGTGCACCACCACTCCCAGCCTCTTCTTAATGTTTTGGATTTGGCCTTGTTTATTAACCTTCAGCCATGGGTGCTGAGCAATTAGCTTTCTATAAACTTGTCACTGGATCCAGGACTTACATGTAGACATGCTAAAGGCTATAAATGCTCCTCCCAGTATAATGTTATGTATGTGATACTCTTGTCTTTCCTGCTGCGCATTTGGTTTCCCTTGGAGTTAATGATTGCATTGGGGTGGAATGCTTGGTCTTATTATATACTTCTTACCAAGTCAGCAGTGAAGTTTACTTAAATTACATAAATCTCCTTTCAGTGTTTAAGAATTCTAGGTGTGTTGTTGTATTTGAAGTAATTGCTCCTTGAGTATGTTGCTCCTGTGGCTTCCTGCCCTGATGTCTTCTTGGGCTTTTTCTTAACCATCATCCCAGGGTTGCCTTTGTCTCTTCTTTGCGTTGGATCCTCTCATCTTCTGAGCTCTACACCTTATTTGCTTAACTTCCTTATTTTATTTTTTTTTGAGACAGAATCTTGCTATATAGTCAGGCTGGTCTTGAACTCTTAGCGTGCTCCTGCCTCAGCCTCCCAAGTGCTGGGATTACAGTTGTGTGCCATCATGCCTGGCTACTTCCTTATTTTAGTGGAGCATGTAAGTAGCCTTCTGAGGGAGATCGCTGAGAAACAAACTTGTACCTTTAAACTATTCATGGTCTTGGAATTATCCGAATGTCTTCTCTGCTCTCCTCTTAAATGTCAGTGCTCTCCAGTGAATTTGTAGTGTGCAGTCTCACGCACAGCCTTGATTTTCAGTATCACCTGTCTTCCGATGATCTTCACATCTGTATTTTTAGTCCAGATTTTTCTCTTGAGCTTCAGCTCAGGGTAGCTGTCTCCTTAAAGGAATTGTCAACCTGGTTGCCCCCTGACCCATCAAACTGAACTTCTGTCTTGCTCTATGCCCTTCAGTTGATGCTGCTGACACCACCACCAAGGGCAGATGCCCCTCCCCAGCTCCCTCCTCCTGTGATATCTCTCTTTGTGCTTGACATTGCTGTCATGCCATTTTCTGAGTCCACAGAGCTGGGCCTCATGCTTGACTTTTGCTGATCAGCACCACAGTCTCTAGTCACACATCCTCAGTGTTCATTTTCTGCTTACTTCTGGACTTTCGTATTGCAGGTTTAATACAGTAGTTCACTCACTGCTGTCTCTATCACAGACCTCACACCTATTGCCTTCACATCACCACATTGCCTGGCCCCTCAGTTTTGATTCAACTTCTACAAATCATGTCACAAGAAACACTGCTGGGCTGAGCGTGGTAGTGCACTCCTGTAATCCCAGCACTTGGGAGGCTGAGGCAGGAGTATTGAAATGAGTTGAGTCCAGCCTGAGCTACATAATGAGTTCAGGGCCAACCTGAACTACATAGTGAGAGCCTGTCTCAAACAGAGGAACAAATGAAGGAACAAATGAACAAACAAACAACACTGCTGACACTCCCAAACTGCCAGCAGCCAACACACTATGGCTCTTCCTTACCATCCCACCATTTTGAACAAACCTCATGAGAAAATTAGAGAACTAAAGCTGCTGCTACTAGGAAGGCTGCTGGGATTACAGGCGTGTGCCATCATGCCTGTCTTCTTCTTATTATTATTATTTTTATTTTTTTAATGTGGGTACCAGGAGTCAAACTCAGGACCTCACGCTTGCCAGCAGGCGCTTGTGCTACTGAGTTATATCACTGGCCCTTTTTTTCCTTTATGTGGCTACTGGGAGTCAAACTCACGCTTGCCAGGCAGGCGCTTATGCCGCTGAGCTATCTCACCAGCCCCAATCTTGTTATTTTATTGTTTTTTTACAAGCAGAATTCTCCTTTTTTTTTTAGTTTTTTGAGACAGGGTCTTAGTATGTAGTTCAGACCTTTTTTTTTTTTTTTTGGAACCGGGAATCGAACTCAGGACCTCGCACTTGCCAGGCAGGCGCTGTGCCGCTTGAGCTATATCCCCGGCCCCTGTAGTTCAGACTTGCCCTGCTACTATGTAGCCCAGGCTGGCCTCAACCTCACGTGTGTTGGGATTACAGGAGTGTGCCACCATGCCCAGCTCCAGCCCAAGCTCTTTGGTTTCTTAAACACGTTCATGGTTTTACATTTAATTTATTTTGCTGTCTCCTGCCTTATGCAGCAATTTCTAAGATTCATTTTTAGTTACACTTCCTTCAGAAAAATCTTTTGTTCAAATTTGAGTTGTGTCTCATTTTGTTATGCATATCTTTGTAGTTTTAAAAACAAACGCAGGGGCTGGTGAGATAGCTCAGTGGCATAAGCGCCCAAGTCCTGAGTTCGACTTCCAGAACCCACATAAAGGAAAAAAAGGGCCGGTGATATCGCTTAGTGGCACAAGCGCTTGCTGGCAAGCACGAGGTCCTGAGGTCGACTCCCAGTACCCACAAAAAAAAAAAAAAAAAAAAAAAGTAAAAGGTTATCACAAAGGATGTAAAAGACCTATACACTGAAAACTACAGTACTCTGAAAAAGGAGATTGAAGAGGATATCAGAAAATGGAAAGATATCCCTTGCTCCTGGATAGGAACAACCAATATAGTGAAAAGGGCCATACTTCCAAAATTGTTATACAGATTTAATGCAATTCCAATCAAAATTCCAACAGCGTATCTCACAGAATTAGAGAAAACAATCCTAAAATTCATCTGGAATCAGAAGAGACCTAGAATAGCAAAGGCAATTCTGGGCAACAAAGGCAAGGCAGGGGGCATCACAATCCCTGACTTGAAATTATACTATAAAGCTACTGTGATAAAAACAGTGTGGTACTGGCAAAAAAACAGACCTCAAGATCAATGGAACAGATTAGAAGATGCTGAAACAACCCCAGACATACTAAGCCACCTTATCTTTGACAAAGGTGCCAAACACATTCGCTGGAAGAAAGATAGCCTCTTTAATAAATGGTGCTGGAAAAACTGGCTCTACACATGCCGAAGATTAAAACTAGACCCATATCTTTCACCATGCACTAAACTAAATTCAAAATGGATCAGAGATCTAAATATTAAAACAGAAACATTAAATCTGCTGGAAGGTAGGATAGGTAAAACCCTTGAAGATATTGGTATAGGCAAAGACTTTATGAATAAAAACTCAACCGCATGGGAACTATCCCAAAGAATCAATAACTGGGATCTCATCTTATTAAAAAGCTTTTGCACAGCAAGAGAAACCACCAACAGAGTGAAGAGACAACCCACAACGTGGGAAAAAATGTTTGCCAGCTGTTCCTCAGACAAAGGAT
Organism: Erethizon dorsatum; assembly: GCA_028451465.1. NCBI lineage: Eukaryota > Metazoa > Chordata > Mammalia > Rodentia > Erethizontidae > Erethizon > Erethizon dorsatum. The sequence goes on along the minus strand of CM051829.1, from coordinate 68,487,444 downwards.
TACTATCGAGAACATATAAAGAACTCAAAAAAATCAGACCTCCCAAATTTAAAGACCCACTCCAAAAATGGGCATCTGAGATGAATACACATTTCTCAGATGAAGAAATACTAATGGCAAATAAATATACAAAAAAATGTTCAACATCACTAGTCATTCGAGAGATGCAAATTAAAACAACACTGAGATACCATCTCACTCCAGAAAGAATGGCTACTATAAAGAAATCAACTAACAAATGCTGGAGGGGCTGTGGGGAAAAAGGAACCCTTCTTCACTGTTGGTGGGAGTGTCGACTGGTACAGCCACTGTGGAAGTCAGTGTGGAGATTCCTCAAAAAACTAGGGTTGGAGGTCCCATTTGACCCAGCTATTCCCCTTCTGGGCATCTTCCCAGAAGAATTAAAAACATCGTACCACAGCGATATATGTGCACCCATGTTTATAGCAGCACAATTTGTAATAGCCAGATCTTGGAAACAACCCAAATGCCCAGGAATGGATAAGAAAGATGTGGTATTTTTATACAATGGAGTACTATTCAGCCATAAACAAGGATAAACTGGAGACTTTTATGGGTAAATGGATGCAACTCGAGAAAATACTCATAAGTGAAATAAACTGGACGCACATGTGTAAGCATCGTATTGTCTCTCTAGTATGAGAAACTGAAAGAGTAAATAAGATCCAAAATGTACAATAGATACGGTGAATCAAAAAGAAACTGGTCAATAGGAAAGAGAGACTGGAATAGGGAAAAGAAAGAAGAGAAAGGAAAAAAAAATTGTATATATATATAAGATGGTTAAGATAGATACACTACCAATTTTACTTAGTTCATTGAAGAGTAAGGTTTGAAGCCAATAATGTTTGGACAATTGAATGCTAATGTCTGATATCCTGAATAACTAACTTAAAGATAAAAACGTAATGCATTGACCATTGTTACCCTCATATTATGTTGTTTTGAAAATTTGTTCTTTTTTTGATTTCTTTTGTTTTTCCTTCTCTTTAAAAAAAAAAAAAAAAAGTAAAAGGTTATTATTCGTCCACTTGACTGTTTTTCTCACTAGTCTGCGCTTTGAGAGCAGGAATTGTTTCTCTTTTGTTTATGCTTAGCTTGTGGCCAGTGCCACATGTATAGAAGGTACTCAGCGTACTGAGTGAATGGATATTTGTCAGTGGCTTGAAGTGGCTTAAGGCAAATACTCCTTTTCCTTTTCTTTTTTAGACAGGGTCTTGCTGTGTTCGAGGCTGGTCTCCATCACACTGTGTAGCTCAGAGCTGGTCTCTAGCTTGCAGTCCTCCTGGCTCAGCCTCCTGAGTGCTGGGATTACAGGCATGTGCAACCACACCTGGCTTCATTTACTCTTAAAACAGAAGCCCTATAGCTTCTTTTTTCTTTGTTCCCTTCCCTCCTGATGTGTTTCACACCATCGTTTTCTTAAGAAGAAGCATTCACGTGTGTGAGAATGTGCCCCAGCCCGGTTTTAATTTTTTATTTTGTAGCATTGTCTCAGTAAGTCACTAACAATTTGCCCAGGCTTCAACTCATGATCATCCCCCCTCAGCCTCCTAGAGTGCTGGGCTTCAGGTGTGGGCCACCATGCCCAGTGCGTTTGTGGTTTAAAGCAAACATGCCAGGTGAACCTGAGAGATGGTAGAATACTAAGAATATATTTCTGTTCTGGCTGCTTCCCCAGTGTTTTTTCCCCCTTGTGTGTGTGGTTCAGCTGTGCACTGGGAGGAGGCTAAGGTCTGAAGCCCCCATATATGCTCCTGCCTTGCACCTCTAATGGGTTTTATTAGTTTTTTTTTTTTGTGGGTACCAGGGGTCAACCTCAGAACCTCACGCACCAGCAGGCGCCCGTGCCGCTGAGCGATATCACCGGCCCTTTTCTCATATGTGAGTTCCGGGAGTCGAACTCGGGCCCTTGCGCTTGCCAGGCAGGCGCTTACGCCGCTGAGCCATCTCACTGGCCCCCATAGTTTTTTAAAATTAAGGAAAATATGTAATATCAGTGGTTATTATTTACTGGTTCAGAAAGTGCACATTTTTTCCTGTTTTCCTCACTTTATGGAGGAGTTTTCAAAAATTCTAAAACCAAAGTACAGCAGTGGTTAATGTTACTTAAAAAATATATTCCACATACATAAACATATTAAAATGCCAGTTTTTCCCTCTGAGTGCTAAAATACTCATTTAAAAGGATTTTTTGGCTGGCTGTGGTGCCACACGCCTGTTACCCAGCACTTGGGAGCCTGAGGCAAGAGGACACCCATGAGTTCCAGGCCAGCCTGGGCTACATAGTAAATTCAAGGCCAGTCTGAACTCCATAGCAAGGCCTAGTATTAAAATAATTTGCACATATAGAAAGGAAAATGACTTTTTCAAATTAGAGGCAGATGCCAAATTGTTGTATTATAAATTGTGGTTTCTTTAAACTCTTTGTTATTTATACATCTCATAAAGCAAGACAATGAAAAAGTAAATAGACATCGACAGGGATGATTCTAATATACAGTCTCGCTTTTTGTAAAACTTGAAAATAGAAACACTCAACTGTTATAAATCTTGCAATTAAATGTGATTTCTTATAAAAAGAAAAGGTGAGAGTATGAGCACCACCCTGCGGTGGTGGAGCAGGAGCAGATCTGAGGGAAGAGGACTGACCATCCGCCTCCTGTTTTACTTGTTTATATTTCTGGCAACCAGAACAGGGATGGACAGAAGATACCGAATGATTCTAAAGTCTTTATTAATTAGAGATTATTTTAATTGGAAATGCACAACATTCAGTATTATGGGTGTGTGTGAAAGAAAGCAAGGGAGCGCACAAGAGAGAGACACCACCCACTTTATTCTCCAGCCTGACAGAGGCAATATTTCTGGAATATAACTCATGCTTTATTTCATGTTCAGTTTTATAAGAAGACCAAACAGCTTCCAGTCCTGTTAAAGTGCTGTGAAGAGGTCCAGCCCCATCAGTGGAAGCCGCCTATTGAGAGAGAAGAGCACCGGCTCCCCTTCTGGTTAAAGGTACGACCTCCTCCTCAGAGTCTGCAGGAGGCAGCTCACTGGAAATGCCGGTGGGAACTTCAAGGGCCCCTGGAAGCTTCTCGTGCTTTAGTGGTAGAATAGGACTTCAGAAATCTTCCTTATCCTCTCTTCTTCCCTTTCCTACCCGTTCCCCTGGTGATTCTACAACCTTTTCAGATAGTAGGTAGAATGGTAATTTCCTATAGGAAATTCAGAGAAGAACTTGTAGAATACATAATTCCATGTGGTCTGCATACTAATTGGATATGCAGGAAAACACTTCTTGGAAAGATCCCTTAAGACTGTCTTGGAAAGTTCTCTGTACTTTAGAAAGCCCTATTCTTTACCCAAATCTGACATGAGCTGGATCAGAATGTTCTTATTCCCAACAGGCCAGTCTGCCATCCATCCAGGACGAGCTGCGGCACATAGCTGATGGTGCCAGGGAGGTAGGAAATGTGATCGGGACCACTGAGATCAGTGCAGACCAAGGCCTAGAAAAAGCCAGATCAGAACTGGGGAGTGAGACTCAGTACCCACTGCTGTTGCCCAAGGGGGTAGTGCTGAAGCTGAAGCCCGTTGCTAACCGTTTTCCCAGGAAGACTTGGAGACAGAAGCGATCATCAGTTCCTCCAAGCAAAATGGTGGTCCGGATTCCTCAGTTGATCCAGCCTGCCACTGTCTTGCAGACTGTTCCTGGAGTCCCTCCGCTGGGGGTCAGTGGTGATGATAGCTTTCAGTCACCTGCAGCACTGTCTGCTGTGCCCTCCAATGTCAGGACCAGCTTCCCTCTGTCTGAGTCCCAGACTCTACTCTCCTCTGCTCCTGTGCCCAAAGTAATGCTGCCCTCACTTGGCCCTTCTAGGTTTCGAAAGCCATGTGTGAGGCGGAAACCCTCAAGAAGAAAGGGGGCCAAGACCTTTCCTTGTCCCAAACCTGCCCCCTTAATCCACTCTGCACCTGTTATCTTCACTGTTCCTGCCACCAGTGTGAAGGTTGTGAGCCTGGGCAGTGGCTGTAACATGATCCAACCCGTCAATGCAGCAGTGGCCCCGAGCCCCCAGACCATTCCCATCACCACCCTCCTGGTTAACCCTACTTCCTTTCCCTGTCCACTGAGCCAGCCCCTCGTGGCCTCCTCCATCCCACCCTTAATTGTTTCTGGCAATTCTGTGAATCTCTCTGTGTCCTCCACTCCTGAAGATAAGGCCCAGGTGAATGTGGACATTGGTTGTCCTTTGGCCGAAGGGAAAAATGTCTTTCAAAGCCTGGAACCCAAATTAGAACCACAGGAAGTAACTCCTCTCTGTGCTCCTGTCTTCCCCAAAGAGGAGCACAGCCCCAGGCCTCTGGCAGCCAGTAGAGAAAGCCAGGTAGGGTTGTCAGAAAACAGCAGTTGCAGTCGGATGATTGTGGAAACAGAGGAGGGGAGACAAGGTCTGGAGCCACTGCCTCAAGGTTTCCAGGGATTTCTAAACTCTTCCCCTGGGGGTTTAAAGGAAGTTGTCAAGATAGAACCTGAAGACCCTGAGGAGGTGATCTCCAGTGGGTCCTCTGAGCAGCACATTTGTGATGAAATAAAAAAAGAAAGGTTTGTGGAATGGGACACTGGCTCCCCACAGGAGGAGTTGAGCAATGCTAGAGTGTTAAAAAAGCAGGCAGTCCTGCAGAAGGAGGAAAGGAGTCAGCCAGCTCACACCCCTTCAGCTTCTCAAGAGCCTGCCGCCGAAGGAAATGCAGTTGGGGATGTGAGCAAAGGCTCCCCCAGGAATGCTCCATCTTCCATGGAGCCTGAGGTAGTCCTAAGCAGTCTCCTGGGGAAGCCTGAAGAGGTATCCAGTGTTGATGGTCAGTCAGTGGGGACCCCAGCAGGGCCAGACGTTGGAGGAGAGAAGGATGGACCTGAGGAAGAGGAGGAAGAGGACTTCGATGACCTCACCCAGGATGAGGAAGATGAGATGTCATCAGCATCTGAGGAATCTGTGCTTTCTGTGCCTGAGCTCCAGGTAAGAGCTGAGGAGTCTCAAGTATTTTGGGGATGCAGTAGTATGTTTAACTTACTGATCTGCCGTTTGCCTCCTTGTTTTTGTTCTTGTTTTTTGGTTTTCTTTTGATGTAGTTCAGACTTCCTTGAACTCATTGTAGCACTGGCTGGCCTCAGACTCACAGCAGTCCTCCTGTCTCAGCCTCCCAAGTGGTAGGATTACAGGAGTGCTCTACCATGCCAGGCTCATCTGCCTCCTTGCTTACTCTACTAGACACAGTCCTAATAACATTTGTGTTTGACTTTTGAGTGCCTGTTGTGACATAATTTTGGGGCTAATGTGAAATGAGAGGGAAAGGGTAAAATTTTACGTATTATATTTGAGTTAAACTTATTTAAGGATTAAATTGAATCATCTTGCATAGTTTAAGTACTTTAAAAAAATAATTCCTTGGGGTTGGGAGTATAGCTTAGCAATAAAGCACTTGCCTAACATGCATGAGGCCATGAGTTCAATTCCTGGCACTACAGAAAAGGAAAAAGACAGAACAGCTCACAAGTATAGGCTGTGACAAAAGAAAAGTATGTTATAGGGGAACCTTTTAAAAAGCTCCTGGGGCTGGGCGTGGTGGTGCATGCCTGTAATCCCAGCACTGGGGAGGCTGAGGCCGGAGGATCACTGTGAGTTCAAAGCCAGCATGAACTGCATAGCAAGACCCTGTTTCAAAAATACAAACAAAAAAAAGGCTCCCAGGGGGCGTTGGCCTCCATGGTTGAACCTCAGATCCTCTTGATGCAGCACCAGGCGTTAGGGTTCTTTCTGAGCCACTGAGGGTGGCTTGTAAGCACTCTCTGGGGGTTTGCAGGAAACAATGGAGAAACTGACTTGGTTGGCATCTGAAAGGCGCATGAGTCAGGAGGGTGAGTCTGAGGAAGAGAACTCCCAGGAGGAGAATTCTGAGCCGGAAGAAGAAGAGGAAGAAGAAGCAGAAGGAGTGGAAAGCCTGCAGAAAGAGGATGAGATGATTGATGACACAGTTGGAGACACTGCCGAGAAGCCCCCTTCCACTTTGGCGTCCCCCAAGACTGCTCCTGAAGTGGAGACACACAGAATCCCACCAGGTGAGTGTGGCCAGTGTGTGGTGAGGGGCAGGTGTGCACAGTAGGCAGCTTACACACTGGCCGGACAGTCTAGAAGAAATCCTTTGAATCTTCCCTGCAGCCTCCCTTTCCCAGACATATGCTTAATGGTGCCTTTGTGGAAAAGAGAGGCTTGGAAATGTTTAATTTGATTCTCATCAGCTGTTAGATTGGTACTAGCTTGTTCAAAGTTTTCATACTGGTTCTTGCCTTGTCTATCATGCATGGGATTGAGCTGTGTTTATTTCAGAAAACAGTGTTCCTCATCAAGACATAGTACTTTAACAAACAGAAAAAGACACCATGCCTTGAAGGTCTAACATAAAGCCACACTCACTCTTTAGACTTCCTTTCTCAGGATGCAGTGTTCAGTTGGCACCTTGTCATCCCCACGTAATGTAATTGTGCTGCAGGCCCTGCGTGGAGCTGACTTGATGTGTGCAGGCTTGGCTTTCCTATCAAGTTCCCAGCCACTCTTCCCCTGAGTTGCTCCACAGCATGGACTATGATTGTATGGGGTGCTGTGTGTGGTGGGGAAGATGGGAGGAACAGAGATTACATGGCCAAAAAATAATCTTTTCACATGTACACCAAGGAGAGAGCATCAAAGCTGCTGGAAAGGGCCGGAGCAACCACCGAGCTCGCAGCAAGCGCGGAAGTCGGGCTCGGGCCAGCAAGGACACCTCTAAGCTGTTGTTGCTGTATGATGAGGACATTCTCGAGCGGGATCCACTCAGGGAGCAGAAGGACTTGGCCTTTGCCCAAGCTTATCTGACCAGGGTAGGCGAATGCTGCTTCTGTTACTGCCAGACCCTATGAATATGGCTGCTTCTCCCTCAGAGATGTTTGAAAAATGAAGGGTGGGGCTGAGGGTATAGCTTAGTGGTGAGGCACCTGCCTACCATGTGCAAGGCCATGGGGTTCAGTCCCAGCAATGCCAAAAGAAAACAAAAGTCTGATTTTCAAACTGTATAATAGGCTCTCTAGCTGTGCCTTAGCTTGGCTAAAATTACAAAAAGAACTCTTCAAGAGAACCGGAAAAAGACACAGAGTTCATCATACATGGGTTGATTGTGAGCACCCTAGAATCATCTCTCTTGCCTGGAGATTGAGGGAAAGGTGATACCTCCATCGTCAGTGGGAAGTCATGCCTTCACTGGCGGGGCTAATGAGGACTTCTAAGCCATAGGCTTAGTGAGACTGTTGGGACACTGGCCAGAGTGTAGATCTCAGATATGAACCTACCTGTGTCTGGTCGTGTCCTGGGTAGCTGCCTCTTCTCTTGGCAACCAGCTTGTTTCTTCATCCTGCTAGTAAACTGAAGTACTTGGCTTTGTTTGATCTCTTAATATCTTATTAACATCCTGGATTTATGTATTATGTATCCTCGAATGGGACTATGTTGAAATACTTCATTATGGTGCCAAAATCAGGAAGGAGAACTTAGGGCTGTGAACTAGATAAAAGCATTAGCTTGTTTTGTGGGCAAGACCGTGGTCTCTGGAAAATGAAGGTTTTCTTGTTGCCTATTAGCAGAAAACAGCTCTACTTTGATTGTTGCCCAAGTCTTCTGTTAACTATCAGTTCTAAATGCCCCTCAGGGGAGTCCCCTGAAGGGTAGTTCTTGGCCCTCGCTGGCCATGATCCCTCCTTTTGCCTTGTGCCTTTGCTTTTTCTCGGGCCCAAAGGGTGCTGATGATGGGAAGTCTTCCTGTGTAGGTACGAGAAGCCCTACAGCACATCCCTGGCAAGTACGAAGACTTCCTTCAGGTCATCTATGAATTTGAGTCAAGTTCTCAGAAGCAAACGGCTGTGGATCTTTACAAAAGCCTACAGATTCTGCTGCAAGACTGGCCTCAGTTGTTGAAGGACTTTGCTGCTTTCCTCTTGCCTGAGCAAGCTCTGGCCTGTGGATTAGTAAGTAAATGGGCAAAATGGCACACAGGATTCCTGGGTCAGAGGGAAACAGAGGTTGAATGAAGTCAGGTAAGAACGTTGCAATCTCCTGACTGCCTCTAGACAGGTTTTCCATGCCCCTTTCCCCAAGGTGGTAAGAGTCATCTTTTCAGGGAGTGTTCTTCCCAACCCTCTTCTCTTGCTTTCCTCCCCTCCCCTGGCCTCTCCTGCCCTTGTCTCTGCTCCCTTGCCCTCCCCTTCTCTGCCTTCCCCTGCCCTCCCTCCCTTACCTTGTAACCAGGACCTTCACATTGAACTACATCCCCTCACCCTACCCCCCTTTATTTGAACAGGCTCTTGCTTAGTTGCTCGGTCTGGCTTGAACATCAGTCTTGCCTCAGTTTCCCTATGTGCTGGGCTTACAAGCATTCGCCACCTTCCCCAGCATGCCCCATTTTCTTTCTGTGGAAAGTGAGAGGGTTTAAGTTGCTCCTGGAGACCTTCCTTAGTTGCTCTGCTCTTCTCTGGTATAAACTAGGCATTCCTAGGCCAGGGATATAGCTCAGTGGCACAGCGTCTGCCTGGCAAGCGTGAGGTCCCGAGTTCGATTCCCAGTACCAAAAAAAAATTTAAAAAATAGGCGTTCCTTCAGTAAATATTTATTGAGTCTCAGGTACAGTGTCAGACAAAGTTATGAGAGCTAGGAATACAGCAATTAGAAAAGGCTAGGGCCAGATGTAGTGGCACACACTTGTAATCCCAGCACTTGGGAGGCTGAGGCAGGAGGTGCATACAATTCGAGCCCAACCTGGGCAATTTAGCAATTTAAACCCTTTGTCAAAATAAAAAATAAGAAAAGGGCTGGGGGATATAGTTCAGCGTGAAAGCGCTGGGTTCAATCCTCAGTACTGGGGGAAAGTCCCTGCCTTCTAGGAGTTTACATTCTCTTGGGGAAAGTTAGGTGTTAATATGTAAAATTATATAGCATATAATCTATAGATTATGAAATAAACTATATATATATATATATACACATATATGTGTGTGTGTATGTGCACGCTTTATATTGATAATGCTTTATAGAAAACTAAAGTAGGAGGCTGGAGAGTTGCAGGTGGGTGGCAGGATCGGACATGTGCCATTTGACACACAGTGACCTGGACAGGGCATGGTGGCAGGTGCTGTTTGAAATGTTGAAGAATAGGAATGTCAACACAAGAGCTGTCCCACTTATCTTGGACTTCTTGTCATGATGATTAAGAAGAGGAAGAAAGGGAATAGTGGGATGTTCTGATGGTCTTACTCCAGTTAAATGACAATAGGTGATCATGCATTTGATGCCCACCTTCTCAGATGAGTGGGTATCCATGTGAGTTTGAGTATCTTTATTTTGCAATCCAGAAAACAGTGAACAATTTGAGATGTTCACAGCTCTTGAATCTTTCGTTCAAATCTTAGATTTCTTGGGACCCAAGGTGGATGGATACTAGAGTTTTAAACAGGGTCCTGCCAAGCCCACTTCCCCATGTTCTTAGTTCTTATCCTTAGTGCCCTTGAGGGTTGCTGTCTGTGTAGGTGACTCCTCTTTTGCCTCCTTCCACTCTGGTAGTTTGAGGAGCAGCAGGCTTTTGAGAAGAGTCGCAAGTTCCTTCGGCAGCTGGAGATTTGCTTTGCAGAAAACCCCTCACACCACCAGAAGATTATCAAGGTCCTCCAGGGCTGTGCGGACTGCGTTCCTCACGAGATCACAGAGGTATTCTTTCCTTTCCAGTTCCTTTCTGTTGTCATTTGGGCATCTGGCCCTTTCTTTCTCTGTCCCCTTAATCTATACCCTTTGCTCTCGAGTGTCAGGGCTCCTGGAGGAGGAGGAGGAAAGGACTTTTTAGGGTTACTCATAGCGTAAAGCAGAGCTAGGGAGGTGTCACCACCTGCATCCTGAGCCCACCAACCAGCCAATGTGATGGAAGGTGATGCCGAGACCGGGCAGGCTCAGCCTCTTTGCTCTTACTTGGGAAGCCGTTTCATCAGGAATCAGATCTGTTACTAATATCCTGTGCCTGTAGCTGGCAAGCAGGGAGGAGGGTTTTGAGAGTTCTTCTCCGTTACAGAGAGCGGAATGTGGCGGTGTATGTGATTGCTTTGATTTGTGGCCTTGAAAGCCTCTGGAGATGTCATCTTTGTCTCTGCCACTCTCCTCAGCTCAAGACACAGGTGTGGCAGCTCCTTAAGGGCCATGATCACCTACAGGATGAATTCTCCATCTTCTTTGACCATCTGCGTCCAGCAGCAAGCCGGATGGGTGACTTTGAAGAGATAAATTGGACTGAGGAGAAAGAGTATGAGGTACAGGCCCTGAGGCTGCAGCAGGGTGTGAAGGGGAAGGCCACTTGCGGGAGGGTCTCAGCCTGGACTCTGTGTTCAGTGGCACCAAATCCTCCCCAGTTTGATGGCTTTGAAGAAGTGGCACTGCCTGATGTGGAAGAGGAAGAAGAACCTCCCAAGATACCCACAGCCTCAAAGAACAAGAGAAGAAAAGAGGTTGGGGTTCAAAATCATGATAAGGTATGCCAGGCTATTGTGGATTATCCACTTCTCATGAATCAAGCCCAAGTTTCTCCCTCAGTGTTTCTCTGCGTAGTCCAGAGCTTCTGGTCAGTGTCTCCTGGGTCTGGGAAAAACAGTCCAGATGTCTTGACTGCTCTGGACACACCGAGCCCGGGGAACACTGTGAGGACACATTGAGGCCAAGCAGTCCCTTGCTAGAAGGCTGTTTTCCCTTTTCTCCCTAGCTCAGGACTGTTTTCTTACTGTTTGTCTTTTCATTTTTATTTATGAGAGAAAGTACCGAAGATTCCTATATTCATGACAGCAGCTAATACTTAGCCATGTTATCAAGTGTCAGCATTGCTTGGCAGTCTTTTACATTGCTTATTAACTCTCAGTTTTCACAGTAATCCCATGAAGTGTTTCATTTTGTGCGTGTGGGTTTTTATTTTGGAGACAGGGTTTTACTATGTAGTTCAGGCTGGTCTTCAACTCAAGACCATCCTCTTGCCTCAGCCTCCTGAGTGCTGGAATTACAGGCATGCACCACCACACCTGGTTTGGAGAGATTATTGTTTGCATTTTACAGAAGTAGCTGATGTGCGAAGAGGCTGTGCCAGGGTCACATTTAACAATTAGCAGTGCTGGGATGTGAACCCAGATAATCCAGCTTTAGAATCTGCTCAAACTCACTGTTCTTCAGAAGTATTTTAAACCTGTGTTTCTTTGCTGTGTATCTTTACTCTTTCCTGTGGAGAAACTGCTTCACTGTAGAACAACCTGAGGCAATTTATTTAACCTGTTTTAATTTCTTCACCATAATTGGGGTGATAGTAGTCTTTATGTCTTGGGCCTGTGAAACAGTATCACTGAGTGAGCCTTCTGCGTGTACGGAGTTCTCTCTTGAAAGGTTTGGAAGAGAGGAGAGAGTTAAGGCACCAGGGAGACAGAAACCAGACAGATGAGTGAGTAGATCGGCTCTCACCCGGACCTCTCTAGTGACTTTGCTTCAGTGTCTCTTAGACTTGGAACATCTGGGCGATTGAGATAGGCTGGTCTTTGGGCCATTTAGGGATTGTTTCTAGGATTCATAATATGCTTTAATCTAGTTTGGGCCATTGATTTCCCCAGGCAGTGGGATTCGAAGCTACTAAGAGAAAGGGGAGGAAATGTTGGGAGATGCTTCTTTAGATGGATTGCAAGTTAGCTTCCTTCCTTGGCACTAAAAATACTTGGCAACTAATCAAGCCCAGGTATCTTATAGGAGACTGAGTGGCCAGATGGGGCCAAGGACTGTGCCTGTTCCTGCCACGAAGGGGGTCCTGATTCCAAGTTGAAGAAGAGCAAGCGGAGAAATTGTAGCCACTGTAGTGGCAGCAAGGTGAGTAATGTGCCTAGGTGCCCAGGTTGCCGGGACTGAGGGTGTCAGCAATCAGGGTGACCTCAGGACATGGTGTTGTCGGAATCACCTTCTACCACAGGTTTTTACCTTCTTGATTTCCTAAAAAGATTACACACATATAACTAATACAGTATGTGTACAGTAAGTGTACATACCCCAAAATACATTTAATTTTTTTTTTTTTTGAGACAGTGTCTTACTATGTAGTTCAGGCTGGCTTCCAACCATGTAGCCCAGGGTGGCCTCGGAACTTATGGTGATCCTCCTGCCTCAGCTTCCTGAGTGCTGGGATCACAGGTGTGTGCTGCCGCACCCAGCCTATGAATTTTAAAAGAAATATAAAATAAGTTTTGCAGGGCCGGTGAGATAGCTCAGCAGCATAAGCACCTGCCTGGCAAGTGCAAGGTCCCGAGTTCGACCCCCGGTACCCACATACGAAAAAAGGGCCGGTGATATCGCTCAGTGGCACAGGCGCCTGCTGGCACGCGAGGTCCTGGGTTCGACCCCCAGTACCCACACACACACAAAAAATAGGTTTTGCTTTTTATTTTTTATTTATTTTTTATGTGGGTACCGAGAGTCGAACTCAGGACCTCGCACTTGCCAGGCAGGTTCATATGCCGCTGAGCTATCTCACCAGCCCCTTGCTTTTTAAAAAGAATCCTGTGAGGGGGCCGGTGAGATGGCTCAGCGGCGTAAGCGCCTGCCTTGCAAGCGCGAGGGCCCGAGTTCGACTCCCGGAACCCACATACGAAAAAGGGGCCGGTGATATCGCTCAGCGGCACGGGTGCCTGCTGGCGCACGAGTTCCTGAGGTCGACCCCCCGGTACCCACAAAAAAAAAAAAAAAAAAAAAAAGAATCCTGTGAGTAAAGCTTTTGGAATTGGAGGGGGTGGGTTTTTTTTTTTTTTTTTTTTTTTTTTTTAGTGAAATAAATGTGTGTCAGAAAAATAGACTCTAGGGGCCGGTGAGATGGCTCAGCGGCTTAAGCGCCTGCCCGGCAAGCGCGAGGGCCCGAGTTCGACTCCCGGAACCCACATACGAAAAAGGGGCCGGTGATATCGCTCAGCGGCACGGGCACCTGCTGGCGCGCGAGGTCCTGAGGTCGTTCCCCCGGTACCCACCAAAAAAAAAAAAAAAAAAAAAAAAAAAAAAGAAAAATAGACTCTAAAGGTAATTCAGGTTCTCTAGAATGCAGTTGGTTGGCAGCAAAACTGCAGTCCTCAAGAGAAGTAGTGGGGTCCCCTGCTCTGGGCCATTTAGAATTCTTGGAGCCTCAGGGGCTTAAGCGCCTGCCCGGCAAGCGCGAGGGCCCGAGTTCGACTCCCAGAACCCACATACGAAAAAGGGGCCGGTGATATCGCTCAGCGGCACGGGTGCCTGTTGGCGCGCGAGGTCCTGAGGTCGACCCCCCGGTACCCACACAAAAAAAAAAAAAAAAAAAAAAGAATTCTTGGAGCCTGCACAGGACATGGGCCCTGAGACGTAGGTCGGGATATGACCTTGATGCAGAAGGCCTTCCCCTCAGGTCTGTGATGGCAAACCCTGCAAGCAGAAGGAGCCACAGGAGTCTGTGAGCAGCAGCCCCCGCGGAGAGGCCAGTCCTGTGCGTGGCGTGAAGGAAGCAGGGCAGGGCAAGGAGCTGGTGGAAGAGGAGGCCCTGGAAGAGCGGGAGGGCACTGAGGCTCTGCAGAGCAGGACCAGCAGGACCACCCGGAAGGGGGAGGTGCCCACTGCAGGTGAGTGGCGCACCGGCCAGGCAGGGCCAGCCCCACCCTTCTCCCAGAAGTGCTCAGCTGGGCTTGAAGAATAGCCTTTGGGGGATGGACAAGGTACCTCTTTGGCTGATGGGACAATAGAAACCCTGTTGTATTCAGCCAGTATTTTCTCTCCAGTGACTCTACCCATCTCACAGAATTAAGGGTAGTAGTTTTCAGTCCTAAGGTACACCCCGATCCTGTCAACACCCTTAGATCCTTATTTTCCTCCTACTCAGGATTGACAGTGCGGAGCGTGTTGCTGTCTCCTCAAGAAGTGCCTCTTACGGAAGGGCTCCCGGAGGGTGCTCCACCTCCCACACCAGAGACTCCTAAGCACCCTCCCCCAACCGCAGCTGTGCTACACACTGTTCGGAGAAGCCAGGCTGGGCCGGAGGTTCTCTCCACCAAGGCATTCCCTGGACATAAAGAAGGGGACGGCTCCAAGGCAGTGGGTGACTCAGAGGCCTCTTTGCTGGTCTGGGATGCCTCGCAGCCTGAGACATCACCTGGTACTGTGGAGCCCTCTGCTCCTTGCCTAAGTCCTGCTTCCTCAAGGACCAGGGTTGTTGGGAAGAGACACATGCCTGGGAAACCAGACACTCAAGACACCTGGCTCTCCTCGAGCAGAGCTGGGGCAAGGAGAGCAAATAAGCCGTCCCCTGGCCATGAACCGTCATTGGGAATTGACACCTCAGAGACGTCTCCTGAAGCCCCCAGAGGGAGTCTGGCTGAAGATGGTGGAGCGCAGGTCAGGGGTCCAGAGGGGGAACAGCAGCCAAAGGCCACAGAAGCTACAGTGTGTGCAAACAATAGCAAGGTCAGCTCCACCGGGGAGAAGGTCGTCCTGTGGACCAGGTAGGTCAGCTTGCAGAATGTGTGGAAAGTATGGTCATACCTGTGTGGCTCTGAAGGGCTAAGCATGACGTGTGGGTTACAGGGAAGCAGACCGTGTGATCCTCACCATGTGTCAGGAACAAGGAGCACAGCCACAGACCTTCAGCAGCATCTCTCAGCAGCTGGGAAACAAGACTCCAGCCGAAGTGAGTAGTGGGCGGGGAAGCGTGTGGTGCTGAGGATGCCTGGTTGTACCCCCAAGGCTGAGGAACCGCGATGGCCTGGCACAAGGATAGGGTGGCCAGTGAGAGAGATACAAGAGGCTGACAAGTTCAAGATACCAACTTAATGAAGGGCTTAACCCATCAGGGTGGTAGTGGCTGTAGGAGAAAGGACATTACATTGGGAGGCAGAAGCTCCCAGTTTCCATTCTCTTTGGTTTTAGGAGTGTGACTTTGGGAAAAATACTTGGCTTCCAGAGTTCCTCACCTATAAGGAGGACACAGCTCTCTCAGCATTACTGTGTGTAATAAGATTTTCCAAATTGGTACCCAGTGCTAACAAATGTCACAGTGTTACTAGTTCGGAACAGTGAATTAGCCTTTCTTCTCTGGTAGGTCTCTCACCGCTTCCGAGAACTCATGCAGCTCTTCCACACAGCCTGTGAGGCCAGCTCGGAGGACGAGGATGATGCCACCAGTACCAGTAACACAGACCAGCTGTCAGACCACGGGGACCTGCTGTCTGAGGAGGAGTTGGATGAGTGAGACAGGGCATGTGGGTGTCACCTGCTCAGGACCAGCTCCATAGGCAGCCTGCACCGGGGATAGGGTGGCTGTCCTTCCCTGTCCAGTCCTCAAGCTCTGCACACAGAACTGCAAAGTAGACCTGAGGACAAGGACAAAGTGATAGTGGGGGTGGCCAGGGCTCTGCATCCTGTGCCTCTCTCAGGGCAGACCTTATGATGACTTTCCAGTTCCACTGTGTAAATAACCATTGAGGGAGTGGGGCTGTGCTCCCCCTTCTCCCTCCTTTTTGTCAGATGGTACGTATTTATTGTCCTGTGGTCCACACAGTGTCTCTAGCTGTAATAAACGCCTGTGTCATGTAGCCAGTCCAAGACACTGAGCTCCTCTGCCCGAGGACACTGGGCTCTGCGGCCAGCAGTTTTTTATTGCAAATGAAGTCCCCACCCCGGGAGTTTCAGTCTGTGGGGCTGTTGCTCTCCTGGTAGCACTGGGCCAAGCTGTGTAGCTCCTGTAATAGCTCTTCTATATCATCCTGTTCCACCCCAGCCTCCAGGAAGCTGGACCAGCGCCGCAGGTCGAGTTGTGTGAGCTCCTTGGCCAAGCCTCCCAGGGTCTGGTGCAAGGATGAAGAGGAACGTAGGGCCCCAAACACTGGGATGCTCTGCACAGCTGTGGAGGAGAGAAATGTGAGGCCGAGTGGGTTATAGTCTGCCTGGGATTCTTCTGTGAACCCACAGAGAAGTGTGGGTGCTTGGTAGGCTTGACTGTGAAGTACACTCGGTGAATTTTGTGTGCAGTCCCTTTAGTATACCAATACTCCAGAAGAAGGGTACTTCTCAGGAGCCATGGGATGAATAAAGGAATGTTTAACTGTGAACTTTCTTAAAAAAGCACTTTTAATCCAGGAAGAGCCCATAAAACCCTTCCCTATGCTTGAAATCTTGGTTCTCTTCACTCGTACATACCTGCGCCCCTGAGGAGACAGCCAGGGATCACACCCTGCTGGTGGAAGCTTGAGGAGAAGTGGGGGTAAGGAGGGATCACCCTGCAGGGTGCCAGCAGCAGATGGGAAGAACTGTGGGGTGGAGAGTGGCAGTTAAGCAAGGAAGACAGCAAGGGAGCTAAGGGTCTGGGAGAAGGGTGAGAGCAAGTGCACTGACCTTATTACTCTAGGCTGCTGCTCTTGTAAATACTGGGCCAAGACTTCTTCCCCAGTGGGGCACGCATGGAGCAGGGAAGGCAGAGGTGTCCCTGGTGGAAGCTGACTGCCAGAACAAAGCCAAAACCACCTTTATTCTGTGGCAGCCTGAGTAAGAGCTAAGAATTATTATTATTATTTTTTGTCTTTTTTTGCTACGCAGTTCAGGCTGGCCTTGAATTCACAGTAATCCTGCCTCAGCCTCCTGAGTGCTAGTATTATAGGCATGTGCCACCATGCCCAGCGAACTTACATTCTTGTAAGATGGGGCCATTAGCTGAGTCAGAAGTTCAGAGCCACCCATCCCACTTTTTTTTTTTTAATGTGGGTATCGGGAGTCGACCTCAGGGCCTCGTGCTTGCCAGCAAGCGCTTGTGCTGCTGAGCGGTATCACCGGCCCTTTTTTCCTTTATGTGCGTTCCAGGAGTCGAACTCAGGACCTCGCGCTTGCTGGGCAGGCGCTTGTGGTGCTGAGCCATCTCACCGGCCCTTTTTTTTTTTTTTTAAATGAGGGTGATATTGTCCTTAGAAAGCCTGGACAGAGGAAGAAAAAGACAAGGACCAACAACTCTTACCTAGTGTGACTTGCTTTGTCTACCCCCCTCAGCACCACTGACTGGGCGAAGCAGCGTGTTCCAGAGGGGTCCCCACATGCAGACAGTGGGGTCCATGGGGTGCTTCCTCCAAGCTGTACCAGGGTATCAGGAAGGGACTGGCCTGGAACCCAGGGGAAGGGGATGACTGCTTCAGCTGTCACTACCTAAAAATCAGGAGATCGGGTTACACAGCTTTTTCTCAGCGCTGACCTCACCCCTCCCAAAGCCTCATACCTTCTTCCCAGAGAAGCTCAGCATATCCGCCAGCTGAACCATGGAAACTGGAGAGGAACGGAGGCGGTAAGGAACAGTGACTGTGTCCAGGGCTGTGGCCAAGATGGCACTGCAGTGGAAGGGCAGGGTGGCCTGTAAAGAGGACATGAGTGCACTCAGGCTTTCAGAAAAGAATGTGGAGGCAGAACAGTAACGGCAGAGAGATCTAAAAGGTAAAGTGAGGGCGTGTTTGGCCAAAGGCTGGACGAGCATAGTACAGTGGAGTCCAGGAGGCCATGTCATAGCTGAGGGGCTTCAAGAACAGCTACCAACCAAGGCTGAGTTGGGGAGTACAGGGGGGTGCCCTGTGGTCAGCTGCAATCAGGACAAGCACTGAGCCTTACATCATAGTGCAGGTAACGGAAGTTCACAGGTGGCTGAGGTCGCAGGCCCAGGCTCCCACTCAGGGATAAGGGGCAGACAAAAGAGCTGTACGCAGTCAGGTGCACCAGACCAAATACTGTGTTCAACAGACGATAGATGTTTTTCTGTGGTTCCTGGTAAAAGAATAGTTCGCATCAAGCAACTTTTCCCTAAGTGTTCTCATTTCTCCCTCTCCATGCTGAATTCTCTCTCCCCAAATTCTACTTACCCCAAGATTACAGGGACCTGGAAGCAGGCCCCAGGTTATTACTCCCCGCCCCGAATACTCGTCTTGTAGCAGCTCTGCAGCCTTGGTGCCTACCCCAGAGAACCCATCGTGCAGGTCACACAGGATCTGGAAACCCTGAAGAAGGAAGGAAGGATAAAAATCAATAGGAGGGGTTGGGCATGGTGGTGCATGTGTGTAATCCCAGCACTTGGGAGGCTGAAACCACCTCCAAACAAACAAAAATTCAATAGGAGTAGGATGAGGAGAGTTCTGCCCTGTGCATGTCTTGTCATACAGCTACCTGCAAGTAGTCACATTCTTCCACGTAGAAGTGCAGCCTGTCCTCCAGCTCCTCCAGGTATCTGGGTTCCTTCAGGATACTCTCCCCTTGGCCAAAAGCCTCCAGCCGACCTGTTTCCCTGCCACAAAAAAGACAGTCCAAGACAAGACTTTCAACTCCCTCCCCACCCCAGCTTCTCCATTTCTTGGGAGAAGATGACCGTAAGAGCAACATGTGGGGCCCTCAACTCTTCACCTCCCGGCCTCGGGTCTCCATACCCATCATGGTTGTAATTCTGAATCAGACAGATGCTCCGGGGATGGAGATTGACTCTGAGGAAGTCTGACCAGACTCTGATGCTGCCCGCCATGGGGATGAGTGGCTTTGGATTTGAAACACTGGTGACCGGTGGGGGACCTGAACATAAAGCAGAAGGGATGCACCTTTGTCCTACCCAGGCTCCCATCCATAGTTCCCAGCTTTGTAGGGTTGGAGAAATCTCACCTTTGCCATTAGGGATGGATTTGACCCTCCAGACACCATCACTAAGCACTCCCTGGAAGGAGTGAAGAAAAATTTTATTTAGTTCCAGGCCATACCTGGCAAACTCCTTCCTCTTTCTTTTTTTGAGGCAGGGTCTTGCTATGTTAATTCAGGCTGGCCTTGAACTCATGGTGATCCTGCCTCAGCCCCCCCAAGTGCTGGGATTACAGGCTAGTGCCACCACACACAGCTGCAGTCTCCTTCCTGTTTAGGTCATCACAGTCCTTGGGAAAAGAAGTGCTCTTTCCCAAAATACTTTAAGATGATCCTCTTCCTTTGCCCCAGTAGAGGCACTTGGGTTTTAGCCAGGGTTAAAGGGCCCAGGGCAGAGGCCCTCACCTCTGCACTCTGAAAGTCCTGGAGATAAGGATTCTTGGGGTAGACTTCCTCCTCTTTGTGTGTGGTGAGCTTGCCCTTCCTGAAAACGATCAGTCAAAGAGAGTGTCACTATGATGAGATGTCTGGCTTTCTGTCTCCCACCCACTCCATACATCAAATACACACCAGGCTATGGCAGCATCCAACTGTCTGTCCCGGTAGAGTCCTCCTTCCTCTTTTAGGGAGCTCAGACTGCCTGTAAGGAAATAATAGGGAATCCTAGGTCAAAGCCCAGGGCATCCTCTACCGCCCTCGGGCTTGTCTTCCTCTGATGCACCTAACAGCCTGCTGTCACCATCCCTACAGCAGCTGGCACTGCCAAACTTTCCTGGAGATACATGGGAGGGGTGGTGGTGTCTAAATGAATATAGATTTCATCCTTGCTGCCAGAACTTGGTCACACCTGGAGGTCCTAGCGGGCGTGGCAGTTCCGCACCTCCCTGTACCTAGCCTATTCCAGAGACGGCTCTTGGGCAGAAAGGTCCGCCTCCCGCACCTCTCCCAAGTTATCATTCATCTCTTCATCGCTCGGCCCAGTACGGTTAGAGGCTCCTGAGGCAAAAATGCTACAGACTCCGCCACCCTCACCCTTCAGGTCCATGAGGATGAGTCGAGGCGTGTAGGTTTCCTGGCCATGCAGCGTCCGGCCCCTCCGGTACAGGACGTCGGGGCACAGCTCTCCCGACGGCTCCGTGGCATCGGTGGCGCTGCCCAAAGCAGCATCCTGGGGAAGCAAACAAGGGAAACTGGACTCAGGTACGATAGGGGCAGGCCGACAACGGGGCTGAAGATTCCGAACATTCTGTAGGGACAGCTATCTGGAGCCCTCACCTGCTGGTTCCACCAGTGTGCTCCCACGAAACCCGCAAAGTGTCCCAACTGCAGCGTGAGCACCTCCCGGACCCCGCCCGCCATGCCGCGCAGCCTACTCTGTGGTACTGCCCCTGCACGTCCGCTCGTCGCTCCTAGCTGATTGGCTCGATAGGCTTGTGGGCGGGCCCGATCTCTGCACCCTATTGGTCCACAGACACATCCTTTCCAATTGGATAAACGGTTCGCTGGTCCGTCCCGCTCCGCCTCTTCTTCGCGAGGGGAGGGGCTCTGCAAGCTGCGCCGGAAGTCGTGCGAGCCGCCGCCGCGCTGGGGGGGCGCCTCTTCGCAGAGGTTCCCTTTCGGTCTTGTTTGGCGCTGGCGGCAGATCTCTTCCGGGCGGCGCTCGCTCTTCTCAGTAGACACCACCCAAGAAAAAACAGCTCCTGGGCTGGAGGTGCCGCTCAGGATGAAAGCCTTGGGTTCAGTCCCCAATACCGGGAAAAAAAGAAGGCCCCTTAAAGCTTCCCACGTACCCCTTCTCCAAGTCACAGCCGTCGTGACCTTCAGCCCTGTGGGTTGGCCAGTCATCTGTCAGTGTCTGACAGACATCAGCCCGCGAATGGGAGCACGTGCCTTTATCAGATGTGATACGTGTCTCTCTCTGGCGAATACTTGTTCGTTTTCGTCGCTGCACAACAGTCCATTGTATGACTCTATCCCAAGTGACGTGTTCTGCAGAACCGCCGATTCTACTGTGAATAGCCTCTGAGATATTTGCCTCCTGTGCCTACGCACATATTTCTAGTTTTTGTTTGTTTGTTTGTTTTTTCTCTATGTAGTTCAGCCTGACCCTGAACTCACTATGTAGCTCAGGCTGGCCTCGAACTCGCAGTGATCCTCCTGCCTCAGTCTCCCGAGTGCTGTGATTAAGGGCGTGCACCACCACGCCTGGTTTAGGAGTGTTAATTGTTGCAGTCATAAGGTTGGGTATGTTTGAATTTGATAAAAAACGAGACGTTTCCCAAACATTCTTTACCAGTTTACACTGCCACAAATAGTGCATCAATTGATGTTCTATAAACGGCACCATTTGAAAACTTTCAATCACTATCACTTTTACTTTTCTTGAATATTAGGTTGAGAGCACCATTTATCAGCCTTTTGCTCTCCCTTTTCCTGAATTGCTTGTTCGTGCCTCTTGTTCAGGTTCCTTTTGGGTTGATTGTTGTTGGTTACATGTGTCAAAATTATCTTCTCGGGCTGGTGAGATAGCTCAGCGGCATAAGCGCCTGCCTGGCAAGCGCGAGGTCCTGAGTTCGACTCCCACAAAAGGAAAGGTGCCCACAAAAAGGAAAAAAATGGGCGTGTGATGTCGCTCAGTGGCGCAAGCGCCTGCTGGCAAGCGCAGGTCCTGAGTTTGACTCCCGGTACCCACATTTAAAAAACAAAGAACCTTCTTTTACAATGGTTTGCCTTTTGATTTTCCCTTTTTTTAGTACGGGTACCGGGAGCCGAATTCAGGACTTCGCGTTTGGCAGGTAGGCGCTTATGCCGCTCAGCTATCTCACTGGCCCCCTTCTGGTGTTGTTAAAGAGGTCTTTCGAAGAATAGAGTTTTGTATTTTATAGTCACTGTTTTCTGTAGTGCATGGGATAGTCCCATGTATTGATCTTTCCAAATACTGTATTTTTGTGGTGCTGGGAGTTGAGGCCAGGGCCTCACTCAGGCTAATGTTCTTCCACTGAGCCGCGCCCCCAGCTCATTTTGTTTTTTTAATCCCTACTCTGCCAGGTACCTTTTGTTCATTTTCAGTTTTGAGACAGGGTCTTGCTAAATTGCCCAGGCTCAGCTTGAACTTGTGATCCTCCTTGAGTCAGCCTACTGAGTAGCTGGAGTTACAAGTGTCCGTGCAACTCATTTTTAAATTGCAATTTATCGCCAGGCACAGGGCACAACTGTAATCCCAGCACTCAGGAGGCTGAGGCAGGAGGATTGCTGCAAGTTTGAGGCCAGCCTCGGCTACATAGTTCAAAGCTAGCCTGAACTACATAGTGAGCCTCTGTCTCAAAACAAAAAAAAACCCAATAAATTGTAATTTATCTTAGTAAATTAAAGCAGTATTTTATATATTCTGTGTACAGATCCTTTATATGATGCAAGTCTGTCTGTTCTGCAGATATTTTCTTCCCACTGTGGGTTGTCTTTTTTTTTCCTTTAATGGTGTCTTGAGGAAAAGTTTTTACTTTGACAAAGTCTAACATCAAATCTTTTAAAAATCAAAAATCATTATTACGAATACCTTTGGTGGCATATCTAAGAAATATTTGCCTAATTCAAGATGATGTTCTCCTATGTTTATTTTCTGAGACAGAGCTTTGTTGTCCAGCTGATATCAAAGTCCTGTGCTCCAGTGACACGCTCACCTCAGCCTTCCAAGTAGCTGGGACTGTAGATGAGCATTGCTGCACTGGACCTGTTTTATTTTCAGTGTTTATAGTTCATTTCTTACATTCAAATCCACAATCTGTTTAATTTTTATCTGATGTGAAGGAGTAACAGTCATCTTTCTGCATGTGTATATCCAGTTATCCCTTCACTACTTGTTGAACGTTATATTTTTCCTCATTGAATTGCACTGACATCTCTGTTGGAAAATCAATTGACCATAAATATAATAAAGGTTTATTTTTGGATTCTGTTTTGTTCCATTGACCTGATACCTACTTGTATGCTAATATGACACTGTTTGGATTACTGTAGCTTTATATTTGTTTTTAAAATAGTAAGAGCTCCCAATATACTGATTTAAAAAATTATTTTGGCTATTCAAGGTTTGTTACCTTCCACCTAAATTTTAGTTTTCAATTTTTGTAAAAAAAATACATATATATACATATATATATACATATATATATATATGTATATATATATATAATTTTTGGTGGTAGCTCTGGAGGATGAAATTTAAGGCTTTATACTTGCTAGCCAATGGGTCTGTGCCTGAGCTATGCTCCTTGCCCCAATCTGCTGAAATTCAGACAGTGATTGCAATGAATCTTTAAGTCAACTTGGGGACAGCTGGGTATTAACAGTGTTAAGTCTTCCAGTCAATGAACATAGACTGTCTTCCCATTTATTTAGATCTTAATTTCCTTCAGTAATGTATTTTTTGTGTACATTTCACATTTCTTTTATTAACTTATTTCTAAGTATTTTACTGCTAATGTGAACAGAATTATTTTTGTTTTTGGATGGTTCATTGCTAGTAAAGAGAAATACAATTGATGTATATATATTCATTTTTTTTTATTTTTTGTGGGTACCGGGGGGTCGACCTCAGGACCTGGCGCGCCAGCAGGCGCCCGTGCCGCTGAGCGATATCACCGGCCCTTTTATCGTATGTGGGCTCCGGGAGTCGAACTCAGGCCCTCGCGCTTGCCGGGCAGGCGCTTAAGCCGCTGAGCCATCTCACCGGCCCTATATATTCATATTATTGTGACCTTGTTTTCAGTTCTAGTAGATTTTGGGGGCTATTGTAAGGTTTTCTACATCTAGGATAATGTAGAAAGGCAGTTTTGCTTGTTCCTTTCCAGGCAGGATCTAGTCCAGTTGATTGATGAAGAGGAGCCCCAAAGGTTAGCTGCGTTGCTGCCCAGTGTGGAGATAAAAATAGGGGTATGGCTGGGTGCGGTGGTGTGTACCTGTAATCCCAGCTATTTAGGAGGCTGAGGCACGTTTAAGGTCAGGCTGGGCTACGTGGTGAGAACTTATCTCAAAATAAAAAATGAGGGCCGGTGAGATGGCTCAGCGGAGTAAGCGCCTGCGTTGCAAGCGCGAGGGCCCGAGTTCGACTCCCGGATCCCACATACGAAAAAGGGGCCGGTGATATCGCTCAGCGGCCCGGGCGCCTGCTGGCGCGTGAGGTCCTGAGGTCGAACCCCCGGTACCCACAAAAAAAAAAAAAAAAAAAAAAAAAAAAATGAAAACAGGAGCCAGGCATGGTTGTAATCCCAGCACTTGGGAGGCTGCGGTAAAACAATCTTGAGTTCAAGGCCAGCTTGGGCTAGAGTATGGACTACAGACCCTGTCTCAAAAAAAGAAAAAGCGAAACAAAACAAACAAAAAAACCAAAGCAACGTGGCTGCTTTCATCCCAATACTCAAAGAAAATAATTATGAACATCAGGACTGCAGAAGGTTCTTATGGAAAAGAGGACTGGATAAGGTAGACCTTAGAGTAGGAAAAACTGAGGATTTGTATTTAGCAACCACCTAAGAAATGAAGCAGTTCTTCAATAAGACTCTGTACATCAGTGATGATATACAACTTGTGTTTTGAGTTTAGCTTCCCAAAGGTGGATGGTTTTCCAGCCTCATTTGCAGCTGAGGATCAAGCTTGCCAGTGTGGTTTAGGTCCTGGCCAGGATTTGCCCTGGTGAGAGCAGTGGCACCTTGTGACTCCAGGAGGCTCAAGCACTGGAGTTCTGGGGACTGGTGACCAGTGTCGTTAGTACGGCAGATGTTCACATTGGCACTGGTAGCCTTGCCGCAGTACCTTCCTCCTCTGGGATGGCTGGTTGTTGTCAGTGGCGACAAAGCCTATGACACTGCCCTCTTGGAGGTTCTGTGTGCTATGTAATCCCTTCTTTTAAAATGAGTTTGAATGGGCACTTAATTTACACAAAAAAATGGTGACACATTAAATTTCCAAGAAAAACACAAATGTGTATACAATATACTTTGTGTGTGTGGTATATTTAAAAAAAGAATACTTTTAGCCAGGGATGGTGGTACATGCCTATAATCCCAGCACTCTGGGAGGCTGACGCAGAAGAATCACAAATTCAAGCCTCGCCTGGGCAATTTAGTGATGCACTGAGACACTATCACAAAATTAAAAAAACAAACAGCTCAGTATGATAATGTAGCTCAGTGTAAAGCCCCTAGGTTCAAACCCAAGTAGCACAAAAAACAAGGAAATTTTTACAGGTGAGGATGAGGAAAAAGTGGTTTGAGCTGTTAAAAAGATAAATTTAGTCCAATGTGGTGGTGCAGGCCTGTAACCCCAGCTACTCAGGAGGCTGAGGCAGAAGGATTGCAAGTTCAAGGCCAGCCTGGACAAGTAGCGGGATGCTGACTCTAAACTAAAACAAAAAGGGACCAACGATATACCTCAGTGGTAGAGTACCTCCTAGCATGCCTGAGGCCCTGGGTTCAATCCTCAGTATTACAGCAGACCCGTTCCCCCAACATAAAGGTGAATTGAAAAGCCTAGTGACCCATACTGGGGGATGTAGCAATCAAGGCTCAATAGAGAAGCAGAACGACCGACTGAGAGATACATAAAGGGATTTGTAACCCTTTGCACTTGCACAGCTGATTAAGCAGTCTGTCAGGCTGGGAGGTCTGTGTGTCTGACACCGGCACATCAGCTAGTGACACTGACATGCTGCAAAACTGCCACCGTGGGTGCCTGGGATTGGATCAGGGTGGAAGTTCTATTTGTGATAGGGATTTTTTTCAAATAAAGCATAAAATCTAAGTTAGAAAGATTCGCAAAAAACACAAGCTGGGTATCACTACTATAAGTGATTTGAATTAGTATTTTCTCAATCCTCCCAAGGATGGTACACAGCTAACATAAACCTAAGAGCATTAAAGGTAAGTTAATTCATTCTGCACAAAGGATGGTGTACAGATTTAGTGCTTACTTCTCTCAGGAACACCATACAGGGCTGCTAGGGTCTCAAAAGTACGAATGCCTAGGAGGGAAAATTAGACTGCGAATCTTGATCTCCTGAATTGATTGAAGTCTGATTCTCCTCAGCCCCCCGGCACATAAGCAGAAGGCAAGTGAGATTCAATGTGGCCAATTTGAAGTCTCTTTCCTTATAAATCTACACAACGCTTTAAGAAAGATACTTTATTATTTTTAGGAAAGATCCACAATTATTTTAAAGGTAAAAACCATATCCAGAAACATGAAGTAGTTTTAGGAACAAGGCGACATCTTATTGGCATATGGTCATGTCATAAGGAACCCAAGGCAGTGTGGGCCTGGAGCCCACGGCAAGCCCATCTCATCCCCCAAGACCAGGGCCTGGCTGCTTTACCCCAGCACTGTGCCACTTCCACCTGTAACTGGGTCCATCTTAAAGAAAATGTCCACTGTCTTCCACGCACTTTGTGACTATGGCTTAGATGTAGGCACAGAGCCGCTCCAGCTGTGTGGGGTTGGCATTACTTAGGAACAGCAGCTCTTTCTTCCCTTCTTCTGTAGGAGCTAAAATGAAGACAAGCACAGGTTAGGTGGCAATTTCTGCTGGCTGCATTGTGTCTCCTGGAAAATGCTGTGGTCAGATGCTACCTCAGCTGTATTACTTTCTACAGCAATCTCCCCACCATGTCATTTTTTGTGCTTTCCCAACCACCATGCTGCAGCTACTTCAACTCATCCATCTCTAATAACCTGTTCCCATTACTATGAACCTTCTATTACCTAGAGATAGAACCCTCTGCTTTTCTTCTGCATCTCCTTCCATATCCAGAGATGAGGTAGATATAAATGTACAGATAGAATGCTTTCAGTTAGAGTAGATCAAATCTGGTACTGAGAGTTAACTTTTTTTAAAAATTTTGACACAAGGTCTCACTATATAGTTCAGGCTGGCCTTGAACTCACTATGTAGCCCAGGCTGGCCTCAAAATCATGGCAATCTTCCTGCCTCAGCCTCCCCAGTGCTGGGATTATAGGTGTGCACCACCACGCCTGGTTGGGACCCATCTCTTAATATTAGTTAACATTTTCCATACATATATTAGGACAGGTATGGCAAAGACCTAGTTTGGTGCCAGCGTAGCCTCTCATACAGAATAAGCTGTCTGTGGGTGTCGGAGTGCATCAGTCTCTCAAATGAAGTTTGTTCAATAAATGCAACAATGCAAGTTGGGTATGGTGGTACAGGCCTGTAATCCCAGCATTCCCCATGAATTTGAGGGCATCCTGGGCTATATAGTGAGACCCTATCTCAACCAAACCAAACTGAACCGAACTGAACCGAACCAAACCAAACCAAACCAAACCAAATCAAACCAAACCAAACCACTAGGAATGTAGGTCAGTGGTAGAGCATTTGCCTACCATGCATGAGGCCTTGAGTTCAATCTCCAGCAACCCAAACACCTAAAAACTGCCTGTGGCTTGACATAACTTCGCTGTTTCGTAGCATGAACATTTTATTTTGGACGAGATGAGAATTTGCAGAGAAATAGAATTTCTTTTGTAAACCACCTTTCTATACCATGTTATCAGCTAGAGAAGAAGTCAAAATAAAGGGAAAAATGATAAAATGCAAATCACGGGCTTCTGAGGGAAGAAAGGGGAGGGCCCAGGTCACTGGGATCCTACTGCAACCACAAAGCCCTGAGAAGAACAAGCAAACAACTGACCTTTCTCATGTTGAAGCCAATTGTTCTCTAAATAATAATGAATGCAACTTTCAAACTCCTTTAGGTTGTAGTTAGAAACCAGGATGGGAAGAAAGGGATCCAGGGCATCAAATCCTTCCTGGAGAAGAAACAGGGTGAGAATGCAGTATTAGTTATGTGACCAATCAGTAGAGGGAGAAATTCTCATCTGCGGTTCCTTCATCCTCCTCGACTTCTCTCTCAGGCAGGCTGCTGGCACTGCACACCGCCAAATATTACACTTTAAAGAGAAAATGGGGAGCCACTTGTCTGACTGCAGTATTTTTTTTTTTTTTTGTCAGTTCTGACTTCTGGAACCAGATTATATTTCATGTACTGAAAACCAGAAAATAAAATAAAAAATGGGGAAAAATACCCTAAATGGAACATAAGCAGAAATAATGCATCAATCAAACTCTTGAAATAACTGTAACATTGAGGAGGAGGAGGAATTAAGCCAGGTCACTTCTGAATACAGTGTGTGGACTATTGATCTTTTGGCTTAAGACAAAAACTAAATGCTGAATTCTTCATTTTCAGAGTTGAGAGTTGGCAAATCTGAAACTATTTCTAACCACATTCTAGGACTGAGGCCCTAGAATATATTGTTAATGAGAACAGATTTCTTAAGTCTTAGAAATATGGAAGGGGGAAGGATATAATTCAGGTGTTGAGACTAGCATAGAAATGGCATGCATCAGTATGAACTCAAAGTTTGTAATTAATAATATCCTTTATGTTAACGAATAATTAATATCTAACTAATATCCTTGCCTTACCTGCCATCACTATTCTCTTGCTCAGTGGCAACTCTGTAAGACAGGTGAGGCAGGGATACGCTGATTGGGGCTGGCATTTGTATTCTCTAGTTTTCAAGGCTGATTATTTTCCAGGTAGGTGTTATTTTCAGGGAAACATATTAATTACACAAGGAAAATAATTACTGAGGAGATGCAGATGGACACCACCTCACTGAGTGTTCAAAATGAACATCACGAGTAAAGTGAGTAATAGATTTCATGTCCCCCTGATGTGATGCTCTGAGAAGACACGTGCAGGAGGAAACATCAGACAAGCTCAGAAAATAAGCTATAAAATGACTGACACATACATTACTTTTCAGAAGCATAAAACCTAAGATAATAAAAGACAAAAAAGGTGGAGGAATTACCAGATTAAACATAGAGACACGACAACCAAACTGACAAATTATTGATGATTTTCTTTTTGTATATTGGGATATTGGGTTAAGTGGCAAAAGCAAAATAAGTCTTACAGATTAAAGTATTATACTGATGTCAATTCCCCAATTTGGTAACTGTGCTCTGGAGACACAGTTAGAATCTCTCCTTTTATTATTATTTTTTTATTTTAAAGAAAGAGACATTAGGGCCAGGTGTGGTGGTGTACACCTGTAATCCCAGCACTTGGGAGGCTGAGGCAGGAAGATCACTCCTGTGAATTTGAGGCCAGCCTCAACTGCACAGTGAGACCCTGTCTCAAAAAAAAAAAAAAAAAAAAAAAAAGGTAGAAAGAGAAGGAATAAAGCAAATACGATAAAGTTAACACTTTGGAATCTAGGTGAAGGGAACAGAAGAACATGATTTTTCTCTAAATCTGAAATTATATCAAAATAAACAGATTCAGAAAGTGGTATTTCTTTTTTTTTTTTTTTTTTTTTTTTTTTTGTGGGTACCGGGGGGTCGACCTCAGGACCTCGCGCGCCAGCAGGCGCCCGTGCCTCTGAGCGATATCACCAGCCCCTTTTTTCGTATGTGGGATCCGGGAGTCGAACTCGGGCCCTCGCACTTGCAAGGCAGGCGCTTATGCCGCTGAGCCATCTCACCGGCCCCAGAAAGTGGTATTTCTTTAGACAGAATGATTATCCAAGGGGAAACAAATTTCTCCAGACTTGACCTTGCCCAGTAGCTCATGGGGCAGATAGGCTTTTGAGGGCTTAAAGAGAGACCCCGTCTGGCTCAGAGTTAACACAGTGGCACCTCCATGCTGAAAGAAAGGAAATAGGGCATGATTAGAAAAAGCTCAAATAGACAGCATCAATTTATCGTATGTATTTTTGGATTTCAAACTCTTTTCCAAAGACAATACAAAGATACTGTTAATAATTGCAAATAAAATAAAACTAGGCCAGACAGGCATGGTGGTCCGTGCCTATAATCCCAGCATTGTGGGAGGCTGAAGCAGAAGTGCAAGCTCAAATTGGCCTAGGGAATTTAGCAGGATACTGTCTCAAAAAGGGCCAGTGAGCTGGGGACATAGCTTAGTGCAAAGGCTCTGAGTTCAATCCCCAGTATCCTGTGTCACACACACACACACACACACACACACACACACGCGCGTGCGTACATGTCAATATTTAAATAAAACAGTTTTGAATAAGCTTACTCCAGTCAAATTGAAAGATTAGAAATCAAATACATAAATTTTAATCCAGACCTTACTCTTAATTTGGTAGTTATAGGAATTAAATAAAAGAATATTCTGGCCTTAAAATCAAGAGACTGCAAAGTGAAATACAGTTAAAACAAAAAGATAAGTATTCCTGAAACATGCTAAACATCGTGCTCTTACCCAATCATTCCTCGTCATCTTCCTCAGGTTGTAAATAAGTGCTAGCTCCTCTGGTGCAATCTGCAAGTTGTCAACATGAGAAAGGAGAGATCATTACTTGTTTTCCAGGAAGCACCCATAAGACAATGGAACTGACAACAGCAGCCTTCAACTCCTACATGGTCGTGGTACCCGAGTGTACATCTCTGGGATCTGCTACAGCTGCTGGCCCAAGAACCGCCATGCTTGTTACCGAGAGAGAAGGCACCTAGAGCTCCAAACCTACTCCCTTCCTTAATGCTTCTGGTCTTCTCCATGAAGACTGCATAGCCTTACTTTGAAAAAATAACACAGAGAAAAAGTTAGGCAAGAAAACAGCTGCTGTCCTCCTTTCCAAGACACTGTCACTTAGTTTCCATTGCATGGTGGAACCCTTGGCATCACTGTCTCCTCCTGATGCTGTTTTCACTGTATGCATTAACTCCAGCACTCCAGGGCAAGAAAGTACTTTTCATGGTCCACACAGCTAAATCTTGGCCTCTGCAACCAGCAATCAGGGAAACCAGTAGGGAGAAAGCCAGTCCTCTTACCGGGCTTTTATCTTCTCTTTTCAGTGTGGTCCTTCCCCAGAGAGCATTGACGCCATCCACAGCCACCAGGAGGTGAAACAGCCCTGAAGAGCTTTGCCTCTTGACCTCCTTCAGGACAATCCCGACTGCATCTGTGGCATTCTTTACCCGGGTGATGCCCTGTGGGGGAGACAGTGGCTCAGAGCGCTTCTGGAAGCCTCCTCAGGCTATGACGCCTGCACAGTTGGTACCCTTTCCTGTACCTGTTGCACCACTTCTCCCAGAGGACTGCCTTTCTCAGTGCTTTCTCTCTTATTCCAGACATATTTCTCTTGAACTTTAATCTAAAAACAAGCAAACAAAAGAAAAACTAAAAAGAGTCGAATCCATCCCTAGTTGAGAAGATGGGAGGCTAAGGTTAATAGGAGTCAGTTTAAATCTGTTTCACAGGTCTGTAAGATATTTAAGCCAGACATGGTGACACATGCCTATAATCTAAGCACTCTGGGAGGGTGAGGCAGGAGGATCACAAGTTCAAACCTGGGCTGGGCAATTTAAAGAGACCCTGTCTCAAAAAAGAAAAATACAAAAAGGCTATGGGTGTAGCTCAGTGAGAAGGCCCTGGGGTCAATTCTCAGTACTGAAAAAAAAAGGGAGGAAACAAAACAAAACTAAAAACAGGGAGAGGGAGGGGAAGGGGGAGGGGGAGGGGAGGGGGAGGAGGAGGGAGAGGGAGAGGGAGCCCAGCAGCCCAATATACAAGCTTTTAGCCCACCTCTGCTGGGAACTTCGAAAGAAAAAAAATACATGAGGGACTCTGACTATAAAGGTCCAGAATGAGATGCTGGCAGCTGCATTTTATTTTAATTTAGTTATTTTTTAGTGCAAGGGGCTGAACCAAGGGCCTTGCACATGCCAGACAAGTGCTATGCATCTGAGCTACTACCTCAGCCCTTATTTTTGACACAGATTCGTGCTAAGTGGCCCCGACTGGCTTTGCACTTGGTTTCCTCCTGACTAAGCCTCTCAAGTGTTGGGACTACATGCATGCACTACTATTCCCATTTTTTTCCCACTGCACTTTTAATAAGCTCCTAGTCCAGTGGCGGAGAACCTATGGCATGTGTGCTGCAGCGGGCTGTTGGTTATCACTGAAAGCTCTAAAAGGTTAGCCACCGCTGTCTTAGTCTTTATACCCAGAGTCAAAAAGTCCTAGAAGTCACATCCAAGAAACCAGAGTTAAAAAGTTTTACCAATACATTTCTGGTTCCCAAAAAGGTCTGGAGAAAATTACATAGTTGGAAATGTGCTTGTGGTACACTTGTGGCTGTACCTTGGAAAAGTCAGTGAATCAATCTGAATTTTGTTATCTACTAAATGGGAAGTTTCCTCTTGCCTTTTTATTTTACATAGATGAATGAGTTTCGAGTTGTGAGCCCACTGTAAGCAAAATATATGAAAGACATACAAGTATTATTATATGTATACCAAAATACACAGCAATTCTGCATAGTCTCCCAAGTACTTGAGGCACAAAGAAGGGACAATTGTGTATAAAGAAGCCTGGCATCGAATTTCCAGGAGTCTAGTCACCTGGCTCAGGAAGCTTTCATTTGTAATTTTGAAATTCTTCAGCCAGGTTGAAGCCTCTAAAGGTTGATCAAAGCGTTGTTTGTTGTAGGTAGACCGCAGAAGTTCCTGGCAATTTTTCACCCAAAGATGAGCTAAAAGAAATACACACACAAAAAAAACCAAACTGGGCAGGAACTGACCATACTTAATTAAAATAACTCTATGCACCTTTAAGTTACAGGAAATATATATATTTTATTTATGTCATGCATTCTACGTAAGTGCTCTACCACTGAGCTACATTCCCAGTTCTCCACATGTATTTATTCCAGCCTTCTGGCTTCAGGGGCTTTTTTGTCTGGTCCATTTTACACTAAGCATCAACATTACAAATGAATGCCTAAGAGCCGTGTGTGGGAGAGCGCGCCTGTAATCCTAGTACTCAGGAGACTAAGGCAGGAAGACTGCCTTGAGTTCAAGGCCAGTCTGAACTACATAGTGATACCCTGTCTCAAAATTCAATGCATAAGGGCCGGTGAGATGGCTCAGCGGCGTAAGCGCCTGCCTGGCAAGCGCGAGGGCCTGAGTTTGACTCCCGGATCCCACATACGAAAAAAAGGGCCAGTGATATCGCTCAGCGGCATGGGCGCCTGCTGGTGCGCGAGGTCCTGAGGTCGACCCCCGGTACCCACAAAAAAAAAAAAAAAAAAATTCAATGCATAAGACACACCAAGTAGATGAAATATCACTTCTGCCTACTGAAAGTTTTTAAAGCTGAATCAGAAAGTATGGATGCCCACAACAGTGGAAAAAAAAGGGATTTATGCCAAGTGTGAGGGTTTAAGTTTACACTATTGAGGCTGACAACTCTAAAATGCTTATAAACAAAAAGCTCACGGACACTCAAAAATCATAACTGACAGCAACATAAAAAATAAAGTGATTCATGGATGTAGTCCCAGGTACTTGGGAGGCCGAGGAATGAGGGCTGCTTGAGCCCAGGTTTCAAGACCAGCCTGTGCAACACAACAAGACCCGTCTTTTTTGGGGGGGAGGCGGGGGGGTTTGAGACAGGGTCTTGAAGTTGAACTCATGGTGATCTTCCTGCCTCAGCCTCCTGAGTGCTGGGATTATAGGCATGCCCAGCTAGGAACCATCTCTTAAACGAAACAAAGCAAAAGCAGAATCCTGTGGTGACCTCTAAGGTGGGACTTGTGTTCTTGGGCATTAAATATCAAAGTAAAAACAGTATCAAAGGCTTCAGGAAGCTTTTAGCTAAATTTCCTGTTGTCATATACACTTCACCTTGCAAGCTGCTTGGCACTAACATTATAAAGAAGTCTTGATGAACCAGCTCAGACTACTTGGCATCTGGAGCAAAGGCTCTCCTTTTAGTTAGATGAGCCTGGTCAGAAAATAAAAAGTCACAGTGCTCTCTTGGTAACAGGAGAACTAGCCTGACACAGAGAAGAAAGGAAGTTCTTACCATCTGGAATATGCAAGATTAGCCAGCCGTGTTTTGCACAGAAATGAATAACATGGCAAAGGCTGAGGGTTTTTCCTGTTCCCCTTTCTCCATCTAATGTACTTGTTGTTAAAGAAAACACCACCAGACAGGAGGCCTCTGTCAATGTACACTTGCATTTCTTCTTTTCCCTCATGAGAGGAGAAAACACTGGCTAAAGGTGTCCCAGGCAGGCAGGAAAGGATACAGAGAACATAACGTACAGCTGGGTGAGCAAAATTGGTGTTTTTCAGGTAATGCAGAAGCTCTAGGGCTGGTTTCCTTACCATCAGGCAAGCTTCACCAAATGTCTTCACCTAAGAAAATGGAGAGGCAGGAGGTAGGGTGGGGATTTCCACTGTTGGTATTCACGCTAAGCCAAAGGGAGCAACCAAGAGCACAGAAATTATATGCTTTTAATTTACTCAGGAAAGGCTGAGTTGCTATTTAATTTGAATATCAACCCATATAATTTAGCTAAAACACATTATTCCAGACATAATAACCCAATAGTCAGCTTTTGATTATTCTTTTTCTTTTTTTTTTTTGTGGGTACCGGGGGGTCGACCTCAGGACCTCACGCGCCAACAGGCACCCGTGCCGCTGAGTGATATCACCGGCCCCTTTTTCGTATGTGGGATCCGGGAGTCGAACTCGGGCCCTCGCGCTTGCAAGGCAGGCGCTTACGCCACTGAGCCATCTCACTGGCCCTGATTATTCTTATTAATGAAACATATTCTATCAGTTAACTGGAATCTATAAATAATTCAGGCACAACCACATACATACCATGTAGAATCAAGATAAATCTTTTTTTTTTGTGTGTGTGGGTACCGGGGGTCAAACACAGGACCTCGCATGCCAGCAGGCACCCGTGCTGCTGAGCGATATCACTGGCCCTTTTTTCGCATGTGGGTACCGGGAGTCGAACTCGGGCCCTCGCGCTTGCCAGGCAGGCGCTTATGCTGCTGAGCTATCTCACCGGCCCTATCAAGATAAATCTTAAAAAGATATAAAATGTTTAACACAG
The DNA here is from genome assembly GCA_028451465.1 of Erethizon dorsatum. Lineage (NCBI taxonomy): Eukaryota > Metazoa > Chordata > Mammalia > Rodentia > Erethizontidae > Erethizon > Erethizon dorsatum. Next base: position 68,452,711 of record CM051829.1, on the reverse strand, counting down.
TATTTGATACATGGTAAGGACTCAATAAACATTAACCATTTTAAATTTATGTTTAGTTGATTTGTATTACTACAACCATCTATCCTTGCCTCTAGAATTATGTACATGGCAGCTCAGGAGGTATGATCAGCTGCCTCACAATTATGAGGCCATACCTCACACCACCCACATGTAATGATACATCAGAGTTTATGTGTTTATTCCTTTTGCCACCAGAACGCTCTGCTAGAAAAATGTGGGAAGCACTGATTATATATACACAAAAATGATTAACAAATTAGGTATTTAATTCCACTACTAATAAATATCTAATGAATACTATTTATAAGCATTATCAGATGAAATTGGAAAAAAAATGTTTTTTTTAGTGTTGGTGATTGAACCAAGGGCCTGCTTCCTGCTTGCTAAAAGTGTGCTCCACCACTGAGCTACAGCCCCTGCCCCAGTGCTGGTATTTCCAAGAATTCTCCCTATAAGAGTAATTGGATTGGTGCAGGAACTGACAGCTAAGTCATTGTGCCTGGCTAAGGAGGAATCATTTCTACCCAGCAAGTGGCTGGGTGTGGGGGTACATTCCTATAGTACCAGTTACTTGGGAGGCAGTGCTGGAATGATCGCTTAAGTCCAGGAGTTTGAGGCCAGCCTGGGCAACAAAGTGAGACCCAACCTTACCTTCCAACCCCCGGCTCAGAAAAAAAAAAATCAGCAGGAGCTAGTCAGAAGAACAATTATGCTAATACCATCAACTATTCTTGTAGTTAATCACAAATTTTTCCAGTGGTTATAAAATAATCCAAGACCAATTTCCCATTTAATTTTTTTCCTTCAGTTCTAGGGATTGCACCCACGGCCTTGCGCATACCAGGCAAGCACTCTACCAGTAAAGCTACCACCCCCAGCCCCAAGACTGTGCTCTCTGGGTTGAAGTTAAGGTCACAAAATGACATTTTCTGAAATTCCATGAGAATGAGGAACAAAGATGAACTTAATCAAAATATAGTTTCTATTTATTTATTTATTTGAGAAAGGCTGTGTAGTTCAGGCTGTCCTTCAACTCACTATAGAACCCAGGCTGGCCTCAAACTTGAGATGATCTTCCTGCTTCAGCCTCCTGAGTGCTGGAATTACAGGTGTGCACCACCATACCGGGCCTTCATTTCTCTTTATATCGGGAATATTAGTATTTTTTATTTGTGCATGTGCAGCACATTAACTGTTGTTTATTTTGCTATGGTAAATACTAATTCATTCAGAATAATTATTTGAATGCCAAAGTTTCTAGAGACTTGTTGGGTAACACAAGGAAAAATATATGCCTATATTGTTTATATAACAACATTTACCCAGCTCCAAAAAGGATTTAATTAGTTAGAAGATAACATTAGCTCAAAAATAAAGCAACTGTGCTGTTCACAAGAGATAATAGCTGATTCTGTTTTTCAGATTCAAATTTTAATTTTAGAGGTGGTGGTCATGCGCTTGTGTTCTGGGCTCCCCCAGTTCTCCCCGTGTGAAGCACCTGCATTACAAAGCGAGGAGGCAGGCCGTGTGGAAACACAGTCTTCAGATCCTGGAGGGGGATGCCGTAGTGCTGACCCTCATGCTGCTCCCCATGCTGGGCCTAGAAAACAATGCAGACAGGTAGAGCAGGTCACAAAGTGGTAAGGACTTGGAGAGAGAGTGGGGTTTGCCGGACACACTCATTTATCTTAGCCAAAAATGTTGGTTGCTGGCTTCTGCTTCTGAGTATATACTGTACTATAAAGGTGGTAACTTGAACAACAAAGCCAGTTGTTGAGCAGAGTAAACCCTAGATATGGGAGTAACAGAGACAGTCCTTGCCATTTGGATTCATCTGTGCTGTGGAAAGATGCTCCGGTCATGTGACAAGATAATCTACACGTTGCTGTTTCCATAGAAACCCCAAAGGAATTGGCAGATAAAGGGACTACAATTACAGAGGAAGCTGAAAAACACTAGTAATTTCATTCACTTATTCTATTTCATTTTGTGCTTGTGAAAATAGGTGAATGATAGAGACATTTAAAACACATGCTAACATGATTTTGGGGCGGTAGTATGTCCGTTTTTCATTTCCACATAGCTTTTTTTTTTTTTTTTTTTTTTTGTGGGTACCGGGGGGACGACCTCAGGACCTCGCGCGCCAACAGGCACCCGTGCCACTGAGCGATATCACCGGCCCCTTTTTCGTATGTGGGATCCGGGAGTCGAACTCCGGCCTTCGCGCTTGCAAGGCAGGCGCTTACGCCGCTGAGCCATCTCACCGGCCCCACCACATAGCTTTTTTAATTTTTATTTTGTTTAGTTTTTTTTGCAGACATGGTCTCATTATGTAATTCAGGCTGGCCTTGAACTCACTATGTAGCCCAGCCTAGCATTGATGGCACAGAACCCCTCCTGCCTCAGCCTCCCAAGTGCTGGGATTACAGGCCTGGGCCACCATTTCCCACTCCACATAGCCACATTTAAGATGGGTAGACTCAGAGGGGAGGGGGCAGGGACAAAAAAGCTGGTGGGTTCCTTCACATTATAGCACAGAACACACAACTAAATTTTATTCATGAGAGGCAGCAGCAATGATGGGGAAGGAGAAAGGAAGACAATACCCAGTCTTACAGGATCTCAATAACAAAATGAAGCACTGGATGCTACTAGAATCTTGGCTTCTGCTGTCAAACTTCACTTTAGATGCTGCTCTTTTCAAAATAAATCAAGTTAGCATCTTGACACTTTCCAGACACTAGGAAATCCATTTACCAAGGTGGGAAATAATACCAGTTTGGTTCTTAGGAAAAGCAGGGCCTGACCTGCCCTGTAGTGTGATTTTGGGGCAAGTATGTACTTTGATTTCTTTCGGATTCTTCATACCAGGGCTTGGTAAGCTAAGGCTGGTCATTTCTTTTTATATTGTGAAGTGCAGGGCATCAAACCCAGGGCCTTGCACATGCTAGGCAAGTGCTCTACCACTGAGCTACAACCTCAAGCCCTAGTTACTTGTTTTATAAATAAGTATTTATTGGAACACAGCCATACATATTTGCTAATGGCAGAGGTGAGTAGCTCTGACAGAGACTGTTATAACCCATAAGTCTAAAATACTTACTTTCTAGTCCTTTAAGGAAAAGTCTGCCACCCAACATACAATAAGGTCAATGTAAGTGTTAGGTTTACCTTGCAAGGAATTTTTTTTTTTTTTTTTATTCAGGGTCTCGCTATGTAGTTCAGGCTGGCCTTGAACTCACCATGTAGCTCAGAGTGGCAGTGATCTTCCTGCCTCAGCCTCTCGAGTGCTGGGATTACAGGCGTGCGCCACCACGCCTGGCTCCTTGCAAGGGATTAAACTAGTAAATTTTTACTATGTCCCCACTCTACACTCAGCAAGACCACTGGGCCTAGATGAGTCCACTAGTAGGGATTAAAATCAGACTTCCGGAAAAAGATGGCGGATCTGTAAGAAGCAGGCAGTGAACCTCTCCAAAAATCGCTGTCGGGACAGTGGGATATAGTGACTGGAGGAGGACAAGAAAGAGGGAAGTGGCTCCCCTGGACCCAGGAAAGATCTGAAGTGCAGTTCGGGGCCCACAAAGAAAGTGAAGAGAGAAACTCCAACAAAGAAGAAGGAGGTGGCCACTGGCGCCTTTTCCCAGGGTGGGGAATCCCAACATGACAGAAGCTGTTCAAATCTGCAGACATGCGGTGACTGCCCGTGCCCCTGGGGGCCTCCGTGGAGGAACACGAGAAGCAGCGGTGCAGAGAAGCAGCGGCCGTGAAGGACACACTGACTGGCGGTGAGTGCTGACGCCCAGCCGTCCCGTGCGCGAGAGAGCGACTAGTCGGGCACAATAGTGGGGGGGGGGTGCAGCAGCTGAGCTCAGAACTCAGGGCGGCCGCCACTCCATCCACGGCTCCAGCGGGGACCTCCGCGAAGGAACGTGAGACACCGTGGTACAGAGAAGCACCAGCCCTGAAGGACACACTGACTGGCGCTTTTCTTCCTGGTATTCCAAGACTGAGACTGTCTAAGGATCACAGAAAATACTGTGGCACAGAACCAAAGAACCAAGGACTGGGCCAAACAGGCAGCAACTTCTTATCTCCAACAAATTGAAGAGGTAGGATATTGCAGCAGGCTCAAAACCCAAAAATAAGCTACACCTGGAAGATACCTCAGAGAAGTAGCCATCTCCTAAGAGTTTGAAATACTAGCAATAAAGCAACCTACCTTAGGCAATTTACAAACAGCACCCCAGGAATTAAACTAAAGAAAGAAAAGAAAATGAGATGACACTTAAACAAGATGCAACCCCACACATCCAGTTCACCAAAGGCAAACCCAGGGGGCAATGAGGTGGGACAAACCAAAAGCCACCCACCTGACATCTCTGAAGTGGTAACAACAAAGCAGTTGAATGAGGCTCTGGAAAAATTTAAATCAGAAATAATTTCTCAGATAACTGCAGAGATAATGTCCACAATGAAGACCATGCTTAAGGATGCTAGAGCAGAGACACACACAAAAATAGACGAGCTAAAGAAAATGATGGAAGCCATGAATGCTCAGCATAGGAAAGAAATGGAATCCATAAAGCAGATTCAAGCAGATATCCAGGAGAACAAAAATTCCATTGAAAGTATTTGTAGCAGATTAAGCCAATGTGAGAACAGGATCTCAGATATAGAAGACAAGCTTGCAATTAGGGATCATGAAAAGAAAGAATTCTTAAAAATAGCAAGGGACAATGAAAAATCAATCCAGCAGCTGCTAGATGATGCAAAGAAGAATAACTTAAGATTGACTGGAGTCAATGAAAAAGCAGGAGATAGCATAAATGACATCAGAACACTGTTCACAGACATTATCACAGAAAATTTCCCTGGTAGAGAAAAAGAATTTGACGTTCAGATAAGTGAGGCGTATAGAACTCCAATTAGCCATGATTAAAAAAAAAATCTTCAGCCAGGCATATCATAGTCAAGATTCCAGGGCCGGTGAGATGGCTTAGCAGCTTAAGCGCCTGCCTGGCAAGCGCGAGGGCCCGAGTTCGACTCCTGGAACCCACATACGAAAAAGGGGCCGGTGATATCGCTCAGCGGCATGGGCGCCTGCTGGCGCGCGAGGTCCTGAGGTTGACCCCCACCCCCCGTACCCACAAAAAAAAAAAAAAAAAAAAAAAGATTCCAGAAATTCAACATAAGAGTAGAATCTTAAAAGTTGTTAGAGAAAAGAAACAAATCACCTATAAAGGAAAGCCCATCAGAATCACAGCGGACTTTTCAGCACAAACCCTCAAGTCAAGAAGAGCTTGGAATGATGTATTTCAAGTTCTAAAGGAAAATAACCTTCAACACAGATTGATGTACCCCGCAAAACTATCTTTCAAAACTGATGGAGAAATAAAATACTTCCATGACAAAGAACATCTGAGAAAATTTATAACCACCAAACCAGCACTCCAAAATGTTTTGAAGGACATTCTAGAAGGGGATAACAAGGACTACAACTCCAGGAACCCCAACAGAAGGAGTCGACCAGGCACAGCAAACAATTAAAGAGAGGGAGGGAAAAAAAAAAAAGAAAAAAAAGAGGGGGAGCCAACAAGAAAATAACATGACAAGGATAAGTCAATACATATCAGTTTTAGCCATCAATGTTAATGGTCTCAATTCACCAATCAAAAGGCACAGACTGGCAAAATGGATCAAGAACCAAGATCCAACAATATGCTGTATACAAGAAACACATTTAATTCAAAAAGAAATTCATAGACTGAAAGTCAAAGGATGGAAAACAATACTCCATGTGACAGGAACCCAGAAAAAGGCAGGGGTAGCTATTCTTTTTGCAGACAAAGTGAATTTCAAGCCAAGAATGATTCAGAGAGATAAAGAAAGTCACTACATCCTTGTAAAGGGAACAATCCAAGAGGAAGAGACAACAATCATAAATATATATGCAACAAATACCAGTGCACCCAACTATATAAAACAAATATTAATGGACATGAAAAATCAAATAAGCACTAATACAATTGTATTAGGGGATCTCAATACTCCAGTGTCATAAAAAGACAGATCAACTAGACAAAAAATCAACAATGAAATATTAGAACTGAACCAAACTTTGAAACAAATGGACTTAGTAGATGTCTACAGAGTGTTCCACCCCACAACATCAGAATACACATTTTTTTCAGCTGACCATGGGACATTCTCCAAAAGAGACCACATACTAGCTCATAGAACCTGCTTAAGTAAATGCAAAGGAATTGAAATTATCCCATCTATATTATCAGACCATAGTGCAATGAAATTGGAAATCAATGGCAAAAGAAACCACAAGATGGGGCCGGTGAGATGGCTCAGCGGCTTAAGCGCCTGCCTGGCAAGTGTGAGGGCCCGAGTTCGACTCCCGGAACCCACATACAAAAAAGGGGCCGGTGATATCGCTCAGCGGCACGGGCGCCTGCTGGCGCGCGAGGTCCTGAGGTCGACCCCCCGGTACCCACAAAAAAAAAAAAAAAAAAAAAAAAAAGAAACCACAAGAACTTCCTAAACACATGGAAATTAAATAGCACCCTCCTATAAAACCAATGGGTCACAGATGAAATTAAAGAAGAAATTACACAGTTTCTGCAACTGAATAATAATGACAGTACAACACACCGGAACTTATGGGATACAATGAAAGCAGTCCTAAGAGGGAAATTTATAGCATTAAATACCTATATCAGGAAAACAGAGCAAGCACAAATAAATAACCTAATGGTGAACCTCAAACTTCTAGAAAAAGAAGAGCAGGCTAAGCCAAAAGCTCGTACAAGGGAGGAAATTATAAAGATCAGAGCAGAAATTAACATACTGGGGACTAAAAAAACAATACAAAGAATCAATGAATCAAAGAGTTGGTTCTTTGAAAGATTAAATAAAATCGACAAACCCTTACCCAATCTTATTAAAAAAAGGAAAGAAAGTACTCAAATCCACGCAATTAAGAATGAAAAGGGTGATATCACAATGGACCCTGCAGAAATCCAGATCGTCTATACTTACTTTGAAAACTTGTATTCTAATAAGATGGAAAATGCAGAAGAAATGGACAGATTCCTAGATACATACGAATTACCAAAGCTCAACCAAGAAGATATAAAAATCCTAAATAAACCAATAACAATCAATGAAATCAAAGATGTAATTAAAAACCTCCCAACAAAGAAAAGCCCAGGCCCTGATGGATTCACTGTGAATTCTACAAGAAATTTAGAGAAGACCTAACACCACTACTTCTCAAACTCTTTAATGAAATTGAAAGGGAAGCAATACTCCCAAATTCATTCCTGGAAGCAAGCATTATCCTGATACCAAAACCGGAAAAGGACCCAACTAAGAAAGAAAACTACAGACCAATCTCCCTAATGAACATAGATGCAAAAATCCTCAATAAGATATTGGCAAACAGAATGCAGCAAATCATCAAGAAGATTATACACCATGACCAAGTTGGATTCATCCCAGGGATGCGGGGATGGTTCAACATACGTAAATCAATCAATGTAATACACCATATTAACAGAACCAAGGACAAAAATCATATGATCATCTCAATAGATGCAGAAAAAGCTTCTGACAAAGTCCAGCACCCATTCATGATAAAAACCCTACAGAAAATTGGAATAGATGGCCTTTATCTCAATCTGATAAAAGCTATCTATGACAAACCAACAGCCAATATCATACTAAATGGACAAAAACTGAAAGCCTTCTCTCTAAAATCAGGAACAAGACAAGGATGTCCACTGTCCCCACACTTATTCAACATAGTCCTAGAAACTTTAGCCAGAGCAATTAGACAAGAGAAAGAAATAAAAGGAATAATGATTGGAAAGGAAGAACTTAAATTATCATTATTTGCAGACGACATGATACTCTATGTAGAAGACCCCAAAAACTCCATTAAAAAATTGCTAGATTTAATAAGCATATTCAGTAGTGTAGCTGGATACAAAGTCAACACTCAAAAATCAATAGCCTTCCTGTACAAGAATAACAAACTCACTGAGAGAGAAATTAGGGAAACAACACCTTTCACAATAACATCCAAAAAAATGAAATACCCAGGAATCAATCTCACAAAGGAGGTAAAAGACCTCTACACTGAAAACTACAGTACTCTGAAAAAGGAGATTGAAGAGGATATCAGAAAATGGAAAGATATCCCTTGCTCTTGGGTTGGAAGAAACAACACAGTGAAAATGGCCACACTTCCAAAATTGTTATACAGATTTAATGCAATTCCGATGAAAATCCCAACAACATATCTCACAGGATTAGAGAAAACAATCCTAAAATTCATCTGGAATCAGAAGAGACCTAGAATAGCAAAGGCAATTCTGGGCAACAAAGGCAAGACAGGGGGTATCACAATCCCCAACTTGAAATTATACTATAAAGCTACTGTGATAAAAACAGCATGGTATTGGCAAAAAAACAGACCCGAAGATCAATGGAACAGATTAGAAGATGCAGAAACAACTCCAGACATACTAAACCACCTTATCTTTGACAAAGGTACCAAACACATTCACTGGAAAAAAGACAGTCTCTTTAATAAATGGTGCTGGAAAAATTGGCTCTACACATGCCGAAGATTAAAATTAGACCCATATCTTTCACTGTGCACTAAACTAAATTCAAAATGGATCAAAGATCTAAATATTAAAACAGAAACATTAAATCTCCTGGAAAATAGAATAGGTAAAACTGTTGAAGACATTGATGTAGACAAAGACTTTATGAATAAAACCCCAATGGGACTGGAACTATCACAAAGAATCAACAACTGGGATCTCATCTTATTAAAAAGCTTTTGCACAGCAAGAGAAACCACCAACAGAGTGAAGAGACAAGTCACAACGTGGGAAAAAATGTTTGCCAGCTATTGCTCAGACAAAGGATTACTATCGAGAACATATAAAGAACTCAAAAAATGAGACCTCCCAAATTTAAAGAACCAATCCAAAAATGGGCATCTGAGATGAATAAACACTTTTCAGATGAAGAAATGCAAATGGCAAATAAATATATGAAAAACTGTTCAACATCCCTAGTCATTCGAGAGATGCAAATTAAAACAAGACTGAGATTCCATCTCACCCCAGAAAGAATGGCTATTATCAAGAAATCGACTAATAACAAATGCTGGAGGGGCTGTGGGGAAAAAGGAACCCTTCTCCACTCTTGGTGAGAGTGTTGACTGGTGCAGCCACTGTGGAAATCAGTGTGGAGATTCCTCAAAAAACTAGGATTGGAGGTCCCATTTGATCCAGCTACTCCCCTTCTGGGTATCTTCCCAGAAGAATTAAAAACATCGTACCACAGCGATATATGTGCACCCATGTTTATAGCAACACAATTTGTAATAGCTAGATCATGGAAACAACCCAAATGCCCATTAACTGAGGAATGGATAAAAAAGATGTGGTATTTTTGTAGAATGGAGTACTACTCAGCCATAAAGAAAGATAAACTGGAAACTTTTATAGGTAAATGGATGCAACTCAAGAAAGTACTCACAAGCGAAATAAACCGGACGCACATTTGTAAACATCATATTGTCTCCCTAGTATGAAAATGCAATTTCACTGTGACTATTCCATTCCTTAGTCTTCTATTTTTTTTTTGTGGGTACTGGGGGGTCTACCTCAGGACCTCGTGCGCCAGCAGGCGCCCGTGCCCCTGAGCGATATCACCGGCCCCTTTTTCGTATGTGGTTTCCGGGAGTCGAACTCGGGCCCTTGTGCTTGCCGGGCAGGCGCTTAAGCCGCTGAGCCATCTCACCGGCCCTAGTCTTCTATTTTTACCTAGCTTTTACATGGTTTAATATTATAGTGAGTAATGTTTTTCTCCAAAAGGTATTTGTACATTCTCTAATGCTTGAGTTTGTTAATACATGAGAATGTTTATATGTTGTCTTTAAAAAAAAAAAAAGTTAAAAAAGAAAAATCAGAAGCACAGTGGACTATGCTGAGTGCTTTCCGTTACGGCTGTGTTGGCCAGGGTTTCAGAACATTACCTCAGGTGCACTGTCTACCTGATTATATGTAAACCTGCTCAGCTTCTTTAAACTGCACTTTCCCTGATGCAAACAAAGAAGATACGGCACAAATTACAACCCTTGAAAAACCTCATACACACATTAGCAACTCACCGGATCACTTTCATTGGTACGGGAAATAGTTCTGGGCCTCTCGACTGGAACCTGGTTATCAGCGTGAACAGCAATGCTTTGGGGTGCCTGGGTTCCCGTGTGCAGAAAACATCGAGGGTCCAACTAGAAAAGAAACCAGTGTAGTATAGTGGAATTATCAGGCTTTTTATGTTTGCTACAACACTAAGGATGCAAGCCATATCTACAATAGGGATAAATGTCAGCAATGTGTTTTAATTCTATGGAAAAGTATCCTTGGGGCCGGTGAGATGGCTCAGCGGCGTAAGCGCCTGCCTTGCAAGCGCCAGGGCCCGAGTTCGACTCCCGGATCCCACATACAAAAAAGGGGCCGGTGATATCGCTCAGTGGCACGGGTGCCTGTTGGCGTACGAGGTCCTGAGGTCGACCCCCCAGTACCCACAAAAAAAAAAAAAAAAAAAAAAAAAAAAAAAGAAAAGTATCCTTATCATTACTTATAATTCACTAAATCCATTCATCTCACTCATCCTCTCCCTCTGCTCCAGCTTGTGTCTGCCCTATTAGGACTCTGTCCCAGTGGAAATAAACAATTCTGTTAGATTGTTCAGGAACATAGCACAGCCATTACAACCTAAAGCAGGTAAATATTTTTATTTTTTGAGATGGGGTTTCACTATGTTGCCCAGACTAGCTTCCAATTTCTGGATTCAAGCAATCCTTCCACCTCAGTTTCACAAGTATCATCATCATCATCATCATCATCATCATCATCTTCATATTTTGTTTGTGGAGACTGAACCCGGGGCCTTTGCACTGAGCTGCAGCCCCGTTTTTATTTTGAGACAGGTTCCCACTCAGATGCTGAGCTGCCCAGGCTGGGCTCGAACTTCCTATCCTCCTGCCTCAGCCTCCCAAAGCACTGGGATTATATGTGTGTGTCACCCTGCCTCACTAGGATATTTCTTTAAATGCACTTGTTCATGCACGGTTGCCAATACAGAGCAATTCTCAGCAATCCAGCGATCAGTCACCCTGCTCAGAAGGGTGGAAGGGGGTTCGGGCTAGCGACATAGGTCAGTGGTAAAGTGCTTGCCTCTCCTCCAAAAAAGAATCTTTCCGTGAAGAGTTGTAACGAAGGAGTCTGTAGAGCATCTAGCTAAAGGAAAGTAAACTACTTCATAGGAGATTTACTAAACTACACATGGAAACCTCTGAATCCTAACTTGTAGATTTCAATATAAAGTAACAGTGGAAAGTAACAGGGTCCTCCAACTTTGAGAAAGTAGGATTGTAAAGAAAGGATATGGCAGAGAAAACAATGTTCACCAAATAGTCTTCTACATATCTCAGCCTCCCATGATAGGTAGGAATCATGTGATTACTTTTGGCTCAACAGCTCTGAGTGGAAATTACTGTCATTTCTAGTCAAAATCATTTGAGAGTGGATATAAATTCTTTCCTCTTCTCCAAAGCTAAACGGCTCACCTGTACTCCCAGCTACAGGGGAGGCTGAGGAAGAGGATTCCAGACCAGCCTGGGCAACACAGTGAGATGCTGTCTCCAAAAAAACAAACAGAAAAAAGCTGCATGTTGGGATGGTATCCCAAGAACCTGTGTTTTTTTTTTTTTTTTTTTTTTGTGGGTACCGGGGGTCGACCTCAGGACCTCGTGTGCCAGCAGGCACCCATGCTGCTGAGTGATATCACCGGCCCCTTTTTTTGTATGTGGGTTTCGGGAGTCGAACTCAGGCCCTCACGCTATCTCAGCGGCCCAAAACCTGTGTTCTTAATCTTGCCTGCCAGATTATTATTTTCCAAAATATAGGGACAGCAAAAGGGATACATACAACACAAACAAGAATTAAGGGCTTGTTACCTCAGCAAAGCAACCTGAATACATCTTTATACTAATACTATTCAGTTTTATCTACTGGACAGAAAGCACATCTCTTTATGAAGTAGAAAACTGAAAATATTTAAGGGCCACATGGTGGTGCTATTTTACAGTAATCTGATTACTTTTTTAGATACACTTTGTGCAGGAAATTAAAAGCTGGCAAAATGGATTCCTTCTTAGAGCATTACAAATGGCATCACCAGCGGGTCTCCTTTCTAGGAAAAACCACCATATGTACAAGTGCTTCTGTGTAGTTCCAGAATGAACATCATGCAGCTCCTGAACAAGCAACATTCATGGGCCAATCTAGAAAGTCTTGCCCAACCAAATTAAAAACACCCACAAAATCCTTCTCACCAGCTTGTCTTTATCTGGCCTCAGGTGTTTCTTGTCTGGTATTAAGGGAGACATGTTCACTTTCTAATATGATCAGTTGCGGCTAGAATCCCTTCCTCTCTTGATGTTTGCTTTTATTTCATTTTATAATAATGGGTTATTTTATGTTTACAGGCTTTCCATAAATCACAGGGTAGGGAGAGAGGGAGGAAAAGATTTAAAAACAAAACAAAACAAAACAAAGCAACCCTTACAGGAGGAAAGGCTCCTTTCCTAGGAACTCGAATTTGTAATTGCACGATCTGATCAGAGTGGCTAGGCCCTTCTGACTCAGTTTTCCTCCTCAGGATTTAGATCTGGGAAGGTCTTCTCTGGATGCAGCTGCTGAAGGTAGGTGCCCTCCTGAGTGCTGCAACAGCACCGTACAGCAGTAGTCACTTACTCGTGACTCCACTAGTCCTGAGCAGGCAGAGCCTAAACTGCAGTGATCCAGTGTTAGGCCACAGGCTTTGCAGTCAGGCCGACCTGGCATCTGGCCTTTTCCCGCAGGATTACCTAGCATCCTAATCCCATTCCTGCTTCTCCAAAACAAGTTTATTAACTACTTCATGGACTGAGCATGAAGTCAAACAGAAAGCACCTAGTGTACTACCCTAAAATAGTAACCATAATAGTGAAATGAGTCATCTTAAAATTATGAGTACCTGCCAGATGTGAAGGTGCACACCGGTAATTCCAGCACTATGGGAGACTGAGGCAGGAAGATCACAAGTTCAAGCCTTGCCTAGGCAATTTATCAAGACTCTGTCTGAAAATTAAAGAATAAAAAACCAGCCAAGTATGCAGCTCAGTGCGAAGGGCCTGGGTTCAATCCCCTGTACTAAGAAAAATAAATAAATAAATAAATAAATAACAGAATTTTGAGAACCTGCCACATAGAAGGTACTGAAAAACTACTTGGTAAAGAAATGAAAAGGCCAGGCATGGTGGCACATGCCTGTAACCCCAGCACTTGGAAGGCCGAGGCAGGAGGATCACCATGAGTTCAAGGCCAGCCTGAACTACAAAGTGAGACCCTTTCTCAAAACAAAACAAAACAAAACAAAACAATTGGCAACTTGTTTTTCTTTTAAATACTTCATTAAGGGATGATAATCAACAAGAAGAAAAAAGTTAATAAAGATAACTACAATCAAACTTACCCATGTTTTAAAAAAATATTATCCCATTACACTGTAAATACTCATACACAAGTATTTTTAATGAGATTTCTTACTTGAAAATTTTTATTGCAGCTTGGAGTAAAATATATAGACAGAGCTGTGACTTTTTTTGTTGTTGTTATTGTTGTTTTTTGTTACGTTTTGGTGGTGCTATGGATTGAACCCAGGGCTTTTGCAGCGAGCTATACTCCTTATATTTTTTATTTTGAGGCTGTCCTTGAACTTGCAGTCCTCCTGCCTCAGCCTCCTGAGCTGCTGGGACTAAAGGTGTGCGCCACTGTGCCCTGCATGACTGTTCTTTTGAGTACATACTTGAAACCAAAGCACTAGTCAGATGGCATTCTCCTGAGTATTTGATTGTGGATATAATAACACCATCTAAAGCCAAGACATCTACCTAAAGGCAATTTGCACGAAGTGTTCAGGTCTGGTAGTACTCACTCACCTTGTGGACTCTGGAGCTAAGCCTTGTCACTCCTTTCAGCATTGTTCTGCACTCTGAATAAAAGTAAAAGGGAAATCACAACTGGGAAAAGGTAACACTGTCACACAAAACTGACAATATTTAGAATATATAAAGCATGTCTATGAAGTGATAAAAATGGGTGAAAGACATGAATAGGCATTGCACAGAAAAAGGAAGCAAATGACTAGTAAACCATGAAATTTTCAACCTCCAAATGTAGAGAAAGTGAGATTTCTGGCAAATCTGACTGGAAAGAATTAAACTCCTGCTAGAGAGAGCAATTAAGAGAAGCAGGGAGAACTGATAAGCAGCCCAGTCCCACTTGGTGTCAGTGCTCCAATTCTCTCCTCTCCACCTCTAGTTAAGTACAAAGGAGACAAAGTGGGGAGGAGGCTATATTATAACAGGAAACTCACTTAGTATGTAAAATGTATACTCACAAATGGACCCTCACACACCTACATATAAATACATATACATTTTAGTATTCTCTCACCATGTTAATGCACTAAATTGTACATATATCCCTTTACTAAATGCTAACTTGGATTGAATGTAAGGCTCTGCTATAAATTTCAGAGATATCACCTTGACGAAATAAAGAAGGCCAAAGGGGGCTTACCCAACAATTTTTATTTTTTTTTTTTGTGGGTACCAGGGGGACGACCTCAGGACCTCGCGCGCCAACAGGCACCCGTGCCACTGAGCGATATCACCGGCCCCTTTTTCGTATGTGGGTTCCGGGAGTCGAACTCGGGCCCTCGCGCTTGCAAGGCAGGCGCTTACGCCGCTGAGCCATCTCACCGGCCCCTTACCCAACAATTTGCACTTATGCAATAGAGAGGGTCAATGACCGGAATCAGGGGTCTCAGAGCCTAAAATAGCCAGTCAAGTTGTAAAAACTCTCAAGGGGCAGAGTCCCTTTCTTTTTTTTTTTTTTTTTTGTGGGTACCGGGGGGTCGACCTCAGGACCTCGCACGCCAGCAAGCGCCCGTGCCGCTGAGCGATATCACCGGCCCCTTTTTTGTATGTGGGTTCCGGGAGTCGAACTCGGGCCCTCGCGCTTGCAAGGCAGGCGCTTAAACCGCTGAGCCATCTCACCGGCCCAAGCCATCTCACCGGCCCCAGAGTCCCTTTCTTGCCATGTAAAAAAAGGGGCTGAGAACAAAGAAGCTCTGAGCACTGGCTCCGGGCTCCCCACCTTACTCTGACAAAGTTGCTGTCTATCTCATTTCTCTCTTCCTTCCAATAAGGTGAGTTTGTTTCCCCATCAAAACTTGTATCTCTAACTTTTTATTAGTATAACGTTTATGAACCTCAGATAAATAAATCTACCCTCACTCCAGATGTGACACTAACAAATTGGGGAAATGCAAATTAAAACCATGATAAGATGCCATTAGCAACCCCTATCTTGGAAAAAACAGAAAAGTCAGACAATAGCAAATGTTAAAGAGGCTGTGGAACTGGGAAGTTCATTTTACTCCCAATAGGAGTATAAAGGGCCAGTGAGATAGCTCAGCAGCACGGGCGCCTGCTGGCGCAGGAGGTCCTGAGGTCAACCCTTGGTACCCACAAAAAAAAAAAAAAAAAAAAGAAAGGAGTATAAATATAAATATCTTGGAAAATAAATTTAGTGTTACCTTTGCAAAGATGAATATGTACAACTCTATTACCCAGCTATTCTAGTCCTTGGTAACTTATTTTACAAAAACACACATGTACTTTGGAATAGATGAGAATGTTCATAGGGGTAGAGTATAAATTATCAACAAACTGTAAAAGACCCAAATATCCCTTGACAAAAGAGTAGATAATTAGAGACATAGTTGTATAGTGGAATACTATACAGCAATAAAAATGAAACAACATTAACTCCCAAAATACTGAGTGAAAACGATTACACTTAGGATAAAATTATATAAATTTCAAAATCATAAAACTTATTTTGGGGGTACACACATTTAGTAAAACAAAGACAAGAGAATGTTAAGAACAACATTTAGAATAACAGTTACTCTTAGGGAGAAAGGAAAGGTTGGGGCAGGACACACAGGAAATGGTAATGAACTATTTCTAACACTGGATAATGGATACATGAATTACTTTTATACCATGTTATATTTATCCTTTTGTATGTTGGAAATTGTTAATTGTATTTTTTATTATTTATTTATTTTTTTGGTAGGTACCGGGGGTCGAACTCAGGACCTCGCGCGCCAACAGGCACTCGTGCCGCTGAGCAATATCACCGGCCCTTTTTCTGTATGTGGGTACCGGGGGTCGCACTCAGGACCTCACGCTTGCCAGGCAGGCACTTATGCTGTTGAGCCATCTCACCGGCCCCGGAAATTGTTAATTTTAAAAAATCTAATCTTTTGGGCCGGTGAGACGGCTCAGCGGCTTAAGCGCCTGCCTTGCAAGCGCGAAGGCCCGAGTTCGACTCCCGGATCCCACATACGAAAAAGGGGCCGGTGATATCACTCAGCGGCACAGGTGCCTGTTGGCGCGCGAGGTCCTGAGGTCGTCCCCCCGGTACCCACAAAAAAAAAAAAAAAAATCTAATCTTTTGGGAGCTAAAAGAAATTTAGAATACAGTACTCCCCCCTTACCCATGGGGGACGTGATATGTACCAAAACTAATAGAGGATTCCTGAAACTGCAGACAATTTCAAACCATACATATGTTTTTCCCTCTACATACATGCATACCTCCGATAAACCTGAATTTATAAATTAGGCACAGTAAGAGATTTACAGCAACAACAAAAACAATACAAAAGACCAATTATAACAATATACTGTAGTAAGTTATATGAATGTGTTCACTGTCTCTTAAAATATCTCATAGTAATATAAAATTTCTTTTTGCTTTTCCTAGTACTGGTTATTGAACCCTGGGCCTTGTGCATGCTAGGCAAATGCTCTACCCCTGAGCCACAGTGACTTCCCTAGACTTCTTTAAATTTTGAGACAAGGTCTTGCCAAATTGCTCAGGCTGGCCTTGACTTATGGTTCTCCTGCCTCAGCCTCCCAAACAGCTGGGAGGCCTACACCACAGACACCCAGCTACTTTCACCTTTTCACTTAGAGGAAGCACTTTACAGCTTCTCTATAGCATATCTGGTATCTGAACTGCCAGAATCACTTTTTTTTTTCCTCCTGTGTTGGGAATCAAACCCAGGGCCTTCCCAGCATAATACTCTTGCACTGTGGGACCATTATAAGTAAAATAAGGGTGACTCCCATTGCAATATAGTGATAGTGGATCTGATAACTAGATGGGTACTGGCTGGTGGGCGGGTGGCATATGTAGTAGTATGGCACAGTGGATATGTTGGATATAGGGGTGATTCTGGTCCTAGGCAGCACAGAGTAGGATAGCACAAGATTTCATTGCACTTTTCAGAATGGCATGCAATTTAAAATTTGCAAATTATTTATTTAATTTTTCATTTAAGATTTTTGACCCATAGTTGACCCTGGGTAACAAACTGCAGAAAGCAAAACCACGGACAAGTGGACATTAGTGTACTTAAATACAACTCTCGATATCTAGTAGTGATACAATAACTACAGTAAGTCTCTAGGAACTCAGTGACTTCATTTTGCCTCATCGTTTTCACCTTTCTTTTTTTGGTTTTGTGAGACAGGGTCTTGCTATGTAGTTCAGGGTGGCCTTGAACTCACTATGTAGCCCAGGCTGGGCTCCAACTTGCAGTGATACTCCTGCCTCAGCCTCCGGAGTGCTGGGATTACAGGCATGCGCCACTATGGCCGGTGCCCCACCTTTCTTAAAACCAAAATTGTTAAAGCAACAGTAACAAAGTTGCACCCATTTAACTCAAGTTTCTGTGTGCCAAGCCCTGTGAATGACAGTGAACAATCTGTTACAGGCCCTGACCTGAAGGAGGTTCAACAAGAGAATCATAAACTTTGAATTTCACCTCCTTTTGGTTTTCATGTTTACTTTTTGATAAACATGCCAATGTATTCCTTAATTCAGTCTTTCAAGAAATGTGTGATGTGCTTTCACAAGCTTACACCATACAGAATATCCAGCGGTGACCAGGATGGGTATGGTTGCTACTGGGTTGCCTTCCCCCATCTGTGGGACTCCAGGCCTCTTTCTGTATCTGAAAAATCAGAGGCCTAAAGTAGCAGTTCCCAGAATAAGCTTGGTAAATACTCACTAGTCTTATAAAAAACACAAAAGTTCTAAAGTCAAAGAATTTGAGAAATCATGCAGTTCTTCATTTCTTGGTCATTCCAATACATATTAATATATTAAAAGCTTTAGGGTGAACTATAATAGAGTTCGTTTTAAACTGTTTCCTAAACTTACCTGGCATTGGCAGCCCATTATTGCAAAGCAGTATTAATACCATTCTTCCTGATCACTATGCAGGCAGGGGCTGCTACTACAGAGCCAAGGCGGTGGCTTGTGAGTATGTGCCTGAGGCCCATGTGCTTGAGCCCGATGACAAAGCTCTATTAGGCCACAGGCTGCTGAAGCCCATCTGTCTTGCTTGTTAACTACTGTCCTTTACTTTCTTTGCCTTATACTTCCCCCACTGCAGACCGCCATCCAATGCCTACCACCACCTGGTACCAGATATGACTATGCAAAAAAGGGTTAGCATATTGGCCTGAGAGTTCTCTCCTTAGCAAGGCCTGCTTGCAAGGTTGGCCCTTAGCTGGAGTCTGGGAACTTAAACTCCAGGACTGCCATTATTCCTCATCTGGTTAAGAGTAAGTGGCTATACTGAACATCTGCTTTCCTGCTGGAATTTGAGAATTTTAGTACACTGGGGGCCTACATAACTGGCCCCCAATAAAAAAGCTAGGCCAAGAGTTTCTGGTAGGCTTCCTGATAAACTACATTTAGCATGTGTTGCCACAATTTGTTACTAGGTGAACTGTGTCCTATGTGATTCCATTAGGAAAGAACTTCTGGACGCATGTGTGTGGTTTCTATCATCCCATGTCCCTTTATCCTTTGTTGATTTCGTTTTGTATTCTTTTACTGGAATAAGTCATAGCTGTAAGTACAACTGTATGCTGGTTTCTGAATCCTCTGTATCAAATTATAGAACCTGGGAGTGGATTTGGCACCACCAACACAACCAACTCAGTACCCAACACCACCCAACATCATCTCCACCTGGTGCTCAATACCATCTGACACCCACTACCACCCAATTCCCATATCTTACCTATTTTTCTTCACCCCAATGCTTAATCCTCCACCATGTAAACTACTTCAACTCATGTACCCTTAGCATTATCTCCCTAGGTCTGTGACCAGCTCACACTCAGGTCAACTCTACTCCTCAGTAGCAGCTGATTTCTACCCCTAACCCTTCCTATCCATGCTCAACTCAGAGGATCAGTGTCACTCCATCAATATCTGAACTGTCCAACCCTTGCTCCCCAGATCTTCCCAATGCCCTGTAGAACAATTACAGTACAATGGAAGAGCTCTAGGTTCTGGAGGGGGGCTGGGTCTTGGAGAGGAAAGACTGGGTTACATGGTCTGTAGGCCACTTCTTTGGTTTTGCAGTGCTAGGGATCAAATCCAGTGCCTTGTGCATGCTAAGCAAGCACTCTAACACTGAGCTACATCCCCAGCCCAAGCCCACTTCTTCCCATAGGTGTGCTTGTGGGTGCTGTTATTCTGGCTATGTTAGATACTACAAGAAGTGCTGGTCAGTAAAATGCAAACAGTTCTCCATTCTAGGGCACTATCCCCTTGCATATAAATTATATCAACAACTGATCCACCAACTTCTAGCTTTGAATGTTTCTAACTCATTTTCTCCATTGAAGTGTTGCTTAAATCCTTCAATACTATTTCCTCACCATTATTATTATTTTTTTTTGGTACCAGGAATCACGACCTTGTGCTTGCCAGGCAGGCGCTGTGCCACTGAGCTATATCCCCAGTCTCTCACCGTTTTAAAGATAAAAGATATATATGTAAAATATGAGACATTATATATACATTCTTATATAAGAATAACAAGATACTTTAAAAAGAAGGGGAGGCTGGGGAAGAATCTCAAATCTGATCCCAAACAGAAAAAAAATGTCTGATCCCAAAGCAGACAACATAGAGCAAACCACATTTTCACTGTCATTTTAAAATATCTGTAAGTAAAAAAAAAATCCTAATGACAACCAAAATGAATGCAAAAGAAAGAATATTTGCTCATTTTATTTTCTAGGACATAAATCAAAGCTTTGCAACATGAAGACTAAAAGCCATTAATACTATGAAAAATTGGGTACTAATTCCTCTCTACCATTTGTTTTTTTTCCAGTACTGGGTATTGAAACCAAGGCTTCCTGCATGCTAGGCAAGCACTCTTACCTGAACTCTATCCCCAGCCCTTTAAAAATTTTATTTTGAGACAATGTCTTGCTAAATTGCCCAGGGTGGACTCGAACTTGTGATCCTCCTGCCTTAGCCTCCCAAGTAGCTGGAATTTTGGGCGTATGCCTCCATGCCCAGCTGGGTAATAATTTTTGCTTTCAGTCTTTACATGTCCTCTGAATAAAGTAGTAATTTGTAGAGTATAAGATAAATATTTTGCTTATATAACTAGAAAGTAGATAAGGGATAGACTTCCTTTTAAAAATGAGTGATGTAAAAATTAAAGCTAAATTGTAATTATCTCCAGGCTTCCTAGGACAAAAAAATTTCCTAGAGATATCATTAAAATACTTTTTTCAGGGGCCAGTGAGATGGCTCAGCGGCATAAGCGCCTGCCTGGCAAGTGTGAGGGCCCAAGTTTGACTCCCAGAACCCACATATGAAAAAAGGGCCGATGATATCGCTCAGGGCACGGGCGCCTGCTGGCACGCGAGGTCCTGAGGTCGACCCCCGGTACCCACAAAAAAAAAAAAAACAACTTTTTTCATATAGTTTAAATGCCGTCATTCCAAGACTTTCCCCATTATCTACTTCTATCCCAAGACAAAAAGACATCTGCCTGCACCCCCAGGCATTCTTTATTTAAAATGTGGATAAAACAAATATATCTCAGAGACAAAGAATTTCCTTAAGCTTTAAGCTATTTGAAACTTCACCAAATGCACTTGGAAAGGATATTAGTCACTGTTGTATTTAAAACTCAACCATCCTTCTGATGAAACATTTTAGCTAATGTTAGAATTCATCCCTCCTTTCCCTTTTTGTGGTACTGGAGATTAAGCCCAGAGCCTCACGTGTGCTACGCAAGCTCACTACTACTGAGCTACATCCCCAGCCCTTTTCATTTTGAGACAGGGTTTTTCTAAGTTACCCAGGTGGGCCTCAAACTTGTGATTTTGTGATCTGCCTACCTCAGCCTCCCAAGTAGGTGGGATTATAGGCATGTACCACCATCTTCACCTCTTTTCTTATTAAAAACAAAATATGTATTCTTGCCTACACAGGCCAAATGTAACCTGCGAAAGAAGTCAGGAAAAGCCTGTACCAAATTTAGAAACATATCTCAGGCTATATACTAAAAGTTTAGGGGTCATAACAGTCATAGGCTCCTTTTTTCAAATTAAGCTGTTGATTCTGATATATCTGTAGATTCACGGTTGAAAGCAATAATACATGTTCCACACGTCCTTTACCCAGTTCTTCCAATGATAATGTCTTACAAAACTGCAGTACAGTATCACAACCAAGATATCATTCTGATGCAGTCACGGTACAAGACAGATAGATCATTCCGAGGGTTCCTCATGTTGCCCTTTTACAGCACCTTTCCTTGTGTCCCTTTCCGCTCTCCATTCTTTAACTCCTGACAGCCACTGATTTGTTCTCTAATTCTCTAATTTTGCAGCCTCATGAATGTTATATAAATGTAACCATACCATACGTATATGACACTGGCTTTTTTCACTCCTTGTGATTACCACTCACTGTAATTCCAGGAGATTAATCCAGACTACATGTTGCACGTACCAACAGTCTGTACCTTTAACTGTTGATATTGTGTCGTGGTTTGTTTATACCTTCACCACTGAAGGACATCTGGCTTGCTTCCAATTTTTGGCTATTAATAATAAAGTAGGGCCTGTAAGATGGCTCAGCAGCGTAAGTGCCTGCCTGGCAAGCACAAGATCCTGAGTTCAACTCCCGGTACCCACATAAAGGAAAAAAAGGGCTGGTGATATCACTCAGCGGCCCAAGCGCTTGCTGGCAAGTGTGAGGTCCTGAGGTCGACTCCTGGTACCCACATAAAAAAAAAAAAAATAATAATAATAATAAAGTAAACTGGGCGTGATGGCACATGCCTGTAATCCCAGCATTTGGGAGGCAGAGGCAGGAGGAAAACCATGAGTTCAAGGCCAGCCTGGGCTACAGAATGAGTTCAAAGCCAGCATGAACTACATAGCAAGACCTTGTTTCAAAAAACCAAAAAAAAAAAAAAAAAAGGAATAAAGCAACAATGAACATTTGCTTTTGATAAAGAGAATCATAGATTAAGATTAAACTGATCTAGTCTAAGAACTGAATTAGCTCAAAACTAAATTAGCCTTATATTATTAATAATAATGTTGGCAGGTATGGTGGTGCATGCCTATAATCCCAGCACTCAGATCTCTGTAAATTTGACGCCAGCCTGGACTACAATAGTGAGTCAAGGCCAGCCTAAATTATAGAGCAAAACCCTGTCTCAAAAGGCCACCCCCCCCCACACACACACAAAGCTGTGAGTTCCAGGCCAACATGGGCTACATAGTGAGTTCAAGGTCAGCCTGACCTGCATACATAGTGAGACTCCGTCTTTTTTTTTTTTTTTTTTTTTTTTGTGGGTACCGGGGGGTCGACCTCAGGACCTCGCACGCCAGCAGGCGCCCGTGACACTGAGCGATATCACCGGGCCCTTTTTTGTATGTGGGTTCCGGGAGTCAAACTCGGGCCCTCGCGCTTGCCAGGCAAGCACTTACGCCGCTGAGCCATCTCACCGGCCCGAGACTCCGTCTTAAAAAAAAAAAAAAAAAAAAAAAAAGATCTGCAAAAGAAAAAACTGAAAAAGGGAGAAATGTTCACATATCAGAGAGAAAAAGTCTGTTATGAAAAGGAAATACAAAAAAGGTGTTTCCTTATTGTCAACTATTCATAACACAGAAATGATAGAACTTGAAAGAAGCAATGACAGTAAAGAAATCCCACTAGCGGTCAATAATTATAATAATTCTACGGGTGGTGTTGACAGAGTTGACCAACACCTGACAAGCTATCCTATAATCAAAAAGCGAGGAAAAATATTATTATAAAATATTTATGCACCTTCTGGACCAAACAATATGGAACTTGTTTGTTATTTATTCAAAACAAGGGAGTTCAAAAAGTCATACAATTTAGATTAGGTCTAATAGACCACATAATTGAAAAATATGGGATAGCAAAACGCCAACCAGGATGTCCATCATCGACATCTTCGCCATTACGTTTACTGGGTAGACATTTTACTGAAATTATACCATCCACAGAGAAAAAGGAAAGGGCAATATGATGGTGTAAAGTGTGTTGTTCAAAGAAAGACAATAATGCAAAGAGAATTTGGAAAGAGATCAGATAGTACTGTCTGGATTGTAACATTACATTGTATACTGAATGTTTTAAAATATAGCATACATGGAAAAATCATTGAATACATTTAATAAAATTGTTTTTATACTTTCTGTTATATTCTTTTTTTTTTTGGTACTGGGAATCAAACTCATGACCTCGTGCTTGCCAGACAGGCACTGTACCACTGAGCTATATCCCTGGCTGTTTCTGTTATAGTCTTATAAAAACAAACAAAAAATGCAACTTTTGGTCATCCTGTATTTAAATAATTGGACTGGTAAGTTGTTGAGAAACAGCCTCTATAATAAGCAATTTATAGGTATTATCTCACAACAATCCTATGAGGTAGACATTATTATCCTCAGGTTAAAGTATGATTAGATTAAATAACCTATCCAAGGGTATATAGTCTAAAATTGGCAGTTTTAGGCTGACTGAACTTCTAAAGGCCTTCCTATTAGCCACTGTATATGCTATACCATCAATGAAATGATGCCTATCAGTCCCAGTGATGGGGACTCACAAGGCAGTCATATAATTCGTAAGTTACATAGACTTAAGGTGAAATGTCTCCTTGTAGCTTCCATTTGCCATCCTAACCTTTCTCAAGGGTTTGACAAGTTATCTGCCATATGACAACTTTTTTTTTTTTTTTATGCGGGTACTGGGAGTTGAACTCAGGACCTCGCGCTTGCCAGGCAGGTGCTTATGCCGCTGAGCTATATCACCGGCCCCATATGACAACTTTTTAAATAGTGACGGTAGTCATTGCTTCTGTTTTTTTTCTGTTCCTGGGCAAAAATATCTTCAGTTTGTTAAAGCAATCATCATGGAATGCAAGTCCCTTCTCTACATTATGTCGATACTCTTTTTTTCTTTTTTTTTTTGAGACAGGGTCTCACTATGCAGTTCAGGCTGGCCTTGAACTCACTTTGTAGCACAGGCTGTCTCGAACTCACAGCGATCCTCCTACCTCAGCCTCCTGAGTGCTGGGATTACAGGCATGGGTCACCAGGCCCGACTTACATCAATACTCTTGAGGTAAGGTATGACCTATTCTTTCCCTTATTTTATGAATTAAATTTCAAAGAGTGACTATTTTGCAACTCCATCTATACTCTTGTTTCATGAGAACATACTTTACTAAAATCATCAGGCCTTTAAAAAAGTCCTATTACCTATGAATCTTATTCAAACAGCAATGCAAAAGATCTAGAACAGGGCCGGTGATACAACTCAGTGGCATAAGCGCCTGCCTGGCAAGCGCAAGGTCCTGAGTTCGACTCCCGGTACCTGCATATACCAAAAAAAAAAAAAAAAAAAAAAAAAAAAAAAAAGACCTAGAACAGCTCAAATAATCTTGGGAGTGGGCAGCAAAGGTGGGAGGGCTCACGTATCTTGATCTGGAAATTCACCATGGCTCCCTTTCCATTTACGAAATCTGCAATATCTGGTTTGGAGTTTTTCTCACACTGTATTATTTTGCAACTGTCTCTACTGCTTCCCTCTTCCATCTTTTGAAGATTTGTAATTCAATGGGCATATTGGATAATCCAGGATAAAGCCCATATTTTAAGGCCAGCTGATAAGCAACCTTAATTCCATTTGAATCTTCACCTCTTTATAGCGTAATCCCTGGGTCCCTGAGAGTCCACAGATGTAAAAGGAAAGGAAACCCAAGCAATTGTTCCCCCAAGTTGCTTTAAATTGCTTTACCCTTCTGGGACAAGTACAAACTATGAAATGTGGGATTATGAAATGTATGAATTTTAAGTCCATAGTTCTCCTGAATTAAATCATAAAATGCCAGTGCATTTTGAGAAACAGGTATGTAAGAACCACAGAATCTGACAGGTTTTTTTTGTTTTGTTTTTTGTTTTTTACATTTTAATAACGATTTGAAAGGACGGAACACTACCAATTACGCCCACAAATCTTATCAACATCAACGGTATTGTAAACGATAATATAATAATACTCTACACTTTCCTTGCGCCTAGGAGTTAATTCCATTTTACATATGTTACCTATTTCACACACAAACCCTAAGGCGTATTCGCAGGTAACTAATTTATATGTCCAATTTCCAATAAAGAACTAAGAAAACTATCTTTCCAGAGGACACACAAGACTTAGAAAACCAAGCCGGGCGTGGTGGAGCGTGCCTGTTATCCCAGCACTCGGGGAGTTGAGCCAGCAGGATCACAAATTCGAGCTCAGTCCGGGCAACTTAGCAACTTAGTGAGACCCTAAGGAAAAACATCATCAACAACAACGACAACAACAGACTGAGGATGTAACTCAGTGGGAGGGTTCAATACCCCAGGACCGGGGGTGGGTGGTAAGTCCTGGGAGATCATCAAGTACAGAACTAAATTAGAAATACGTTGATTCCTTTATACCTAACACCATTCTGCCTAATGAATTGAAGATATACAATCTCTGAGAAGTGCGTAAAAGACACAAAAACATCATAGTGCACAGAGAATTGTCTGAAATTCTAAAAAACTTAGCTGGACTAACAATATCAACAACAACGAGACCACTGCG
Organism: Erethizon dorsatum; assembly: GCA_028451465.1. Lineage (NCBI taxonomy): Eukaryota > Metazoa > Chordata > Mammalia > Rodentia > Erethizontidae > Erethizon > Erethizon dorsatum. The sequence continues at coordinate 68,426,456 of CM051829.1, read as the reverse complement.
CCGCTTCTTCCGTGGGTACCATATCCGCGACGCAGAGCCGGGGAAGAAGCCCTCTGCAGGAGAGCGGCGACCCTACTGGCCTTCCTCCCTCCCTCACAGAGGTTCGGAGTCCCACTTCATCCCCTTATCGGTAAAACCCTCTAAGAGTCCCTTCCCTCACCGTTAGTCGAGGATCAGGTCTCCTGATGCGGTAACCAGCAGACACAACCAGTAGCCAGCTCCAAAACGCCGGTGCCGCAAACGCAGAGGTAGCTCACGTCCTACGCCAAGAAGCTACACAGCGCGCAGTCGCCGCGGCCTCCAACCGCCAGCCAGCAGAGGGGCGCTACGCCACCCCCCGACCCGCTCTAGGTGGCCAGCAGGAGGAGGGGGCGGCGAGCCTCGGCGCCGCGGCGACTAGCCCAGAGAGGTATGTAGTCGTAGGTCTCTACCCGCCTCTCGGATAATTCCAGCCGTCAAGGCTAGCTCTACCCGCCTTCGCCTAGTCCTTTTCTCCTCCGCCCCTGCGGCCGACGACAATGGAACAGTCCCGCGGGGGGGATTGTGGGAGGCGCAGGCGCGAGGAGTGGAGGGTGGGGGGGTGGAGGCGGCGGCGGTGGCGGCCGTGGCGGCGGTTGGTGGCCGTGGGGGCGGGGAAGGGGGAGAGGAAAGAAGAGGAGGTGGTGGAGGAGGAGGAGGAGGCGGCTTGGGCGCGCGCCCGCGCCGCCGAAGGTACGCGTGAGGGCCTGCGCCACAGCGGGTTTGACAGGGGCCGGGGGGGGGGCACTGGGGCCCGCGCGAGGAGGCGCCCCTGAGCGAACGCGCACAGGCTGGCGGGCGCGCGGGACGGCTGGCGGTGGTGGTGGTTGGTGGGCGCGGGAGCGAGGAGCCAGATCCACTCCTACGCGTGCCGGCGGGCGTGCGCTCTCGGCGGCCGGAGTCGGGGGGGGGCGGTGGGAGAGCGCGGGGAGGGAGGAGTGGGAGGCGGGGGGGGCCCGAAGCGCCTTTCGCTCCCTCCTGAGGAGCCGCCGCTGCTCTGCCGCCGCCGCCGCCGCCGCTCCCGCCGCCATTTTGGGTTCGCTTTACGGAGGGGGAGACGATCCCCGTCTTGAGTACGGGACCCGCCTCCCCTCAGTTTCCCCCTTTGAGCCAGACGTCTTTCCCTTCTCTCTCGCATTTCCGCCTGTCCGCTCACCCGCTGGCCTCCTCCTGACAGGCGGGAGAGAGCCGCTGTGGACTGAGGGAAGCGGAGGCGCCTGGCAGCCACCCCCTCATCCCCACTTCCCTGCACTCTCATCGCTCTCGGCCTCGGCCTCTGACACGGTGAGTGGAGCGGTTCAGGCAGGCCTTGGGGCCTAAGTACGCTCTCTGCGACTCAGCCCTGGCTCCTTGGGATCTCCTGTCATCTCCCGGACCCTCTGGGGGAGCGGCGGTAGAGTGGGGGAGGGGAGGAGGGAAGGGGATGTGCTTACCGGGAAGTCCCTCCAGTCGGGGGTGAAGGGGTGTCCCTGACAGGCGGGCCCCTGGCTTGGGGGCCGGGGCGGGAAAGTAAGCGAGGGAGGCGGAGTCGGTTGTGCCCCTGACAGGTTAGTTTGTGTCTGGAGGCATGATTGGAGCATCTCCTATAATCTAGTTTGAGTCTGCTTAAGGGACGAGCGTGGCAAAGGAGACGGTCTTCAGAGGGCAGTTTACCTGTGTGACAAGGTCTGTGGTGCCCCTGGCGCGCTGAACTATGTTCAGGAACGAAAGAATGATCTCAAAGATAGAAGTTTAATAAATGTCACTGGTTAGTTTGTACATGGAAAGAGATGTTTTTGGTCTGGAAGACAGATGGTCTGTTGGTGTAGAGCGGCTGTGTTTGTGTGTTTATGCAAGGATGGAAAGTGTTCCGGAAGAGTTTCCCAGTATTTGTCTAAGTGTAATGGAGTTTTCCTTATAAGTTAATTTTTAAAATAAATGTTGGGATGTTTCTTGCAGGTTGATATGTGTGTGTGTTTTAGGGATTGGGAATCCCTAATTACTTGTTGAGAAAGAGCAGTAAAGGCATTATTCTAGATAGTATAGTATATATATCTATATGTACTTGGAGGGGAAGAAACTTGGCATAGCTAGTGGAGGTCTTAGGAATAATTCGTGCCTTTGAATATAGAGTGAATTATGTAAATACGAAGGTCCAAAACATCTTTCACAGAGTAATTGCTATAAAGAATGGGTAACCTTTTTTTTTGTTGTTGACATGGATTTATACTAACATTTTACATAGGGCTTTTATATTCATAATGCTGTTTCAATTTTTTGTGATTCTAAATCTCAGTATGGTAGGGCAGATATTTTCTATTTTATGAAATCGGAAATTGAGACATAAAGAGGTGGCTTTTCCAAGAGCGCACGTTAAATTGGCGACAAAGTTGAGATTATAGATCTAATATTTCGAATATACTTTAAATTTTATCCAGAATTACATTCATCATATTGTAGTGCCCCAAGAGGTCTTTATTGGTAAAGATAAATATATTGAAAAGACGGGAAGAAATGACTTGTTGGATTATATTTGGCAGAGACCAGTAGTGTTAAACATGTATATGGAATATAGGTTGATCTTGCCTGTCTGACCTGTGTGAAATAGTGTCCTTTACTTTATTCTCTTTTTTATTTTTTTGAGACAGGGTCTTGCTATGTAGTTCAGGCTGGCCTTGGACTCACTATGTAGCCCAGGGTGGCCTTGAACTTGTGGCGATCCTCAGCCTCTGGAGTGCTGGGATTACAGGCGTGCACTCCTTGACTTTATTTTGAGTTTGTGGAGGAAGCGAAGCCCCCAACCCCCCCGCCTGCCCCCGTCCCCCCTCCTGCCCCTTTGTCTTTGCACTGAGCTACACCCCCAGCCTATTGATTGATGGATTGACAGAGTCTTGCTAAGTCACTAAGTTATACCGTGTGGGTTGGAACTTATGATCCTCCTGTCTCAGCCTCCCAGAGTGCTGGGGTCACAAGCATGTGCCACCATGCCCTGCTGAAGCAAAGTATACCTGACACATTAGCTTGTGCGTTTGAAGGAGGGAAGGCTTTCACAGCTTGTAGCAGAGCAGCTGCGTGGGTGCCCACAGTTTAACTTTATTTTTTTATACTTTAGTGCTGAGGTTTGAACTCAGGGCCTCATACCTGCCAAGCATGAGCTTACTACTGAGCTACGCCCCCAGCTGGACAGTAAATCTTCGGAAGGATCCTCTTTCATTCACTTAGTAAATAGTGTTTATTGAATTACCTATTCAAGAAATGGTCCCTGCCTTGGGGTTAGAATAATAAAGATCCCATTGTTGAAATAGTCTGGGTGTACAGGAGAGGGGAGTTGTCTTGACAGTCATGTATTAAGTTGACTGAGTGGGCAACTCAGTGTGGAATTGAAATAAAAAAACTTTCAAAAGTCTGTTCAAGGGCTGGTGAGACGGCTCAGCGGCTTAAGCGCCTGCCTTGCAAGCGCGAAGGCCCGAGTTCGACTCCCGGATCCCACATACGAAAAAGGGGCCGGTGATATCGCTCAGCGGCACGGGTGCCTGTTGGCGCACGAGGTCCTGAGGTCGTCCCCCCGGTACCCACAAAAAAAAAAAAAAAAAAAAAAAAAAAAAAGTCTGTTCAACTGAGACAGGAGGATTTCAGGTTTGAGCTTAGCCTGGGCAATTTAGTGAAACCTTGTTGTTGTTGTCTTTTTTTTTTTTTTTTTTGAGATGGCGTCTCTGCATAGTTCAGGCTGGCCTTGAACTCAAGGCGAGTATTCTGCCTCAGCCTCCCAGGTCCCACACCTGCCTTGAGACCTTTTTTTTTTTTTTTTTTTTTTTTTGTGGGTACCGGGGGTCGACCTCAGGACCTCGCGCGCCAGCAGGCGCCCGTGCCGCTGAGCGATATCACCGGCCCCTTTTTCGTATGTGGGTTCCGGGAGTCGAACTTGGGCCCTCGCGCTTGCCGGGCAGGCGCTTAAGCCGCTGAGCCATCTCACCGGCCCCCTTTTTTTTTTTTTTTTTGTGACAGGGTCTTGCTGTGTGATTCAGGCTGGCCTTGAACTCACTATGGAGCCCAGGCTGGCCTCGAACTTGCAGCGATCCTCCTGCCTCAACCTCCTGAGTGCTGGGATTACAGGCATGTGCCACCACACCTGGTTGAGACTTTGTTTTGAAATAAATTGGAAAAAAAAAAGGGGGGGGGACTAGGGATATAGCTCAATGTGAAGGCCCTGGGATTAAATCCCCAGCACCCTCCCCACCAAAAGTCTACTTTTTGGAGGGAATTTAGATGTTTCAGACAATTTAATATGGAAGGTTACAAGAACATTTAAGAATCTAAGCTGGGTATGGTAGAGCACAGCTGTAATTCCAGCACTGGGGAGGCTGAGGCAGGAGGATCACCATGAGTTTGAGGCCAGGCTGGGCTACAAAGTGAATTAAAGGCCAGCCTGAACTACATAGCAAGACTTCGTCTCAAAAAACAAAACAAAACAAAACAAAAAATCTAACAGAGTGGCCAGTTTGTGGTAGTATATATACCTTCTTTGGTATTTCCTTTTGGCATTTATGAATAAGCTGTTTTTGGGGATTTGTCATTGCTGATATATGTTGCTTCTGGATATTGGAACTTCTTGGCTGGACTGAAGTAAGGAATTTTTCGAAAGACTAAGTTTTTATTTTTCTTGGGGAGTGTGTGTGCGTGTGTGTGTGTTTTGAGACAGGGTCTCACTGTATAGTTAAGGTTGGCCTTGAACTATGTATGTAGCTCAGCCTGGCCCAAAACTCATGGCAACACTCCTACCTCAGCCTCCCAAGTGCTGGGATTACAGACATGCATGCCCTATCACTCCCAGCAAAAGGCCAAAAGATTAATTTTGTAGTAAGGATCCCCTCTATGAATATGAGGGAAGAATGGTTGAACTAAGTCACTTTAACTGTAGTGTTCTGGAAAATGGAATGTCTCTTGATATGTTAGAATAGTGATTCTTAGTGGATTTTTTTCGGGGTGGGGGGGTCACTTATCCTTCTGAGACTCTGGTGGAAGATAGACCCCATATTAGAAGATGACCATAAACGCAATCACAGGAATTTCAGTAATTTAAACTGTAATGAGCTGGGTGTGGTGGTGCATACCTGTAATCCTAGCACTTGGGAGGCTGAGGCAGGAGGATAGAGTAGTTTGAGGCCAGCCTGGGCTACACAGTGACCTCAAGGCCAGCCTGAACTACACAGGGAGACCCTGTTTTAAAAACAAACAAACAAACAAACAAAAAAAAACTGTGGTGAGATGGAACCAAGTTATATTCAGGTCTTGTTTGCCCCTTACCCTAGGTTAAATTTGCTTAGGGGTGGAGATGTTGGTATGAGTTTAAGGTGAAAGATTCTCCCATAGTATTTGAAGATATTGACAGAAGAAAAAAATTTTTTTTTAAAGAGAAAAAAGATAGAACAAAATTTCAAAACAACATAATAGGAGGGTAACAATGGTTAGTACATTACGTATTGTTATCTTTAAATTAGTTACTCAGGGTACAAGATATCAGCATTCAATTGTCCAAACATTATTAGCACAAACCTTTCTTTTCAATGAACTAAGCAAAATTAGGAGTGTATCTATCTTAACTATCATATATATATACACAAACACATATATATATATATATATATATATATATATATATAATTTTTTTCTTTTCCCTTCTTTCTTTTCCCCCATTCCCCCATCCCAGTTTCTCTTTCCTTTTGAAAAGTTTCTTCCTGTTTTACCATATCTGTTGTACATTTTGGATCTTATTTACTCTTTCAGTTTCTCACACTCGGGAGACAATACAGTGTTTACACATGTGCGTCTGGTTTATTTCACTTATGAGTATGGTCTCGAGTTGCATCCATTTACCTATAAAAGTCTCCAGTTTATTCTTTGTTATGGCTGAATAGTACTCCATTGTATAAAAAGACCACATCCTTTTTATCCATTCCTCGGTTGATGGGCATTTGGGTTGTTTCCAAGATCTGGCTATTACAAATTGTGCTGCTATAAACATGAGTGCACATATATCGCTGTGGTATGATGTTTTTAATTCTTCTGGGAAGATACCCAGAAGGGGAGTAGCTGGGTCAAATGGGACCTCCAATTCTAGTTTTTTGAGGAATCTCCACGCTGATTTCCACAGTGGCTGCACCAGTCGACACTCCCACCAACAGTGGAGAAGGGTTCCTTTTTCCCCACAGCCCCTCCAGCATTTGTTATTAGTTGATTTCTTGATGATAGTCATTTTTTCTGGGGTGAGATGGAATCTCAGTGTTGTTTTAATTTGCATCTCTTGAATGACTAGTGATGTAGCACATTTTTTTGTGTATTTATTTGCTGTTTGTGTTTCTTCATCTGAGAAGTGTGTATTCATCTCAGATGCCCATTTTTGGATTGGGTCTTCAAATTTGGGAGGTCTCATTTTTTTGAGTTCTTTATATGTTCTTGATAGTAATCCTTTGAGGAATAGCTGGCAAACATTTTTTCCCACGTTGTGGGTTGTCTTTTCACTCTGTTGGTGGTTTCTCTTGCTGTGCAAAAGCTTTTTTTTTTTTGTGGGTACCGGGGGGTCGACCTCAGGACCTCGCGCGCCAACAGGCACCCGTGCCGCTGAGCGATATCACCGGCCCCTTTTTCATATGTGGGATCCGGGAGTCGAACTCCGGCCCTCGTGCTTGCAAGGCAGGCGCTTACGCCGCTGAGCCATCTCAACGGCCCTGCAAAAGCTTTTTAATAAGATGAGATCCCAGTTATTGATTCTTTGTGATACTTCCTGTGCCATTGCGGTTTTATTCATAGTCTTTGCCTACACCAATGTCTTCAAGAGTTTCACCTATCCTACCTTCCAGCAGATTTAATGTTTCTGTTTTAATATTTAGATTTTTGATCCATTTTGAATTTAGTTTAGTGCACAGTGAAAGATACGGGTCTGGTTTTAATCTTCGGCATGTGTAGAGCCAATTTTTCCAGCACCATTTATTAAAGAGGCTGTCTTTCTTCCAGTGAATGTGTTTGGCACCTTTGTCAAAGATAGGTGGCTTAGTATGTCTGGAGTTGTTTCTGCATCTTCTAATCTCTTCCATTGATCTTCAGGTCTGGGGTATTTTTTTTTTTCCAATACCACACTGTTTTTATCACAGTAGCTTTATAGTATAATTTCAAGTCAGGGATTGTGATACCCCCCTGCCTTGCCTTTGTTGTCCAGAATTGCCTTTGCTATTCTAGGTCTCTTCTGATTCCAAATGAATTTTAGGATTATTTTCTCTAATTCTGTGAGATATGCTGTTGGAATTTTGATCAGAATTGCATTAAATCTGTATAACAATTTTGGAACAGAAGAAATTTAAGATCATTTTTAAAAACTTTTATTTATTTTTACTGTATTGGGCATTGAACCCAGGGCCTTGCACACGTATCATGAACCCAGCCCTATTTTTATCTTTTCTTCATGAATTTATGTCTGCAGTGTTAGTACATGATTTTGAATTAGGTTTGATAAGGATATAGCACAAGTGTGCATTGTGTTATTTTACAGTATCTTTATACCCAAGTTTGTTTTGTTTTGTTTTTGAGGCAGGGTTTTGCTATGTAGTTGAGGTTGGCCTTGGACTCACTGTGTAGGCCAGGCTGGCCTCAAACTCAGCAGTGATCCTCCTGCCTCAGCCTCCCAAGTGTGGGATTACAGGCATGCGCCACCATGCCTATTCCCAAATTCCTGAGAAGTAGGCTCATCTCCTTTTTATTTTGTACCGGAACTGAGATAGTTTGAAGTTCATTTGTTAAGGAGTTGAGTTTAGTTATAATAAACACTGCATTACTCCTATGCAGCAGACACATAAGATGATTATGTGGCCTCTGTCTTGAAGAGATTCTACTGTAATTGAATCACTAAATTTTTGTATGTTAATAGGGGCTCTCAGAAGAACTAGGGGAGAAGCATATTTCTAGAAGTTGAGATTTCATAGCCTATTTGCAGAGAGTTTGCCATTGTTCTTTGCAACCTATAGAGAGTCTTCATGGTCTGTGTACAACTTGGTAGCAAAAAATTCAGTATCCTCTGGTGTTTTTGGATAAAGGAACTATCTGGTTTGGAAAGGAGGCAGACAGTTGGGCATGGTGGCGCAGATCTGTAATCCCAGCACACAGGAAGACTGAGGCGGAGGGGTTGCAATTTCAAGGTCAGCCTGGGCAGTTTAGCACTTAGCAAGACTCTTTTCTCAAAATTTAAAAAAATATTTAAAAAGGGGCTGGAGATGTAGCTCATTGTGAAGGCCCTGGGTTTAATCCCCAGTACCACTGACCACCCCTCCAACCAAAGGAAGCAAACATTGGTTGTATTCCTTTGTTTTGTTTTTTCGAGACATAGACTTGGCTGTGTAGTACAGGCTGGCATCTAAGTAGCAAATTCTTCCCGCTTGAGCCTTTTGAGTGCTGGGATTACAGGTGTACACCACCATGGTTGTATTCATTCCTTGTTTTGGGATATATTTCTGTAGTGCGTTTATGTAAATATGTCATTTGGGGGGTATATATACATCTAGAAAACTCTTGTATAGGTAAAATTCAGAAGCTATTTGACAGACTACCCAATTTAAATCTACAGTTGGAAACTAAAAATGATTACTGCAGACCAAGTGTAGTGATGCGTATCTGTGATCCCAGTACTCTGGGAGGCTGAGGCAGGCGGATCCAAAGTTGGAGCCCTGTCTGATCAATTTAGCAACTTAGGGAGACCCTGTCTCAAAATAAAAAAGGGCTGGATATGTACCTTGGTGTGAAGGCCCTGGATTCATCCGGTTCTGCAACAAAACAGAAACTGCAATTTTTAAAAGACCAAGAAATTGAGGGAAGGTGTTTTAATAGGGCAGATTATAGGATTCAATAAGGTAATGAAGGCGTTTTATTTTATTTTATTATTTGGTCTTTTTTTGAGACCGGGTTTCACTATGCAGTTCAGGCTGGCTTTGAACTCACTTTGTAGCCCAGGCTGGCCTCGAATTGACAGTGATCCTCCTGCCTCAGGCTCCTGAGCGCTGGGATTACAGGCGTGCTCCACCATGCCCAGCCCTGAAGAAATATTAGTGAAAAATGGTTTTTCTTTTTTTTATATTAACATGGCCCTTTGTAATGTAGATTTGTGAAAAGTTTAATAAATTTTCTCCATTCTTTTTTCATTACTGGGGATTGAGCCAAGGGCCTTTGCACTGAGGTACATCCCCAGGGACACCTGCCTCTTTACATTTTTTGAGACAGGTCTCACTAAGTGGCTGAGTTGCCAAGTTACCCAGGCTGGACTGGAACTTGTGATTCTCCTGCCTCCGCCTCCCACAGTCCTGGGATTACAGGCGTGTACCACCATGCCCAGCTGATTTTCTCCAATTTTAAGTGGGTAGTATGTTCATGGTGTTAACTTTTCATTTTATGTATGTCATATATATGTGTGTGGTTTGTATGTATACATATATAAACATATATGGATGTGTGTACAGCATTATATGTACTAGATACTTGACAATTTAAAATAAAATGCTTCTTGTTGGGCGTAGTGATGCACATCTATAATTTAAGTTACTCAGAAGGCTGAGGCTGGAGGATCACTTGAGCCCAGGGATTCAAGGCCAGATTGGGCAACATAATGAGACCCTGTCTCAAAAACAAAGCAAAAACGCTTGTAAATCATAAAAGAAAAATGATTCAGGAACTTAAGGATCAAGAATGGGGAAAGATTTTCATGTCTTGTTCTTATGTTGTATTTTAAAATCTGGAGCATAGCTTCCCAAAATCTTCCTGGATACTCTGTCTTTTCAGTATCAGTAGTTCCACTTGCATTTATTCTAAATTTCACCCCATGTCTTATTAACAGAGAGTTGGCTACTTTCATTCCTGCCCAGAGTGATCTGCATTTACACAGTAAAGTCTTACCATGTATGTAGATGGTGGTCTCCAGTTAAATAATTTCATGTTGCTATTGGAGTTTTATATACTGGTCTGGGTATTTAAAAGGTAATATACAACCTTACTGTAATCTGCTGTGAGGTCTCCGTTGTGCCAGCCTTTCCAGCAATGTGAGACAAGTTAAACCTGGCTTGCCAAAGGACAGGGAAATACTTGTAATACGTTCATTTTTTGTTTTGATATATACTGCTAGTTGTCTTTTAACGTTTTCCTCAAAATTAGTTGTTGAAATGTTTTTCTTTGTATGAAGAGGTTAGACTTTCTGCCTGTTAATGTCATTTTAGTCAATAATTGCCTATCTTATATTTCACCTTTAAAAATTTTTTGTTTGTTTGTTTGTTTTTTGTGGGTACCGGGGGTCGACCTCAGGACCTCGCGCACCAGCAGGCACCCATGCCACTGAGCGATATCACCGGCCCTTTTTTTGTATGTGGGTTCTGGGAGTTGAACTCGGGCCCTCATGCTTGCCAGGCAGGCGCTTATGCCGCTGAGCTATCTCACCGGCCCAAAAAATATTTTTTTAGTGACTGTCTCACTGGGGATGTTAATGGTAGAGTATGATATTGACCCAACATAATTAGAAACTATGCTCCCAATGATGACAAATATTTAACTCATAATCTTATTGCTGTTTTTTGTTTGTTTGTTTGTTTTTTATGTGAGTACCGGGAGTCGACCTCAGGACCTCGCGCTTGCCAGCAAGCGCTTGTGCCGCTGAGCGATATCACTGGCCCTTTTGTTCCTTTATGTGGGTTCCGGGAGTTGAACTCAGGACCTCACGCTTCCCAGGCAGGCGCTTATGCTGCTGAGCTATCTCACCGGCCCCTACCAACATAGTTTTAAAAAAAGTTTATTACAGTAGAAGATACATTGCCATTAATCCAACTTAATATACTCCCCTTCTTGAAGCTGGGCGTGGTGGCTCATACCTCTAATCCCAGTGCTGGGAGGCTGAGGCTGGAGAATTGAAAATTCAAGCATAGCATGGGCAATTTAGCAATTTATTTATTTATTTATTTTTGTGTGTGTGTGGGTACCGGGGGTCGACCTCAGGACCTCGCGCGCCAGCAGGCGCCCGTGCCACTGAGCGATATCACCAGCCCTTTTTTCATATGTGGGATCCGGGAGTCGAACTCGGGCCCTTGTGCTTGCCAAGCAGGCGCTTACACTGCTGAGCCATCTCACTGGCCCAATTTAGCAATTTAGACCTTGTATCAAAGTGAAAAATGAAAAGGAGGCTGGGGGTGTAGTTCAGTGGAAAGGCCTTGGTTTTATTTTTTATTTTTTATTTTTTATTTTATTTTTTTTTTTTGTGGGTACCGGGGGAACGACCTCAGGACCTCGCGCACCAACAGGCGCCCGTGCCGCTGAGCGATATCACCGGCCCCTTTTTTCGTATGTGGGTTCCGGGAGTCGAACTCGGGCCTTCGCGCTTGCAAGGCAGGCGCTTACGCCGCTGAGCCATCTCACCGGCCCAAGGCCTTGGTTTTAATCTGCAGTACCTGAAAAAAAAAGTATTCCCCTTGCTTGGAATACACCTCCATCATTCTTGCCACTTTCTGAAGCAATCCTGGAAGTATTTTTTTTTTTTTTTTTTTTGAGTGTCTTTATGAGGCATGATTAAAAAATATGGTGAATGCTGCTGCCAAGTGCTAGCCAACCAAAGAGGCAGGATTACAAAAACATTAAGGTGTGTCCTCATCCATCTTATTCATTGGTTGTGGCACTCAGTGAGTTCTGGCTCTTCCCCAAAGTGGAAATGACCATGAAAGGTAAACATTTCAAATGGATTCAGGACTAGATAGCTGCAACAGCCCAACTAAAGGAACTGAAAAAAGAGGACTTGTGCCCTGCTTCAGAAAGTGACAAGAATGATGGGTAAGTGTGTTTGAAGTAAGCAGGAGTATTTTGAAGGGGATTAATGGCAGTGTTTTTACTGTGAGCATTCATTGTGTTTTTTGATCACACCTCATATTTTTTTTTTTTTTTTTTTGTAGTACTGGGAACTAAGCTTGGGGCCTTTGCACTGAGCTAAATCCCCAGTCCTTTTTGTATTTTTTATTTTGAGATAGGGTCTTGCTAACTTGTGCAGGGTGGGATCAAACTTGTGACCCTCCTGCCTCAGCCTTCCAGTGTACTGGGATTACAGGTATGAGCCATCATGCCTGGACCACTGCACTTTTTTGGAGGGGTGAATACTGGGGATTGAACCCAGAGTATTTGCAGTGAGCCTTTTGTTTGTTTGTTCTTTAATTTTGAGACAGGGTATCTAAATTGCCAGTTGCCCAGGCTATACTCTAACTTGGAATCTTTCTGCCTCAGCCTTCCAGAGTGATAGTTTTTTCATTCTTTTTTTTTTTTTTAATGCGGGTACCGGGAGTCGAACTCAGGACCTCGTGCTTGCCAGGCAGGTGCTTATGCCCGGAGCTATATCACTGGCCCAGTTTTTTCATTCTTAAAGGGAGAATTAGGTTTATATAACTTTTAAAATAAAGTATCTGATAATAGTTGTAACTAAATTACTTATACAAGGTACTTGTAATTTATGTTACTTTTCAATAGGGAATTCCTCTGTCAACTAAGAAATTAAGTGAATAGAAATTCAAATCACTGGGACCATGGGTATAGCTCAGCCTGCGCAGTGCCTGCCTGGCAAGCGTGAGGTCCTGAGTTCAATTCCTGGTACCAAAAAAAAAAAAAGAAAAGAAAAGAAAAAGAAATTCACATCACTGGTTTTAGATGTTTGCATTAAAATATTTGAAGTTCCAGGTAGCCAGAAAAGCCTATCAGTTTTTTCAAATGCCAGTGAGAAATAATTACTATTGTTTTCGCTTTTGAGATTTTAGTCACAGTTACACGATTATAAAAACATTTTTTTGGTTTTTACTTCACTTGATTGTGTTGTGGGATCTAGTTACCACAAAGAAGTCAGATGGTTCTGGTAATATTGAACAAAGCTGAAATTGGTCTGTCTCTCTTTTTTTTTTTTTCCTTTTCTTTTTGGTACTGGGAATTGAACTCACAACCTCGCATTTACCAGGCAGGCGCTGTGCCCCTGCAATTGGTCTTGAATCAACTTGCTATTTTAGAGAATGAAATCCACATTATTTTAAATTTGAAATTCCAATTGTGGATATTCTGCATGAATATTTGAAAATTTATACCTTTGCTTATGTTGCATACCTTAGAGTTTTTTCAGAGTGTGGATGCTTTTTGTAGGGAAAAAAATAAGTATTGCTATTGAGTTATAAAGATGAATCAGAGTATACAGATTTTAAGAGGTTGTTATGAAAGTAGTATTTAGATACATATTCTTCCTTCCAAGAAGGCTGACAGTTGTATTGTAGCTCATATGAGTGTAAGTTCTATCAACAGTGAATGTTTCATTAATCTTTTATTATGTCCTATAATCCCACAGAAAGTAAGTCATGAATGCTTGACCTAATCTTCTGGTTCTACATTCTGTTCAATATGTTTAGCACACTTGATACCAAATCACTCTTCTCATTCAAAAACATTTTATTTGCCCTAAGGAAGCAAATAAAGTCAGACAGTGTATCAGATTATGTCCTGGCTTCTTGGAGTAAATGACATTATTTGAAATACGAAGGAGGTGTTTCTTTTCTTTTCTTTTCTTTTTTTTTTTTTTTAATGTCGGTACCGGGAGTTGAACTCAGGACCTCGCTCTTGCCAGCAGGCGCTTGTGCCACTGAGCAATATCACCGGCCCTTTTTTCCTTTACGTGGGTACCAGGAGTCGAACTCAGGACCTCGCGCTTGCCAGGCAGGCGCTTATGCCGCTGAGCCATATCACTGGCCCAAGGAGGAGGTGTTTTGAAGGTAAGGATTTTTAAATTCAGCGCTGCTGCAAATGAAAGCTCCAGAATTTATTTGAAAACCTGTCGGTCATGAATGGAGAGAATTTGAGAGTAAACTGATAACTCTGACATTTGCAAAAATGGTAGTGGAGGAGGGGAGTTTGACTTAATTGTGTATAAAGATTGTTTGGTCCCGGAACCCACATATGAAAAAGGGGCTGGTGATATCGCTCAGTGGCACGGGTGCCTGTTGGCGCGCGAGGTCCTGAGGTCGTCCCCCTGGTACCCACAAAAAAAAAAAAAAAAAGATTGTTTGGCAAACATTATAGTCTTCAATGAAGGTTGGAAGATACAATTCAAATAAGTAGTAATTTTTTTTTTTTTTTTGGGTACTGGGGGTCGACCTCAGGACCTCGCACGCCAGCAGGCGCCCGTGCCACTGAGCTATATCACCGGCCCTTTTTTCGTATGTGGGTTCCGGGAGTCGAACTCGGGCCCTCGCGCTTGCCAGGCAGGCGCTTATGCCACTGAGCCATCTCACCGGCCCGAATAAGTAGTAATTTCATGTAAGTGATAATACAATTCATGGATGCAGGAGATCAGTAAATATAATCACTTTTTAAACCATGAATTAGAGTTTTAAGTTAATTTTATTCATGTATATGTATGGTTAATTTTTTAAATTTTAAATTTTTGAGAGAGGGTCTACTATGTAGCTCAAACTGTACTTGAATTTACTGTGTAGCCCAGGCTGGCGTTCACCTCTCAGTCCTGCTTCAGCGTCCCCAGTGTTGGGAGTACAGGCTTGTGCCACCATACTTGGCGCCTCTGTGTTTAATTTTAAGGGGGAAAATCAAATATTGAACAGATCCTTTCATTCACTTTAATAAATATTTGTTGTATAATTTTTATATATCAGTTAAAAATTGAAAAAGAAAAAGGGAGTGTTGAGCCTGACGTGGTGGCACATGCCTGTAATTCCAGCACCCTGGGAGGCTGAGGCAGGAAGAGCTGCGGGTTTGAACTCTGCTGGGCAGTTTAGTGATTTAGCAAGACCTTGTCTCAAAATTAAACAAACAAATAAATGGGTTGGGGATATAGCTCAGTGCATAAGCCCCGGGTTCAATCCCCAGTGCTGCAAAATAAAACATTGTTGAGCTGGCCATGGCCATGATGCTACACCCTTGTATTATTGGGTACTCAGGATGGTAAGAGAGAAGGGTCACTTGAGTTCACAGAAGTTTGAGATCAACCTGGATAACATAAGGAAATCCCATCTCAAAAAAAAAGTTAAATCAATTATATTTTAAAACTTATTTAGTTTATTTAACAAGCATATTGTGCAGAAATAGTGAGTTTCTCAGATCTTAATTAGAACAAAAACCAACCAAACAAAAACAAGTATTCTTAGCACTCATTTGTACGTTTATTTATGCATTCATTCATCATTCAGCCAACTAAAATTTTCCCAGTGTTTTCTTTCTTTTTTTTTTTTTTTTTTTATGTGGGTACCAGGAGTCAAACTCAGGACCTCGCGCTTGCCAGGCAGGCGCTTATGCCGCTGAGCCATCTCACTGGCCCTCCCAGTGTTTTCTTCATACCCATTTCTGTGCTTAGAGGTAAGGAAAAAGACAAACTTTTTTGTTTCCAAGAGTTTGCAGTGTAGTAAGAGGAGCATGGTAACTAGTTACCAGACAGTGTGATACCTTTGTGGAGGGTGGAGAGGGGGGAAAGTTCTTAAATCTGTAAGGGTAAAGAAAAGGTTAGGATACCTTCTAACAAGGGGAAGGACTAGGTTTTAAAGGATACAAAACTAAGTAAGTCTCAGGGCAGTGGTGGCAAACCTATGGACTGTTTGTATCTCTGAAAGGTTTGCCATCACTGCCTTAGGGCATTCTAGGTAGAGAAAGAACACCTACAAAGGTATGAAAATGAGTGTAACATAGCAGGTGAGTTTGCTATAATTCGGATCGGTGTACTTCAGCTTATTCTCTTTTGATTTCCTGTGTCTTCACAGGACAAGAAAAGATTGGCTCTTGTACTTAGATATGATCTACCAAATACAGTAATGGTGAAAATATGTTCAACATATTTCACTCATACAAAAAAACATACACTGTAGCTGGGTATGGTGGCACATACCTATAATCTGAGCACGTGGGAGGCTGAGGCAGGAGGATTGTGAATTTAAAACAAACCCAGGCTACAGGATGTGTTCCAGGCCAGCTTGGACTATATTGTGAGAACTTTCCCCACACCCTCCCAGCCCACCCCCACCGAAAAGAAAGTACGTTGTTACAGTGGAAAGTAATTTTTTTGTTTTCTGTTTCTTGAGACAGGGTCTCACTATGTAGTTCAGGCTGGTCTTGAATTCACTCTGTAGCCCAGGCTGGCTTTGAACTCACAGTGATCACTTCTGCCTCAGCCTCCTTAGTGCTGGGATTACAGGTGTGCGCCACCATGTCCAGAATTAATTCCTAACAAATGTTAAAATCAAGAAAATATTTGGTCATGTTTCAGTTACTCATTATATTTTTACTAAAACATAGCCTGTTCCTTCAGTATTGTAGTTAATCAGGCCTTGGTTTTAACAGGTATCTAGTCAAATTTTAAATGTATAATTCATTTTCTTAAAAATGAAAAATCGAGGGCCAATGAGATAGCTCAGCGGCATAAGTGCCTGCCTGGCAAGTGCGAGGTCCTGAGTTTGACTCTCAGTACCCACATACGAAAAAAGGGCTGGTGATGTCGCTCAGTGGCACGGGTGCCTGCTGGCACGCAAGGTCCTGAGGTCGACCCCCAGTACCCACAAAAAAAAAAAAAAGAAAAATCTCTGCCTCCACATTTTGTATATTTCCCTTCAGTTTGTTGAAAATCTCAAATAGTTATTAACAATGAATTCTGAAATTAGATTGACTAAACTCGGATTTCTGTTTTGTTAACGTACTGTGTAATTTTGAGCAAGCTACTTGTGGTTTATGGTTTCCCTGGCTATAAAATAGTGATGATAATGGTGATATTTATAAGATAGACTGGTTAAAGAACTTCATGAGGTAATATGTTTGAAGTTACTAGTATAATGTATGCCATGTTGACTGAGTGTATAATACATATTTGCTGTTGTTTTATTTATTGTTTTGAGACATGTCTCACAACATAGTCCAGTCCAGATTTGAACTCAGTATATAGCCCAGGCTGGTTTGGAACTCAATCCTCCTGCCTCAGCCTCCCTAGTGCTGGGACAACAGTCATATACCACCACACCCAGCATTGTAAAATATATTTTTGAAACTAAATATAAACAACTTTCATGCATGTGTACATATTTGTTCTAGTCCTTAACTTTTAGGGTACTTTAAATCTTATTTCTTCACATAAATTTTATTTTATTCATTTCCTATTTTTTTATTTTGCCACACAGTCTTGCAAAGTCACTAAATTGCCCAGGCTAGGCTCAAATTTGTGATCCTCCTCCTCAGCCCCCTGGAGTATTATGCCATCATGCGTAACTGTACATAAATTCTAATTTTGCTTTTGTCACTTAATGCTAGCTTAGGCTTTTGTGCTTTGCTTAGGTATATCTTTTTACCTTCTTAGCAAATCAAGGATTTATTTCCAAAGTGCATAGGAATGTATCTTACTATGTAAATTTTTCATGGGTGGAGAAGTCTTTGAAGTAAATTAGATTGGTTATAACAGTTGTCTTAGGGTTAGGATTAGGGGTTAGCTTACAAGGGTTTCACTTATTTCTTAGACGTTCAATGTATTCTCTTTAAAGTGGAATTTACCTGTTTGGCTAAACTACCTCATTTGATTAAGAAACAAAACTAACTTTTGTTTCGTTTTGTTTTGTTTTGGTTTTTTTTGTTTTTTGGGTTTTTTTTGAGACAGAGTCTCACTATGTAGTTCAGACTGGCCTTGAACTCAGTAGCCCAGGCTGGCTTCAAACTCATAGCAATCCTCCTGTCTCAGCCTCCTGAATGCTGGCATTATAGGTGTGCACACCATGCCTGGCAACCAACATTGTGCTAGGGACTGTTCCAAACTGATGAACCAAATAAAGACCTGGCTGTATTTTAGGACTTCATAATTTGGGAATTTTAATTTCCCTTTACCAGTATAAGAACTTTGAGTACTATTGACCATATACTACATGTGTTTCAAGGAAGAGATTTGTAATTCCTGAAGGAATGTCTTGGGATATGATTATTTTAACTTTGTATTAGGAAGAACGAAAATTTGATTAGATTACCTGGCTGTTGACAACTATAATTTTTCATCAGCATTTATCCTTGGGACTGCTTTCTGGGGCTTACTTTTCCTTTTGTGATTTACTGTTTTTGTTGTTTTGTTTTGTTTTTTGAGACAGGGTCTTTATATAGCCCAGGCTGACCTCAAACTCTTGGGGATCCTCCTGCCTCAGTCTCCTGAGTGCTGGGATTACAGACATGAGCCACCACGTGGTTGTAAATTTATGTCTGCTATTTCACTATCCTGTTCTGAGTTTCTAGAAGTACATGGCATAATACAGTATTTTCTTGATTATAAGATATATTTTTTCAGTTATAACATTTTTGAAATTAGGAAATAAAACAATTAGGAATAACACAGTTACATTTAATGTGGTAATGATTCCCTCTGTCCCTGAAAGTGTAGTGTTTGATTCATGAAACCTTTTAAAATGAGTGGTACCTTGAAATTTAATAAATATGTAGTACATAAATATAAAAATAACTGGAATCATTGGAGATTAGTACTTTGAGCTTTAGAAATGGTTTTCACTTTCAAGGGACATTCTATAGTTAAGTGAAAAAGCTTATTGTGTCCAGCTTTGCAATTGTAGTTCATGTGGTATAAATTATTTGGGCATTTATTAACATAATTATTTTTATTTTTTGGTAGGGCTAGGGTTAAACCCAAGGTCTTGTGCATGCTGAGTGTGCATTCGTATCACAGAGCTACATCCCCAGCCCTAATGTAATTCAAGTTTTGAACTACATTTTATAGTATAAGATACTTCAGTGGGGTTTTTTTTTTTTTTTTTGGTTGTTATTTCATCAACTAGTTTAATATCAGTGATTTTAGTTGGTTTAATATAAACTTTTTTCCTACTGCTAGAGATCAAACTGAGGGCTTTGTGCATGATAAGCAAACGTTCTACCATTAAGTTATATTTCTATATTCCTATATTTCTGTTATACAGCATCTTACAACTAGTTAGGACAGTTTCATTTCTTCAAATTCCTATCAGTGGGTGAACAGTGCCCATGTTTTTGGTTTTCAGAATACGTCATGCCGTTCGCTGCTCTGAAATTAGCTCTTTTTGCAAAGACTGTACTGGAAGACATATTTCAGGGAATTTTGAACTTCTTTGCTTCATAACATTTGATAAATACAGTAATTGCCATTTGGTGTCATATTTTGAATTTTAACTATAGAAGCATTAAAAACATACTTTCTGCTTTAAAACACGTAACAGGGGCTGGTGAGATAGCTTAGCGGCATAAGCGCGAGCTCCTGAGTTCGACTCCCGGAACCCACATACAAAAAAAGGGCTGGTGATATTGCTCAGCGGCACGGGCTCCTACTGGCGCGCGAGGTCCTGAGTTCGACCCCCGGTACACACACACACACACACACACACACACACACACAATAAATAAAATAAAACAAAACACATAACAATAATTCATATACAGTAGCTGTACAAGTAGTGAGACATGGTGGCTACATATGTTGTGAACGTAAACCTGACACATTGTGCTGACAGGCTGCACATGTAGAGTATGAGAGAAAGATTCAAGGTAATTACAAGTTATTAGATAAAAAATTTTCTCAACTCAGCAGCACAGTGATCTAAAAAGGCCAGAGTCAGATTATTTCTCAAAACCCTTTCAGTGGCTTTTCAACCTCAAAGGAAAAGCCAAAGTCCTTCCAAGTGTGACAAGGCTCTATGTAATTTGTCCTGTGTGCCTTTATCACACAGTAAAAACCCCTTAGTCAGGCGTGGTGGCACACACCTTTAATCCCAGCACTCAGGGAGCTGAGGCAGGAGGGTCTCTACGAGTTCAAGGCCAGCCTGGGCTACATAATGAGTTCAAGGCCAGCCTGAATTACAGAGCAAGACCCTGTCTCAACTCTCCCCCAAACAAAAGACTCCTTGCAGTCTCCCTCCCTGCTTGCAGTCCAGGATGGGGAGGCAAAGGTCTAGCTTCTCTTTGACAAGCACAATGAAGGTAATTCTCTGTTCTTTCTCTCTTGCTTTCTTTCAAATAATTCTTCCATGGCAACTAGAGAAGTTTTCTCAAAATGAGAATGTTTTGTTACTCCCTTACTCAGAGCTCTTTAACTTTTTTTTTGACACAAGGTCTGGCTATATATAGTTCAGGCTGGCCTTTAATTCACTCTGTAGCCTCAGGCTGGCATTGAAGTCTCACAGGGATCCTCCTGCATCAGCCTCTGGAATGCTGGGATTACAGACATGGGCAAAGGCTCCCTTTTGAATTCCAAATCCTTAATGTAGCCCAACAAAGCCCTTGGCAAACAACTGTATTCTTATTTTTCTTTCCATTTTCATTTTGTGCTCTTGATTCTTTAGTTAATCTGCTGCTAATCTTCACAATTTTACACATATTGTTCCCTTTTCTGAATCAATTTCACCCTGCATTTTGCCTCCATATTCTCTATTCAGTCTTTTGAGTCTCACCTTAAGTGTTAAATATTTCTTAAAGATAAGTTCCCTGTCTTTCCAAATTCTCTTGATGCACTATTTCATAGTATAACTTCGTAGTTACATTTACTATGTGTTATAATTATGCATTTATATGATTACTTAACTACACCCCCCAAAAAAGTTCATGATGACCATATAACTACATCTAACAATATGTCACAATTCTTCTCAAAACATATTTTGGGGGCTCTCAGAAAATATTTGTTGATTTAATGAAAGGATGGATTAAGAATAAACAATGAGATGGCTGGAGGGGTACTAGCAAAGCCAGTAGAATGTGTTATGGTAGAAGCCAAGAAGAATTTCAAATGTAGCAGGTATGCTAAACACAGCAGAGAATAAAATCAGGACTAGAAATTATCTTTTGTAGGCAGCATAACGAAGTATAGTAGTGACAAGGAGCCAGGCAGACCTGGCTCTGCCTTTTTTATTTTTAAGCCTGTAGAAATTTTACTACTTAACTACATTTAAATAGACACTATGCAAACACTGTTAAGACATATCTTCACTACTGTCTTCACCGTGTTCAAGACAGAAGCCATTAAGAAAGAAGGGGGGAAAAAAGCTATCTTCATGTGTCACAACATGAAAATTGGAATATCAAATCTATACAGAGCTGAGATTTTTGCCCCCATCCTATGCTTTCTAATTAACTCTTTAGTCTCAGAATCAAACTTAATGCTTATCAACAGCTTATCACTTCAATCTGTATTAAGTTATCATAACTTTTGTTTTTGTTTTGTTTTCTGAAGCAGAGTCTTACTATGTAGACCAGGCTGGCCTCAAACTTTTATTCCTCTTGCCTCAGCCTCAAGAGTTCCAAGATCACAGGCATGCACCTGTGCCTGGCAGTAATATTCCTTTTTATGTGTATCAGAACTCATACTGAACAGTGAGTTCTGGGTTGCAAAAGGTTGTGCCTTTTTTGGCCATCAGCCTGTTTTTTTCGTCTGTAAAAAGGGAGTAGTAACTACCTCATGGTTGTGATGCTTAAATGAGATGTAGAAAACATTAAGCATAGAGCTTTGCAGATACTAAAAACTCGACCAAATATTAGGAATTTTTATTACTTTTAAGGTACTAATGCTAAATTCACTGTGAGAACTCATTTGTAGTATTTATAAAAAAAACTTACCATTGATTTTATATTGCCTTGCTCAGTAGTGTTCTATCAAAAGTATGCCTATTCCCTTTCCAACCTTGATAATAGACTGGCTATCTGCAGATAAAATGGTTTGTTTCAAACAGGTAAATTGTCTTCTGTTGTGGTTCTGTATTTCAGACTGGAACATATATTGTTTTGTTTGTTTTTTGGTTTTTTGAGACAGGGTCTCTGTAATTCAGGTTGGCCTTAAACTCACTATGTAACCTAGGCTGGCCTTGAACTTGCTGTGATCCTACCTCAGCCTTTCGAGTGCTGGGATTACAGGTGTGTGCCACCCACACCCAGCCCATTGTATTATTTTTATATTTGCTGCACTGGGAGTTGAACCCAGGGCCTTGTGCATGCTAGGGAAGTACTGTACCATTCAGCTATACTTCTGGTTTCAGAGCAATGTTGATAATATATTAGTTGGTTTTTATCAGCTATATTGTATTTTAGGTGGCTATGGAATTAGTATAACAGGTATAGGAATGGATAGAAGTGTTCACTTTGTAGAGGGAATAGGGTGTGCATATAAAAACAAGTTTAAACACTTCTTATTCAGAAATGGTGTGTGTGTGTGTGTGCGTATTTGGTCCTAGGGATTGAAAGTACATGCTAAGCACAGGTTCTACTACTAAGCTGTATCCCTAGCTGAAAGTCTTACATTTTTATTGCTTTCCCAGGTATTTAGTGGAATATTACAGAAAGATTATACAGTTAGTAACATTCAAAAGTCACTCTGAATTGTCATTTTGTAAATTTACAGGTAATGTCTTCCATATTGTTAGATCATCATCCTTTGAGTTGATATAATGTATATGACCTACTAATATAATTAGTAATTTCCTAAAGAGTTTGTTCGTAGCTATAATCTATGCAGAAGGACTTTGTGCCACAAAAATACTGTTTTTGTTTTTTGTGTTGTTTTGTTTCAATTTGGACTAGGCTGTTCTGGATTTTTCCAGATATTCGAAAACATTAATCTCAAAGTTTGCATGTGGGATGTATATTGAGTTTTCTTCTTTGAGCAAAGAGATGCCATCAGTCTTAGTTTTACATTTCTCCTTGGAACTAGATTTTACATTGAATATATTATAGTGGGAACAAGAAGTTGTTGTGTAACATGTCATCTTTGACCCTGGATGGTAAACCTGGATTGTGTAAATATCTTTCCAAAAGTTGAAAGAACATCACTCACAAACATTGCTTTGGAAGTTCAAAAAACAGCATTCTGGCAGCTGCTTTAGGGACTGTTTTTCAAGTAGTTTACATTCAGGAGATTAAAAAGTACTCTTTGTTGTAAAGTTTGTTCAGAATTTCAGTATATCTTTATTAGAAGTGTTGGTATGTGGGGTTTACCAATGGTGGTTTTCTAGTTTCAGTGCTTAAATGGACTCACAAAATATTCCCATACTGTTCCTCCTCCATCAGTTTGTGAAAACATGACATTTCTGGTTTTCACATACATTTCTAGAGGGGTGATGGACATTTTTAAATTAATCTCTTTTCTATTTATTGATACTTCGCTGTTTACTAACGTGTCACGTAGGTTTAGTTTTTTTCCATTGTTAGAATGAAGAGACTTATCCCTCTCCCAGAACCTTCTCTAATGTTTTGATAGTGAATAAATACAGGTAAAAAGTGATTTCAGTTATTTGGGGAAAAGGATGAAATATTTTATCTTTTGTTTGTAAAATATTGAAGTTCCTGGAATTCTTTCATTACAAAAATTTTTTTCAGGGACGTTTTGTATGTATTTGTGAATAATAAATATAAAAGCAATTGTTTTTGTGTAAGTTGTTAAATGTTGTTTGTTTTTATACCAGAAAGGAATTGTTTTAACAACTAACCAAAAAGATAGCTAGCAGGCCGATTAGATTTCCAGTAGTAAAATGAAGCCCAGGATAGTGGTTAGATATTGTATAGAAAACAAGAAAGGGAAAAATAAAATAGGAAAAAAGACAAATTGGAACCAATAAGATATAACTCACATAAGGTATAAAATTAATTCAACAAACACTTACTATTCTAGGTGCTAGGATACAACACTAAACTAACAAAAGTCCATTTTCTGGTGGAGTTTAAATAGAAAGCTATAGACAATAAACATATTGTGTATCAGATGATGAGAAGAGCATTTGAGTAAATAAAATAGTACAGTGAACATGAGAGGGTGATGAAATGGGGGGGTGTTTGTACTTTATATAGTGTTCTCAGGGAATGCCTCTTCTATAAGGTTATATTTAGGTTGAAGACATGAAGTATAAAAGCAAGCTATGCAGTTATCTGAGGAAAGGCTGGTGTAGTCAGGCAAAATAGTAAGTAAAAAGGCCCTGAGTTGTAAGAGTATTTCGCTGTATTTGAGAAGCAGAAGGGAGACCCGTGTACCCTCTCCTTGGAACTTAAATAGGGAGGACATGGAAGCAAGGTGGAAGAGATTGTAAGCGAGAGTAAATAGGGTCTCTACATCATTGTAAGAACTTTTGGCTTAAGCCATTAGAGTTTTGCTTTTGCTTTTGTTTTTCAGTGCCTGAGATTGAAGCCAGAGCCCCAAAGCATACAAGGCAAACACTACCACTGAGCCACATCCCCATTCATTGTTTTTTGAGATAAGATCTTGCTAACTTGCCCAAACTGGTTTCAAACTCCAGATTCTCCTGGCTCGGCCTCTTGAGTAGCTGGGATTATGTGCCACCATGCCTACCTTCAGGGTTTTGATCAGGGGAGTGACAGGATTAACTCAGGCTTTGAATCACCTGACTGCTAAATTGAGAAGACTGTAAGAGATATGAAAGCTGAAGTTAGGAGCCAGTCAAAAGGCTACTGTAGTATTCTGGGTCAGTTATTAATGATTATTTGAATGATAGCTATCAAAGTAGTGAGAATTAGTTAGGTTCTTCATGTATTTTGAAGGTAAAAGCAGACAAATGTTGGTGACCAAGTGGACATGTGGAGTATGAGAAAAAAGAACCAAGATTGATTAAAAAAATTTGACCTAAATATTTCTGGTTAGAGTTGCCATTTATTGGCCAGGCATGCTGGCGCATGCCTGTAATCCCAGCACTCGGGAGGCTGAGGCAGGAGGATTGCTGTGAGTTTCAAGGCCAGCCTCGGCTACATAGTTCAAGGCCAGTCTGAACTATATAGTGAGATCCTGTCTCAAAAAAAAAAAAAAACCACAGAACAAAACAAGAGTTGCCATTTATTGAGGCTAGGAAGCCTATGGGAAGAATGGATTTTAGGCAGTGTGCAAAGATGAATTGATTTTAGACATGTCAAGCTTGAAAGTGCCTGTTACACATCCAGCCAGTTGTCAAGTAGGCATTTAGTATATGAGTCAAGTTCCAGAATGAGGTCTCAGCTGGTTTTGTTATCAGGAGATAGAAATTTGTGATTTATCAATTTTGGATATAATTAAAAACCAACAGACTAGATCTAGTCATTTACGAAGTAAATGTTGATAAAAGAGGGAAAAGGTACATATGCCATGGGGCAGTGCAGTATAGTTAGAGACCCTGGAGAAAAGGAAGAACAGGCAAAGAAGACAAAGGTTAACTAACCAGGGAGGAGGAAAAATTAAGACAGACACTGTGAAAGTCAAGTGAAGAATTGAAAGGGCTGTTCAGCTGTGTCAGATCTGTTAGGTCACGTAAGATGAGAGAACTAAAAATTGGTTATTGTACTTAGCATAACCTAAAGGTTATTGGAGACCTGGACCAGTAATTTGTTGGAAGAGGTAGCAGTAGAAGTGTGATTAATGTGTTCCTTAAAACAAGAAAATATGGGCCAGTGAGATGGCTCAGCGGCATAAGCGCCTGCCTAGCAAGTGCGAGGTCCTGAGTTTGACTCCTGGTACCCACATACAAAAAAAGGGCCGGTGATATCGCTCAGTGGCACGGGCACCTGCTGGCGTGCGAAGTCCTGAGGTAGACCCCCGGTACCCACACACACACACAAAAAATAAAACCAAGAAAATATGAGGATTTGAAGACAGGGACTGTGGATGACTCTTTCAAGAAGTTTGATGTAAGGAGTCAATAGAGATATGAGAAGCTGGTAAAAGATGTGAAGTCAAGAGGAGTCTTCTTAACTGAGTGCAGTGGTACCCTGAGTAATTGCAGTTATTCCAGAGGCTGAGGCAGAAGGAGCACAAGTTCAAGTCCAGCCTGAGCAATTTAGCGAGGTCTCACAATGAAAAAAAGAGCTGGGGGTTTGGCTCATTGGTAGAATGACCCTGGGTTGATGCCCAGTACTATAAAAAAGAAAGTTTTCTTAGACAAGGGATATAGTGTATTTTTTTAAATGGTGATTGGCATTATCCAGAGGAAAGGTGAGAAATGGATGTGAAGAAGAAGGGTGGTGGATGCTGGAACAACAGGAATAGGATTTAGTCCTCAGTCCTGGAAACACTAGCCAGCAATTAGACAATAGAAAGAAATAAAAGGAATAAAGATAGGAAAGGAAGAACTTAAATTATTATTATTTGCGGATGACATGATACTCTACATAGAATGAAAAATCAATAGCATTCCTGTACACAGATAACAAACTGTCACTGAGAAAGAAATTAGGGAAATGACACCTTCACAATAGCATCAAGAAAAATGAAATACTTAGGAATCAATCTAACAAAGGAAGTAAAAGGACCTTTTCATTGAAAACTACAGTACTCTGTAAAAGAAGATTGACGAGGTTATTAGAAAATGGAAAGATACCCCTTGTTCTTCGATGGGCAGAACCAATATAGTGGAAATGCCATACTTCCAAAACTTTTTTTTTTTTTTTCAGACAGGGTCTCTCTATGTAGTTTAGACTGGCCTTGAACACACTATGTAGCCCAGGCTGGGCTCGAAGTCACAGTGATCCTCCTGCCTGAGCCTCCTGAGTGCTGAGATTACAGGTGTGCACCATCACTCCTGGCTCTCTTCCAAAACTCTTACACAGAAATAAAGCAATACTGATCAAAATACCAATAGCATACCTCACAGAACTAGAGAAAACAATCCTAAAATTCATTTGGAACCAGAAGAGACTTAGAATAGCAGAAACAATATTGGGCAACAGAAGCAAGGCAAATGTCATCACAATCCCCAACTTGAAATTATAAAAGCTTCCATGATGAAAACAGCATGGTACTGGCAAAAAAACAGACCCGAAGATCAGTGGAACAGAATAGAAGATGCAGAAGCAACTCCAAACATACTCAGCCACCTTATTTTTGACAGAGTCCAGACACCTTCAATGGAGGAAAGATAGCCTCTTTAATAAGTGGTGCTGGGAAAACTGGCTTTCCACATGCTGCAGATGAACCCATAGACCTGTATCTCTCACCATGCATTAAATGAAAATCAAAATGGATCACAAATCTAAATATTAAAACAGAAACATTTAATCTGTGGGATGATAAAACAGGTAAAACTCTTGAAGACACAGG
This sequence comes from Erethizon dorsatum, assembly GCA_028451465.1. NCBI lineage: Eukaryota > Metazoa > Chordata > Mammalia > Rodentia > Erethizontidae > Erethizon > Erethizon dorsatum. The sequence goes on along the minus strand of CM051829.1, from coordinate 68,399,365 downwards.
TTTAGGCAAAGACTGTGAACAAAACTCCAGTTGCACAGGAAATATTACAGAGAATCAGCAACTGGTATCTCATTATATTAAAAAGCTTTTGCATAGCAACAAAGTGAAGAGAGAACCCACAGAATGGGAAAAAGTTTTTATCAGCTGGTCCTCAAAAGATTAATATCTAGAATTCATAAAGAACTTAAAAAAAAAAGACACCCCCCCCAATTTAACGACCAGTCCAAAAATGGGCATCTGAAATGTATAGACACTTCTCAGATGAAGAAGTACAAACAGCAAATGAATATATGAAAAAATGTTCAACATTAACTGGTCATTTGAGAACTGCAAATTAAAGCAACACTGAGATTCCATTTCCAGAAAGAATGGCTGTTACTTAGAAATTAATAACAAATGCTGGCAAGGCTATGGGGAAAAAGGAACCCTTCTCCACTGTTGGTGGGAGTGTAGACTGGTGCAAACAATGTGGAAGTCAGTATGGAGATTCCTCAAAAAACTGAAACTAGAGGTTCTATTTGATCCAGCTATTCCCCTTGTTGGTATTTTCCCAAAAGAGTTAAAAGCATCATACCACAGCAATATATGCATACCTGCCATGTTTATAGCAGCACAGTTTGTAATAGCTAAATCTTGGAAACAGCCCAGATGCCCATCATCAGATGAATGGATAAAGAAAATGTGGTTTTTGTATACAGTATCAGATGAATGGGTAAAGAAAATGTGTTTTTTTTTTGTTTTGTTTTTTATGTGGGTACCGGGAGTTGAACTCAGGACCTTGCACTTGCCAGGCAGGCGCTTATACCGCTGAGCCATATCACCGGCCCAAAATATGTGGTTTTTATATACAGTGGCGTACTACTTTGCCAGAAAGAAGGATAAACTTGAGACATTTTTAGGTAAACGGATGCATCTTGAGACCATACTTTTTACAGTGTTGTTTCTTCTCTGAGAAACCAAAAGCGCAAATAAGGACCAAAATGGATGATAGATATTGGGAAGTAGAAACAAAATGTTCAAATGGGAAGGGGAACAAGGGGGGCAGGGAGTGGAGGGAAGGAAGGGAAAAGGGAAAAAAAGGAAAAAAAATGGAAACAGCTTTTGTAAAGGAGAGAAAGAAGGATGGAAGTGAGGGGAGGGGAATTGGGAAAAAAGAAGAATCAAGACATAGTATGTATAGGTACTTAATTCCCTATGGTGAATGTGATCTTTATGTACGTAAAAATGTACTAATATAATTAATTAAAAAAAATAAAGGTGTCAAAATATACTATCAAAAATAGGAAAAAAAAAAAAAAAAGGATTTAGCCCTCAAGTTGAGAGGTTGGAAGAAGAGGAAGAGAGGCAAAATCTATAGGAACAGATGCAGGTAGATGGATAGGTATATGGTGACAGTTTGGGCATTGTTCTGATTTTTTCTGTTCTCATTGTCAGATAGGAAACAAAGTCAGGGAAAATGGGTGTTCTAAAAAAGTGAGGGCGTGAATAGATTAGGGAAATGTGTTGATGGCACTAAGGGTCTACTTAAACTGGTAAGAATATAAAGTGAGATCATTCAGCATGGTTACTTTTCTTAGATTAACCTTGGTATGGGGCAGAAAATATACAACTTGGAAATGTTATTGGTAAAATTAAGATATTTTAGTAAGTATACAGGAAATCATATATGTGAAATATAACCAACATATACTAAGGAAAAACTTGTGTATAAATTTCTCATTATAACATGAGATAGTCATATAAAATAGAGGAAAAACATTTACTACATGCCAAACATTGTGTTAGAAGGTATAGGGACCTTAAAAGCCAGCCATTCATTCAACTATTTATTATTCCAAATGCTGGGGATATAGCGATGAGCAAGCCAGATGTCCCCACACTCGTGAAGTTTATATTTTTATTATAGTCTATTGGGGATGTAGGTGGCACATGTGGAGCAGGAATAAAAGAAAGTTAATTCCCCAGATTGCGATCCTATAGGGATAATAAGTATTTAGGGATGAATTGGGTCAGTGCAAGCTTAAATGTAGATCTAAGGGCATAGGTCCACAGTACATAATCCAAAACCTTTGATGCCTAAAGTTTTAGAATTTTGTTCATGTTGTTTTTTGCTTTTAGAAAGGTAATACAGATTGGGTGAGCTGACACTGTGGTGTTTGAAAAAGCACTTTGGGTTGTTTTGTTTTGTGTTTTGAGACAGGGTCTTGCTATAAAGTCCAGGGTGGCCTTGAACTCACTATCTAGGTCAGGCTGGTCTCGAACTCACGGCGATCTTCCTGCCTCATCCTCCCAAGTGCTGGGATTACAGGTGTGTGACACCACACCTGGCTTGGAAAAGCACTCTTAAACACATTAATATTTCTGCATTATAACATATAAATATTCTCAGAAATTATGATAAGACTAAAGTGGATCCAGGTCAGGTTTTATCACTAGTGAGTTATTAAAAAAACTTGGTTCTCAGAATTTTTTGGATTTCAGGATTCTGAACACAATATGGAAAAGATAGGGACTTTGTACTCCCCTCCCCCCAATGCCTGGGGATGGAACCCCCACTTGCTAGACAAGTGAGGACTCTAGTTTTTATGGGAGAAAGAACATCACACAGAAGAAACGAACATGATTTGTTGGGGACAGTGAGGGAAACTGAGTTGACTAAAGCCAAGGAGATGTGTGTTGGGAAGTAAGAATGAACAAATTTGAATAGTTAAATCCAGATTATTAAAATCTTTGAATGCTGCTCACAGCTGTAAGTGAAGTGACATACAGCAAGAATTTGTTAGTGAGGTGATTGGAAGATAACTCAGCAGTTGTGTGATTAAATAGGAAAAACTATAGAGTCCATTCAGTTGGCCAGTATTTGTTGAGTAACTGTTGTTGATCAGTAGAGAGTTCTTTTGCTCTGTTGGATGGAAATGTTGAAGTGACAAGGTGTGGTTCCATTAATAGTATCTCTAGGCTTTAAGAGCCATTGGTTCTCAGCTTTTAGCATTACAGTTCTAGGGCTGTTAGTAGTGTACAGTCCTTTGTCTTACAGGACCGGGGTCCACCAAACATTGCCATTTGCTGTGGGTTGACACTGCCAGTCAGTGCTGTTTGACACTGCTGGTTAATTGGCCACAGAGGTTGGTGCTTTTCTGCTGGCCAATTGATGCCAGTTGAGCTGGTTCCCACCAATTGCTTCTGGTCTCTGCCTCCAGTTTGTCTCTTCCTATTTCTGTCACTGATCTCAGGAACTCTTGAGGGTAGCAGCCCCTAGTGTTTATAGCTCTTTATAATGCCACCTGTTCTGCCCACCCAGGACTTTCCAAGCCTACAGTATGCAAGAAATGAATCATGAACAGATTTATAGGACTCCTGAAGTGAGGCTTTATTTGGATCTGAGCTGCAGCACCAGGGATCAGTACACTAGAGGTAGCTCTCATGTACTAACCTGAGGAGTATGAGGGGAGTGCTGCTTATATAGAGCAGCAGGGGGGTTGCACTTATTCAGCTTTGTGCATTTCACAGGTCTGTGATTGGTACAAGTTAAATTCTGCCATGGTGTCACCTATGACTGGTCCATATTCAATCCTGCTGCAGTTGTCAGGGCAGTAGTTTTGCAGAACAGTGGGAAAAATAGCTGCTTGATTTACACCTGCCACTACTTTCCATGAGTTTCCAGGAAACTGGCCATGATGGTCGTAGCCTTTTGGAATTTTAGGATTTTGGAGATAACAGGAGTGGGCCCCGGTCCTTTCCCAGTCTTAATTTTGTCAAGGCCAGTGGTTACCCCCACCCCCACCAGAGTGGAGGGATGCTTTGACTATCAGCTGAGCTGCAGACTTCTTTTAGCAGCACCCAGAAGACAGCTCTGTAGATTCCTACATTAGGTATACCACCTATCATAAAATAATAAGTGGGCATGCTGGTTCAAAAATATTTCATGTATTTGTGAACTTGACACATGTTAGCTGACTCTTTGCTATTGGAGAAACTTGTAAAAAGAAATTTCTGATTTTCTAAATTTTTATAATTACTGTATTAATTATATAATTATTTCTTTAATGTTTGTCTTTTTCACTAGATTATAAGCTTCATAAATGTAGGAGCTGGATCTTTTGAATACATACTACGTTTCTAGAAGACATTACAAAGCCTGGCACATAATAGATACTCAGAAATATTTTCAAATGAATTTAGTGAATGATGGGGCCGGTGAGATGGCTCAGCGGCATAAGCGCCTGCCCGGCAAGCGCGAGGGCCCGAGTTTGACTCCCGGATCCCACATACGAAAAAGGGGCCGGTGATATCGCTCAGTGGCACGGGCGCCTCCTGGCGCGCGAGGTCCTGAGGTCGACCCCCCGGTACCCACAAAAAAAAAAAAAAAAAAATCAAAAATGAATTTAGTGAATGAAAGTTAAATTATACACTGTGAGTCCTATCCTAAAGAGAGGCTGAGACAGGAGGATAAGAAATACTACTTGGGCAACTTAGCAAGTCCCTGTCTCAAAATAAAAAAAAAATTTTTATAAAGGTTGGGATGTACCTTAGTGGTAGAGCAGGCCTGGATTCAATCCCTCAGTACCACAAAACAAAAACTCTGACAGTTTCTTGTCAAAGTTTTAAACACTAAGACCAACCTAAAGCTGGTACACTATTTACACTGAATAAAACTTAATTTTATTCAACTAAAATGTAGAAAATACATTCCTTTCAAATTGATGAATGCTAAAATATAAAAACTTATTTTTTGAGCTGAGCATGGTGCTGCACGCCTGTAATCCCAGTACTCAGGAGGCTGAGGCAGGAGGATCACGGCAAGTTCGAGGCCAGCCTAGGCTACATAGTGAGTTCGAGGCCAGCCTGAACTGCATAGCGAGACCCTGTCTCCAAAAAATGAAAAAATTATTTTTATCTTCAGTTATATTTGCTGGAGCATCAGTGGCAGGTGTTATAACAGTGTTGAGTTATAACAGTGATTTTTAAATTTTTTTATTTCCACTGTACACCTTGTTCATTGTATATGCAGAACAATATATTTTAAATGTATTTATAACTAAGTGAATTTAAATTTATTCTGAACTACATTTTTATTTGTTTTAACTCTGAGTTTGGTTGTTTATTTTCTTGTCCCTCTGTCCTGATGCCCATTTCTCATGTTAATCAGTAGTTGCCTCTTTTTCTGATAAATTTTTGTTATGATCTGTTCTGCAGAGAAAGAGATGCTGGTTACAAGTTTTGGAAATCCCTGTTTTTTGTGGAATACAATTCTGTAAAATTTTCATACGATTCGTTGGCAATAATACACACTTGTGATGGACCCTAGAAATACTGCTATGTTAGGATTGGGTTCTGATTCCGAAGGTTTTTCAAGAAAGAGTCCGTCTGCCATCAATATTGGCACACTGGTCAGCAAGAGAGAAGTAGAGCCAGAGAACAACACAAAGTCTGAGGAAGAGGACCTTCGCAAGCGGAATCGAGAAAGAAACATTGAAGCAGGGAAGGATGATGGTTTGACTGATGCACAGCAGCAGTTTTCAGTGAAGGAAACAAACTTTTCAGAGGGAAATTTAAAATTGAAAATTGGCCTTCAGGCTAAAAGAACTAAAAAACCTCCAAAAAACTTGGAGAATTATGTATGTCGACCTGCCATAAAAACAACTATCAAGCACCCCAGGAAAGCACTTAAAAGTGGGAAGATGACAGATGAAAAGAATGAACACTGTCCTTCAAAACGGGTAAGTAGAATTCTCAACAACATATGGTCCTGGCAATATTTGGATTTCTTGTCTATTAATTTTTGTCTAACCTATGTACATATACCAGGAAGTTTGATTTTAGTCTTTTTATGTTATTTCCAAATAGTATGTCACCAATGTAATAGCATAACCATGTATGTATTTTTATTTGTAAAATTATGACATTTTTTAAATGGAGTATCCTTAGATTGTTGCTTTAAGTGTGACAGTAGAAAAAATACTGGATTTGTAGATAGGAAACCTAGATTGGAGTCCTGCCTCCCTATTTACTAATGAGATTATGGACAGATTAGCAGAAGAGAAATTAAAGATCAAAGTTGTCAAATGGTTATAATACTGTCTAGCTTCCAGGATGGTTGAAATGACAAGAATCACCAGTATATGTTGAAAGCTTTTGTTAAATGGTTTTATGAAGTATTCCTGTTGTGCCTCAAGGCAAGTTAAAATATTAAAAATGTCAGCCAAGCACAATGCCTGTAGTTGCAGCTACTTAAGAAGCTGAGGCAGGAGGATTGCTTGTAAGCAGCATGTATGTCCACACACAGAGTTGGAAGTATTCATACGTGTGCACACACACACACACAGCAGAGCTAGGCAAAAAGAGTTGACAACATTTTGGCTAAAATTTAGGAATACTCCTCATTGTTTGCAATGACTTGATTTTTAATATTCTTTACTGTAAAATTCATATGTGCTTTTTTTTTTTTCCTGTGGGTACCGGGGGTCAAACTGAGGACCTCGCATGCCAGCAGGTGCCCATGCCTCTGAGCGATATCACCAGCCCTTTTTTCATATGCGGGTACAGGGAGTTGAACTCAGGACCTCACGCTTGCCAGGCAGGCGCTTATGCTGCTGAGCTTTTTCACCAGCCCCGTATGCTTTTTAAGTGTTGCCAGAAACCATAATGCTGCAGGAAATTTTTTGTTCTCCAAATTGCTATGGCATCCAGAAATTTTTAATACTTGCTGTTCTCCATATGATCATAGAGATACGAGATGGCTTGGGGTGATTTGTTGATAAAATCATGTGAATAAGTTAGTAAATTTTAGGTCAGGAAAAAAATGAGTATTGTACCAGTTCTTTTTGTTTGTCTTTTTTTGAGACAGGGTTTCACTGTACAGTTCAGGCTGGCCTTGAACTCACTTCAGCAGTCCTCCTGCCTCAGCCTCCTGAGTACTGGGATTATAGGCACGTGCTACCATGCCCGGCTCGTGCCAGTTCTTACAGTATGAAATTAAGTAATGCATAAAGTAACTAAAATGTGTGGTTAACATGATGTAACATAAATTTAATATCTTTACTAGACAAAGTAAACATAGTTAAGAAAATTAGGCCGTGCATGGTGGCACACACCTGTAATCTCAGCACTTGGGAGGCTGAGTCAGGAGGAAACCTGTGAGTTCAAGGCCAGCCTGAACTACATAGCAGGACCCTGTTCTCCAAAAGAAAAGGGGAGGGGAGGGGAAGGGAGGGGAGAGGAAAGAAAAGAAAAGGTCACTATATTTGGATAGCTAGGAGGAAGGTAGGAATTTGTTTTGTTTGTTTTGAGACAGGATCTCACTGTGTTGCCCAGGGTGATTGGTCTCAAACTTGTAGACTCAAACTTGCAGCAGTTCTCCTGCCTCAGCCTCCAAAGTGCTGGGATTACAGGTGTGTGCCACTTCCCCCGTTACATGATTAATTTTTAATCGGTGTTATGTATGTAATATAGAATTTATTATTTTAATCATTTTTAAGTATATAACTTAGTGGTATTAATTACATTTGCAGCTGGGCATGGTGGCGCACGCCTGTATCCCAGCTGAGGCAGGAAGATCGCCGTGAGTTCGAGACCAACCTGGGCTACATAAGCGAGTTCAAGGACGGTCTGCACTACATAGTGAGACCCTGTCTCAAAAAAAACAAAAACAAAACAAATAAACAAAAAAACAAACATTTGCAGTATTGTGTGACTATTACCACACTTCCAAAACTTTTTCATTACCCCCAAACAAAAACTATGTAACCGTTAAGCAGTAACCCATTTTCCTAACTTTAGCAGATGATAATGTCTAATGTACTTTTTTTGCCTGTTCTACCTACCTCACTCATGTATCTGTACATACATGATGTACAATACAATATTTGTCTTGTTTTGTTTGGCTTATTTTACTTAACATAATGTCCTTAAGGTTGACTCATGTTGTAGTATGTACGAGGATTTATTCTTTCTTTTTTTCTCTTTTTTTTTCTTTGATCTATTTATTCTTTCTTTTTTTTGAGATGGTGTATTGCTATGTAGTTCCGGCTAGCCTTGAACTCATTGTGCAGCCCAAGGTGGCCTCAAATTCACAATGATACTGCTGCCTCAGGCTCCTGAATGCTGTGATTAGAGGCATGTGCCACCATGTCTTGCGCTCATTCCTTTTTATATCTGAATAATATTGTCATATTGATATTGATAGAGCCTGGACAGGGGTACCACCAGTTTGAATGAACCCACTTGCCATTGTAGAGAAATATAGGTTTCATTTTACTTAGGTCACAGAGGACATGTTGGTAGGTCACAGAGGACACATCAGCAAACCACAAACCTACTGTTTCTCAAAAGCTTGCCAAAAAAACACTATAAAAAAAGCCTCTTGGGCTGTAAGAGACACCTCTGTCCTGCTCACACAGAGAGGCCCTTCTCAGGTTTAGCAGTAAACCTGCTTGGACTATCGAGTTCGTGTTTTCTCTTTCCTGTTCAGATAGATTTTTAAATTTTTAATCATTCTTCTGGCCAGGTGTGGTGGTGCATGCCTGTAATCTCACCACTCTGGGAGACTGAGGCAGGAAGAATGCAAGTCTGAGTCCAGTCTGGGAAATATAGCAAATTAGTTGAGAACGTGTCTCAAAATGAAAAATGGGCTGTGGTGTTGCTTAGTACAAAGGCCGTTGGTTAAATACCCAGTAGGGGGTGTGTGTTATCATCTGTTGTTGGAATCTTGGTTTTGCCTCCACCTTTGGCTGTAGTGAATAATGCTGCAGTGACCATTGGTATATGAATAATCTGTTTGAGATCTTGGTTTCAATTCTTTGGATATGTACAATCATCCCTCTGTATCCTTAGGATTATATCCCCAGGACTCTTTTGTGTACAAAAATCCTTGGATTCTCAGATCCCTTATATAAAAGAGCATAATATTAGTACATAACCTACACACTTCCTTGTATACTTTAAATCATTTCCAATTACTTTTAATACCTAATGCAATTTAAGTGATATGTAAGTAGTTATATGGTATTGCTTAGGGAATGATGACAAGAAAAAAAGTCTGCTCATGTTCAGTACAAATGCAGTTTTTTATCTCTGAACATTTTCAGTCCAAGGTTGGTTGAATCCATGCTGTTGGATCCCATGAGTAATGAGAGGTTAGACGTGGAGTTGATACATCATAAGGTTCTCTGGATAGTTTTTGAGAAAACATCAAGCGTATTACCAGCAACATGAGGAATCCAGTTTCTCCAGATACTCCCCTTTCCCTTCCTTGTTTTCCCTTCCTTGCCATCCTGAAGAATGTGAAATTGTAGCTCCCTGTGGTTTTGATTTACAGTTCCCTGCTGACTAATGATTTCAGCATCTTTTCACGTGCTTATTGACAATTTGTATATTTTATTTATAGAAATACCTACTCAAATCTTTTGACCATTTTTGAGGAGTGTTGTTGAATTTTCAGAATTCTTTCCTGTAAGACTTGAAAGTACTTTATGTTTTGTGCAGTGGAAATCTGTGGTCTTCTTTGGGTGGGTGGGTGGGGTGGCCCGCCAATAGTAAGATGATGGTCCATTCACAAGGGAAAGCCTAATTTACAGGTGAAAAACAACTCTGTGCTTTTGTCTTAAAGCTGCAGTTTTAATTTAAATTTTTATTTTTATTTTTATTTTTTTGTGGGTAGCGGGGTTTGACCTCAGGACCTCACGTGCCAGCAGGCGCCTGTGCCACTGAGCGATATCACCAGCCCTTTTTTCGTATGTGGGTTCCGGGAGTTGAACTCGGGACCTCGCGCTTGCCAGGCAGGAGCTTACGCCGCTGAGCCATCTCACCAGCCCCTGCAGTTTTTATTTTTAAAATTATGATTTTTCTTGTTGCCTGCCCACCTTTTTTTTTTTTTTTCTTTTGAGACAGGGTCTTGCTATGCAGTTTAGGCTGGCCTTGAGAACTCGCAGCAATCCTCCTGCCTCAGCCTCCTAAATGCTGGGATCACAGGCATGCACCACTCCAGGCTACCCTCTGCCCATTTTTTAAATTTTCTTTTTTTTTTTTTTTTTTTTTTTTTGGTGGGTACCAGGGGTCGACCTCAGGACCTCGCGCGCCAGCAGGCGCCCGTGCCGCTGAGCGATATCACCAGCCCCTTTTTCGTATGTGGGATCTGGGAGTCGAACTCGGGCCCTCGCACTTGCAAGGCAGGCGCTTACGCCACTGAGCCATCTCACCGGCCCCATTTTTAAAATTTTCTGTCCTACTTCAGCATTTTAGAAATAACTGGCAAATGCAGTGTGTGAAAGTGTTCTGTGTTTTCTTCTAAGGGTTTTACGGTTTTAGCTTTTGTGTTTGTTTTTGTGTTTGTTTTGCGACAGGCTCTCACTTTGTAGTTCAGGCTGGCCTTGAGCTCAAGTGATCTTCCTACCTCAGCCTCCCAAGGGTTGGAAATATAGGCATGTGCCGCCGCACCTGGCTATGTTGAGGATTTTGATCTGTCTCAAGTTAAATTTTGTATATGGTATAGGGATCCAACTTCATTCTGTTTTACCTGTGGATATTCACTTTTTTAGCACCATTTGTTGTGAATATCCTTTCCAAGTTGAATTGTTCTGGTACCTTGTAAAAAATGTATATTTATATGTGTGGGGATTTGTTTTTGGGCTTCTGTTCCATTCCATTGGTCTATATGTGATGTGATTGAAAAATACAATGAATGTTAAAATTTTTATTTGTTATTGTACAATGAAAGGCACATTGCCAGTAATCCCCCTCGAAACACTTCTCTTCACTTCCAACAAACTTATCCTGTTCTTGCCACTTTCTGCCGTAGTTCTGGAAGTCTTCTTTTGTGAGGGTCTTTTGTTGTACTGTTGTGGATGCCTTCTTCTGAATCAATTCAAAATGTTTACCTTTCGTGGTAGTTTTGACTTTGGGGAAGAGCCAGAAGTTGCAGGGTGGCATATCCAGTGAATAAGGTGGATGAGGATACACTTCAATGTTGTTTACGAGCCACCCTTTTGGTGAATGGTACTCAGTAGCAGCATTCACCACATTTTTTTTTTTTTAATCATAACTTTGTAAAGACACTTCTGAAAGAGGGCTCCAAGAACTATTTGAGAAAGTGGCAGGAATGATAGATTAGGTTTATTTGAAGTGAGAGGGACTATTTTGAGGGGGATTAAAGGCATTGTTTTTTTTTTCACTATAATAGAGTTTTTTATTTAAACACATACAGTATTTTTTGATCACCCTATATATCTGTATTAATGACATTACTACTTTGTCTTAATTTCTGTAGCTTCATAATAAGTTTTTTTGTTTGTTTGTTTGTTTGTTTGTTTTGAACCAGGAATCAAACTCAGGACTTTGTGCTTGCCAGGCAGGCATGCTGTGCCACTGAGCTATATCCCTGGCCCCATAATAAGTTTTGATATAAGGATATATGAGTGCTCCAACTTTGCTGTTTTACAGGATTTTTGAGATTACAAGGCTTTTTGAGATTACGGTTTGATACGAATTTTAGGATGAATTTTTCTATTTCTACAAAAAATGTTTTGGGATTTTTGACAGAAATTGCAGAGCATCTGTAGATCATTTTCAATAGTGATTGTTGTCTTTACAGTATCAAGTCTTCCAACCTGTGAATATGGGATGTCTTTCCTTTAACTTAGGTCTCTAATTTCTTTCTGCAATACTTTGTAAATTTTTCAGTGTATGAGCTTTTCATTTTCTTGGTTAAGCTTATCCCTGCTTTTGTTGCTGTTGGAAATAGAATTGTTTTTAGTTTCTTTTTTAGATTTTTCATTTTAAGTGTATAGAAATGCAGCTGATTTTGGCATCCTGATTCTGTATCTTGCAACTTTGCTGAAATCATTTATTAACAGGAACAGTTTGCTAATTCTATATGTACAGTAAACGTGTAAACATGTATAACACGACATACATAAGACATAGTTTTAATATATGTTTATTTACTTGATTTGGTAATATACTCCTGTCATTCAAGATTTAAAAGAGAAAAATAAAGGAGTGAAATACTATTGAAGTAGTTAATTTTATGTAAATCTGACCTTATAGTCTCACAAAGTCAAAGAATGAAATTACAGACGAAAAGGAGGACGTTAGGAGAGTGTTTATTGGAAATAAGAAAAATATCTCTTGTCACCAGGGGGGCATTTCGAATGAAAGTCCAAATTGTCTTTTTTGTCCTGCTCTTATATGAATAAACAGAGTGAAGGAAAAAGTAAGCCACTCCTCTCATTTGAAACAAAATATGTTTAAAGGAAACTGATCATTTTGTATTTCTAATGTTCCTCAAGTCCAGTCCAGAGGTAGGGAGGAACTGTCAGTCATAGCATATTCTGCGTAAGAATCTTCCTGTGTTTTTATTTTCAAGCTTCACTAGTAGCAGGACCTCAATTAGCCCTTAATGTTTGCCCTATTTTCCTTTTATCCAGCTTTATATTCTGTTACACACCATTACACTTCCCCCACCAAATAAGCACAGAATCTCTAACTGCTGCTAGGGAAGATGGCCGCAGATCTAGCTGCCTCCTGCTGAAAGGAGTTAGTGTAGGAGGCCTAGCAGTTAGGGATTTTTTCTGGAGAGCTAATCTAAGTGGCCCTCAATAGAAGTTGTTTTGGGGGAGTTTTCAATAGTGGGTTGATCTAGTGGACTTTGGTAAAAAGAGTCTGGCACATTTATCATTGGCTTCATCTGTATAACCATTATGTGTTTGACAGCCTCTAGGTGAGAAGTAACAAATGAGATTGAGGGCTGTGTGGTCTTGAAGGGCCATTACATTAGATTATTATCATTATTATTCCTTTCCTATCATCTGAGCAAATTCATTTTGGAATCCCCTTTTAGGTAATGAGTTTTATAACACTGTACTAAGTATGATATCTGATAAGCAAAACAGCCATTTCTCAACCTAAATGAAGAAAACTTTATTGAATGTATCTTCGAGTTTACTTTTCCTTGGAGAATTACACCACACATTAAGAATAAACGTTTGGAACCAAAGCTGGTGCAAAGAAACTTCCAGAAAAGTAAGTCTAACATAAGTGTGTTTGATATCCTCCAAAAACACATTATGCATATACATATAAGCAAACTCATGTCTCTCACAAAAATGTTTTTTCCTTGGTTTTAAAATATAAATGGTAACATTTATATAACATTTATATAAATATAAATGGTAATATAACACTGTCCTGCATCTTTTTTCTACTTAAAAAATTTATTATGGAGATTTTTTCTTTCTCTATGTCTACCCCACATTTTTTTATTCTTTTGTTTTTTTCAGACAGAATCTCTATGGGGCCCAGGCTGGCCTCAAACTTGTGGCAATTCTCCTGCCTTAGCCTCGGTAGGGCTGTGATTATTATAGGCATGCACCACCATGCCCAACTGTTTTTTTTTTTTTTTTTTTTTTTTTTGTGGGTACCGGGGGTCGACCTCAGGACCTCGCGCACCAGCAGGCACCCGTGCCGCTGAGCGATATCACCGGTCCCTTTTTCGTATGTGGGTTCCAGGAGTCGAACTCGGGCCCTCGCGCTTGCCAGGCAGACGCTTAAGCCGCTGAGCCATCTCACCAGCCCGCCCAACTGTTTTTTGTTTTTAAGACAGTATCTCACTAGATAGCTCAGGCTGGCCTTGGTTTTGTGATCATCCTGCTTCCCAGCACTCTTGGAGGTTTAAGTAGGAGGGTTTCAAGTTTGAGCCCACTCTACTCAATTTAGCAACTTGGCAAGACCTGTCTCAAAAATTAAAAAGGATTAGGGGATATAGCTCCATAGAAGACTCTGGATTATCATGAAGAAAAAAATATTTTGGGTGAGGTCTGATTATCCATTTTGTCATTGTTATTTCTATAATTGCTACCGTGATAGTTTTAATTATGTTTTATAGATGTGACTAATCCCTCATTATTCATTTTAGAGAACTCTATACATTTTTGTCTGTTTATTTATTTATTTATTTATTTTTTATTTTTATTTTTTGTGGGTACCGGGGGGTCGACCTCAGGACCTCGCGTACCAGCAGGCGCCCGTGCCACTGAGCGATATCACCGGCCCCTTTTTCGTATGTGGGTTCCGGGAGTCGAACTCGGGCCCTCGCGCTTGCCGGGCAGGCGCTTAAGCCGCTGAGCCATCTCACTGGCCCTGTTAATTTATAAATGTAATGCAATTTCAGTGAAAATAGGGTTTTTCCTAGAACTTGTCCAGCAGATTATAAAGTTTGTATTTTATTCATCTTTATCTGTGATTGAATTTGGAGCTTAATTTGATGATGGCTTTCTTCAGAGGCTTTGAATTTGTTTTGCCAGGAGTTAGGGAGAGTAAATGACACCTTACCTGGGGGATCTTTCTTTGCCTCTAGACTATGAGTGTCCAACCATTTGGCTTGCCTGGGCTTCACTGAGTGACGAAAAACTGTGTTGGGCCATATATGATATAGTTAATATATGTAAGTAACAAAACTTGCTTTAGTTTTTTATTGTAACATTGAAATGACACAAGCCCAAGTTTAATAGTTGAATAAGAAAACTTACATGTCTCCTTATAACACTAAACACTTCTCTTCACAGGTACAAATACATGGAGGGTTGAAATATTATAATTAGTAATGGCAGTGTTTTACTTGTCGGGTCACACATGCACTAGTACTGTTAACATCTAATATGTACAGGTTTTGATTTAACAGACTGGAGCAGGGGGAAGGAGCTAGAGTTAGCATAGCCCTGCACTGTACCCTTCCCTACACAGTGTACCTTAGTTGCCTGTGCAGTCTGCACTGTGCAATTATGTGACAAAAAAATAGTATAATATTTAAAGTGTGCAATCTTGTGGGGCCACATTCCTAGCTGTTCAGGGCCATATGTGCTGCAGGTTGGTCAAAACTATTCTAGACCATGGTTTGGTGCATTTACCATCTGGACAATCGTGCATACTTAAGTCTACCCCCTTTTTACCTTTTTTTTTTTTTTTTCCTCTTCTCTTTTCTCTTCTTTTCTTTTCTTTTCTTTCTTGGCCTTTTGGAGAGTTTTCTTAACTTTTTTTATGGCCAGGAGTACAATAAACATTGTATCTTATGTTTGTTTGAGTTACTTTGTTGTAATAAAGACTTTTCATAGTATTTAATGAGCCATTTGGCTAGAAGTAGAAATCCCTTGATTGTTTTATAAGAAATGCATTCATTGTTAATTTTAGAGCAGATTTTATTGCCTCCTTTTTTCTTTCTAAAGTGGAAAGGAAAATTTTGTTGTAAATTTCCTACAAAAATTTGAATTTGGCTTTCTTGCAACATCATGTGCCCTCTGTGTCATTCCATAAATTGTCAGAATGGTACATTCTTCTCCAGCAATATTTTAGAAAGTAGGAGTCACAATATTTACTTACTTATCACACTAACTTACAAGGCAATGGTACATTTCTTTTTAGAAGTTAAATTCCAGTTTTGTAACTTTGTAGAATAATTTGTTGTATATAAGCACAGTTTAGCTAACATGCTTTTGTGACAAATGAAAAATAGAATATCTGTTTCCTATGGAAGATAATTAAAAACTAAAAATTGGTTGAGCAGAAAGAAATTGGGGGGAGGGTAAATATTTCACTACTACTGCATACTCATTACAAATTAGGTCAGATAGGATTACTTGGTGCTATATTGAGTAACATGTTGTCACCTGTTTAGTTTGTGATACTTTACCTATGTGCATATATTTAATGAATGCAATGAACAAATAAAATGTATAGCCACAATTATAATTTCCCTTCCAAAAGATACTTCTTTTTTAGGAAAGAAACATTTATATGCAAATTTAATTTTGTTCTTTGACAAATTAATTTTTAATTTCCAGTGATGATTTTTTTGTTTTTGTTTGTAATACTGGGGATTGAACCCAGTACCTCTAGCATGCTAGGCAAGTGCTCTACCACTGAGTTACATTCCCAGCACCCCCCACCATTTTTTTTTTTTTTTCCTTTTTTTTTTTAATTTTCAGACAGGATCTCACTAAGTTGCCCAGACTGACATTGAACTCATGATACTCCTGCCTCAGCCTCCAGAGTAGCTGGGATTACAGGTGTGCATTGTACCTGGCTATTGTAGAAAATTACTAAAACTCACATTAATTCAAGTACTAGATTTAAGGATTGTTGGCCTGAGATTTTATTAAAGTTCAGAACTGGTAGATCAATGCACATTCTTGAAAAAATACATGAATGACAATGATGGTATTGTCATTAACCTCTTGCTTCATATAGATGGCTTTACTGGCTACTTTTCAGTTGCTACAAACAAAATTCATTTATTTTGAGCCAGGCATGGAGGTACATGCTAGTAATCCCAGCACTCGGGAGGCTGAGGCAGGAAGATTGCTGTGAGTTTAAGGCCAGCCTGGGCTACATAATGAGCTCAAGGTCAGCCTGAACTGAACTACACAGCAAGATCCTGTCTCAACAACCCACAATGTGGGAAAAAATGTTTGCCAGCTGTTCCTCAGACAAAGGATTACTATCGAGAACATATAAAGAACTCAAAAAAATCAGACCTCCCAAATTTAAAGACCCACTCCAAATATGGGCATCTGAGATGAATACACATTTCTCAGATGAAGAAATACTAATGGCAAATAAATATACAAAAAAATGTGCAACATCACTAGTCATTCGAGAGATGCAAATTAAAACAACACTGAGATACCATCTCACCCCAGAAAGAATGGCTACTATAAAGAAATCAACTAATAACAAATGCTGGAGGGGATGTGGGGAAAAAGGAACCCTTCTTCACTGTTGGTGGGAGTGTCGACTGGTACAGCCACTGTGGAAATCAGTGTGGAGATTCCTCAAAAAACTAGGGTTGGAGGTCCCATTTGACCCAGCTATTCCCCTTCTGGGCATCTTCCCAGAAGAATTAAAAACATCGTACCACAGCGATATATGTGCACCCATGTTTATAGCAGCACAATTTGTAATAGCCAGATCTTGGAAACAACCCAAATGCCCATCAACTGAGGAATGGATAAGAAAGATGTGGTATTTTTATACAATGGAGTACTATTCAGCCATAAAGAAGGATAAACTGGAGACTTTTATAGGTAAATGGATGCAACTCGAGAAAATACTCATAAGTGAAATAAACCAGAAGCACATGTGTAAGCATCGTATTGTCTCTCTAGTATGAGAAACTGAAAGAGTAAATAAGATCCAAAATGTACAATAGACATGGTGAATCAAAAAGAAACTGGTCAAAAGGAAAGAAAGACTGGAATAGGGAAAAGAAAGAAGGGAAAAGGAAAAAAAATTGTATATATATATATATATATATATATATATATATATATATATATAAGATGGTTAAGATAGATACACTACCAATTTTACTTAGTTCATTGAAGAGTAAGGTTTGAGCCAATAATGTTTGGACAATTGAATGCTAATGTCTGGTATCCTGAATAACTAACTTAAAGATAGTAATACGTAATGTATTAACCATTGTTACCCTCCTATTATGTTGTTTTGAAAATTTGTTCTTCTTTTGATTTGTTTTGTTTTTTCTTCTCTTTAAAATAAAAAAAAAAAAAAGATCCTGTCTCAAAACAAAAACAAAAACAAAAATGTTATCTAGTGCTGTTTTTAGCAGCGTAGAGTTTTAAAATAAGACTTGCATGAATAGTTGGGTGTTGTTCCATATGCCTTTAATACTAGCACTCTCAGGGAACACTGAGGCAGGAGGATCACAAACCCAAGCCCAACCTGGGCAAATTAGAGACTTAGACCCTGTCTTGCTAAGCGAATAACTCTTATCTGTGCATAGTTAATAGTGAACTGCCTTGGTCTTAATGCTGGAGTGAAAGTCTATCAGGAATAATATTGGGTCAGGTTGGTGGAGCTTCTTAAGGTTCCCGAACTGCAACAGTAGATGCCAGTAGAGGTTAGGTTTAAGGATAGATTGCAGCGGTTTAACTGTTAAAGAGAAGTGAGGTAGATTGGGGATTGTGGGTACAACTGGCAGAGCTCAGCTTGACCCTTTGGTGTTGTTGGCCTGTTTAAAGGTTACAGTTGCACATGTGTGATTTTTTTTTTTTTTTTTTTTTTTTTTTTTTTTTGGTGGGTACCGGGGGGACGACCTCAGGACCTCACGCGCCAACAGGCACCCGTGCCGCTGAGCGATATCACCGGCCCCTTTTTCGTATGTGGGTTCCGGGAGTCGAACTCGGGCCTTCGCGCTTGCAAGGCAGGCGCTTAAGCCGCTGAGCCGTCTCACCGGCCCACATGTGTGATTTTTAATCTAACCACTTCAAAATCTAATAATTTAGAATTCTCTGGGGCTGAGGATTTAGCCCAGTGGTAGAATATTTGCATAGCATGCTCTAGGCTCTGGGTTCAATCCTTGAGGGGGTGGGACATAGAATTCTCTTCTAAGAGGAAATAAACTTGTTTGATGTCTCGTATTCACTTTTCTTACCCTCTACTGTAAGCTAAAAGGTAAAAAAATACAGGATGAAGTCCAGAGTTAACTTAATAACCTCAGCCATTTCATTACAAATGAGTATTACTTTGCACCACCAAATGCCTAATAGCTAGAATTAAGAGAAATATACACAAAAATATAGTAAGAGGAATAGTAGCTTGTATATTAACTATGATTTCCCTGGAACCACTTACTGTGGATATAGATCTTTCTTTAATATGAATTTATGGTATTTTTTTCTTAGATTTATGCTCTAAGACTTTAATTTCTCAAATCTGTTATCTGAATCGGGAGAATAGATTATCAAAAGAAGACAGTGTCAGTAAAGACACCTGAAATGACTAGTATTGTCAAAGTGATGTTGTGACCAGAACTCACTCTTTAAATGAAATAGTACCTAGTTGGTCTTTTCTGCTCCTTTTTTTTTTTTTTTTTTTTTTTTTTTTTTTAATATGCGAGTATGGGAGTTGAACTCTGGACCTTGCGCTTGCCAGGCAGGGGCTTATGCCGCTAAGCTGTATCACCGGCCCTCTGCTCCTTTTTTTTTTTTTTTTTTTTTTTGTGGGTACCGGGGGGTCGACCTCAGGACCTCGCGCGCCAACAGGCACCCGTGCCTCTGAGCGATATCACTGGCCCCTTTTTCGTATGTGGGTTCCGGGAGTTGAACTCGGGCCCTCGCGCTTGCAAGGCAGGCGCTTACGCCGCTGAGCCATCTCACCGGCCCTCTGCTCCTTTTTTTAAACAGTCAAATCCTGATCTATTTTACAGACTTTCACCTTCAATTTTGGAAAACATCTCAGTGTACAAACTTTTTTTTTTTTTTATGTGGGTACCGGGAGTCAACCTCAGGACCTCACACTTGCCAGCAGGCGCTTATGCCGCTGAGCAATATCACCGGCCCTTTTTTTCCTTTATGTGGGTACCGGGAGTCGATCTCAGGACCTCGCGCTTGCCAGGCAGGCAATTATGCCACTGAGCTATCTCACCAGCCCTCAGTGTACAAACTTACAATACAGAGTTGTGCAACTAGATAAGGAAGTCAGAGTTTAGGAGAGGTACAAAAGCATTTTGAGAAAAATGCACAGATTAGTCACTTTCCTTGTCACTGGGACAAAATACCTGACACCGACAGTTTAAAGGAGGAGAGGTTTGTTTTGGCTTACAGTTGTCATCTACAGTCATGTGGCTCTAAGGCAGAAATAGCATGGTGGAAGGCCAGGACAAAAGAAAGCTGTTCAGGTCAGGATGGCCAAGAAGCAGAAAGAGAAGGGAAGAGCTAAAGAGGGAGATATACCCAGATCATACCTTCTACAAATGCATTCAGTGATAAACTCATCAGTGGATTAATCAAAAGGTAATCTAGGGGCCGGTGAGATGGCTCAGCAGCTTAAGCGCCTGCCCGGCAAGCGCGAGGGGCCGAGTTCGACTCCCGGAACCCACATATGAAAAAGGGGCTGGTGATATGGCTCAGTGGCACGGGCGCCTCCTGGCGCGCGAGGTCCTGAGGTTGACCCCCCGGTACCCACAAAAAAAAAGGAATTTTGGGCCGGTGAGACGGCTCAGCGGCTTAAGCGCCTGCCTTGCAAGCGCGAAGGCCCGAGTTCGACTCCCGGAACCCACATACGAAAAAGGGGCCGGTGATATCGCTCAGCGGCACGGGTGCCTGTTGGCGCGCGAGGTCCTGAGGTCGTCCCCCCGGTACCCACCAAAAAAAAAAAAAAGGAATTTTTCCTTAGTCCTAAAAATGTTGCTTTACTGTTCACAATTGAACTACTCATATTTTCTCCTCTCATTTACTAAAAATATATAATAAAATTTTTGCATTTCATAATCTGTACTTCCCTGTTTTTAAGAAATTAGTATTATTTGTAATAACACTACTACCCGGATCTGTTTCATGATTTCCTATTAAAGAGTATTTTTGTTCTGCCCATACAAGAAAGAACTTACTAATCTTATAAAAGGTCACAGAAAAACTTCTCTTCAAATACTTCAGTATAACATGAAATGGCAAATTATGCTGTCTTTAGCATCTCTGTTTAAAAACAACTGTACATTAGGCTCTTAGTTTTAAAAAATGGTTTTTAGGTGTCAAACACCTTTTGAAACATTTAACTGATTTTAGTGATTTATCTACTAACAGGTGGCATGTGGTACCTAATGAGCCCAAGTGAAACAGTTTTATTGATTACTACTGTGGGTTATTGTATTTATCCTAGTCCTTAAAAAAAAGAGAGAAAGAATTTTGGGTTTAGTCTTCTTAGCTCTAACCAGGAATTTGAGACTTGCCTGTGCTTTGTGAGCTGGGTGTCATCTGTGAATGGATTCTTTCTTGTGCAACTTAATGAAGAAGTCCAGAATGCAAGTCCTCATTATCTCGCTATCTTTTCACTCCTGTGTTTATTCTTGTTAAGAAAACCTATCGAAGCAAGACTCGAGGGTGTATAGGTACCTCTTAAGTCCTGCTATGATGAAGTCTGTTGCCTTACTGTCTCTGAATTGTTTACTTTGGAAGCTGTTTGAGCTAGAGGTATTTAGAAGTAGAGAAGAGAACACTAGGCACAATGTCAACATTCTCCATGGCAGCAGCAATTTCCCTGGGACTTCACATTTCCTTCAAAACTTTTTTTTCTACCTTTACATACACACAACAGATAGCTAAGGTGACAGTCATGATCTTTAGCCTTTGAAACAAAACAAGGTGCCACTCTTCCCATTATGAAGTATATGCTTCCTTAAATGGAGGGGAGAACCAGATCCCTTCTATTGTGCCATGTAGCCACTGCTGTAAATGTGCCAGAAAGATCTAAGACTACCATAATTAGTTTTAATAAGGTTCATTCTCAGTTCTTCCTTTCGTTTTGTATTAGAAACTTCTCTAAAAAGTGTTACATTTGGGCCGGTGAGATGGCTCAGCGGCCTACGCGTCTGCCTGGCAAGCGCGAGGGCCCAAGTTCAACTCCCGGATCCCACATACAAAAAAAGAGGCCGGTGATATTGCTCAGTGGCACGGGTGCCTGCTGGCACGCGAGGTCCTGAGGTCGACCCCCGGAACCCACAAAAAAAAAAAAAAAAAAAAAAGTGTTACATTTGGCTGATTGAGCAGTTTACTGCTGAATGTAGAATGTAAGGTATATCTGCTTGAGTCTATATTGTGGTTTATTTTAATGGTGATCATAAGTATGGGGACTGAATGTTTCTCATGTTGATCTTGTGAATGGAAAAGTCATTATTGAACTAAATTGTTGGAAGACATAGCTTCCATAGTACCAGAGAATTAAGCCTAAATATCATTACCTTTTTAACACCTTAAATATCATTACTTTGACTTATTAAATCACATGCTGCTTTTTATGGTTCTTTGTATCTTTCATTTTAATGATTATAAATCACTCCAGAGATGTTCACATACAAGACTGCTAAATAAAGGCATATTAGTAATTCATTCTGAGATACAGTTGTATGGAAACTAGTGAAGACTTCTGGGGAGAGATGAGAATTAAAGCCCTAAAGAGACACTGGGATGGGGAAATGGAGAAAAGAAGGAAGGAAAGAGCAAAAAAAAAAAAAAAAAAAAAAAAAAAAAAATATATATATATATATATATATATATATATTTTATATATGATAGTTATATATATGATAGTTAAGATAGATATACTACTAATTTCTCTTAGTTCATTGAAAAGAAAGGTGTGTGCTAATATTGTTTGGACAATTTAATGCCAATATCTTGTACTCTGAGTAACTAATTTGAAGATAACAATACACAGTGTATTAATTAACCATTGTTACCCTCCTATTATATTGTTTGAAAATTTTGTTCTTTTTTTTTTTCTCTTTTTTTTTTATTTTTTTATTTTTTTATTTTTTTTTTAATGTGGGTACCAGAGTGGACCTCAGGACCTCGCGCGCCAGCAAGCGCTTGTGCCGCTGAGCGATATCACCGGCGCTTTTTTTCCTCTACGTGGGTACCGGGAGTCGAACTCAGGACCTCGCGCTTGGCCGGCAGGCGCTTATGCCGCTGAGCCATCTCATCGGCCCTTTTTTTCTCTTTATTTTTTTTTTATTTTTTTTTTTTTTTGTGGGTACCGGGGGGACGACCTCAGGACCTCGCGCGCCAACAGGCACCCGTGCCGCTGAGCGATATCACCGGCCCCTTTTTCGTATGTGGGATCCGGGAGTCGAACTCGGGCCTTCGCGCTTGCAAGGCAGGCGCTTAAGCCGCTGAGCCGTCTCACCGGCCCTTTTTCTCTTTAAAATAAGAATTTAAAAAAAAAAAAAGAATTAAAGGCCTATGTGATAAAATCTGGAGCTTTTATGAAAGTTGATTAATTGGGAGACATGGTAGGCTATATGGTGACCGAAGTTGCTTCCTGCCTGGCCTCACTTTGTGAGTCAAAATCATTGAGTGTATAGCTCTAAATTGAACTTTCTCAACTAGTCAGATAGGGATTTGTGGGGAGAAATCGTAATAGAAAGGTAATAGATTAAATCAAATATGTTCTGTTGCAGTGACTTTTTTTCATATTGGGGATAAAATAAGTGTAAAAAAACAATCTAAAAACATGTTCTCTACTGCTGATCATGAGACAAATTGGTATATTATGTTTATTCCTTAAATTATATAGCAACAAGAGTTTTTCACTGGTGGAAGTTCACCTCACGAAATTTGTATATTATTGCCATTCTTCAAATATTTTCTAAAGAAACTATACTTTAGTAATACGTTTTGGCCTATTTTTAATTATAGTGAGGTCAATATAGTATAATGAAAATGAATATAGAATTTGAGCTTGAATCTGGATTGCAGTTAGTCCAGCACCCAATGGCATAGTAAGCCAGCCGTGGTGGCACATACCTGTAATCCCAGATACTTGGGAAGCTGAGGCAGGATCACAAGTATGAGGCCATCCTGAGCAATTTGGTGAGACTTTGTCTCAAAATAAAAATGAAAAGGGCTGGGCTGTAGCTCAGTGGTTAGATTGCCCCTGGGTTTGGTCCTCAGTATCAGAAAGGAAGGGGTTGGGGGGAGGAAAGGAAGAAAGAGAGGATGGAGGAAGGACGGGGGGTCCATAGTGTTCCACTTTTGTTTTTGTTTTTTGAAACAGGGTCTCACCATGTAGTCCTGGCTGGCCTCGAACTCCTGCCTGTCCTGTGCTGGGATTACAGGCATGCACCAGCATGCCCGGGAGATTTGCTTTTGAATAGAAAACAGTTGGTGATATTCCATTGAAATGTTTGATTTGTTTGATTTTTTTTTACTATTTTTGTTCAGCATTTTCCTCTTTCTTAGATGTTTTTGTTCTTTTGATTAACTGACACAATCTGAAACTTTGTAAATTTCTTAATGATTTCTGAATATTTTCAGAAACAAATTTAAGACTCTTGCTTTTGTATTTCTAATTTCTAACATTTTTACAAGTGACTTAGGTTTGATACAATCATTTGGAAAAATATATCCATGAATCTTTTATGTAGAAACATTGCAAAGAAGGTATGGCTTGCATGATAAAATTGTGAGTTTTCCATTTGTATCTCAGCTTTCATTACATACTCACTAGTTTCAGTATCTCCTCCATCATTAGAATGATAAGAGGAATTTGCAGTGGGTGTCATATAAGAAAATAACGTACCCTGTTTTTTTTTTTTTGTTTTTGAGACAGTATCTCACTATGGAATGCAGATTGGCCTTAAACTCACAGCAGTCCTCCTGCCTTATCCTCCAGAGTGCTGGGGTTGATATAGGAGAAATATAACTCCCAACCCATTAGATGTCAGATGTGCCTAGTTCATGTTCCCTGGAATTGAAGAATGAATTCAAGAGGACAATGGAGGCCAGGCATGGTGGCGCATGCCTGAAATCCCAGCACTTGGGAGGCTGAGGCAGGAGGATTGCTATGAGTTTCAGCCAGGCTGGACTACAAAGTGAGTTCAAGGCCAGCCTAAACTGCATAGGAAAACCCTATCTCAAAAAAAAAAAAAAAAGTGGAGGTTAAAGGTAGGAAAGGTTTATTGAGAGATGGCTCCTGAGAGGCAGGAGGGGTCCCAAGTGGGTTGCTACTGAGGCCCTTTGTCAGGGGTAATTTATACAGCAAAGTCACAATGTGTGTACAATATAGATCAAACTATAATCAACCTATAGGACTACAAGTATAGCTGCTTAGCTAATAATGATCCAGTAGGGAAACAGGGCACTCAGCAAGGGTGTATGGCTGACATTGTTAACCTTGGTTTATCTGTGACTTCTAAAACAGGAACATTTTTGGGAAGGGATGGGTCCAGGTGTTCTGGTCACCCACCTGGTGTCTGATGCATATCTGGACTTAATGGACTGGGTGGTACTAATTACCGTATAGCCCTAATTCTGCCTATCCCTTAGGGAAGTATGCAAGTCTGGCCATTGTGGCTTCCAATACCACTCTGACTATATATTAATTTGTCTAACTTTGCTGCCTATAATAGAGTTACAGGCATGGCCCACCACACTTGGCAGAATATACCCTTCAGATGCATTGTTGGTGGTGCATGTCTATGATAGCAGCTATAGGGAGACTGAGCCAGGAGGATAAGGAGTTCCTGGCTAGCCTGGGCTACACAGCAAGTTCAAGTTGAAGGCTGGCCTGGACTATATAATGAGACCATTTCAAAAAGCCAAAAACAAAACAAAGCCCCAAAAAACGAGTAGCCTGTTTCTAAAAGTGGCTTGCCAATTAAATGTTACCAGGTTCTTGTCTTGAACAAAGAATTGAACGAAATGAGGAAAAAGCAGTGGCAAACTATTCAAGAAAGGAAAAGTGAATAGTGGGGGAGAAACTAGCTCTGCAGAGCAAGCTTGGGCCTAGTGAAAGGAGAAAAAGCAATAAAAGGACTTTCTGGAGAAAGCAGGGGGTGCTACCCTGAAGAAAGTCAAGATAGCAAGCTAAGAGCTCACCTGACCTTTTATGCTGTCCAAATCTTGCAAACCCTCAAGAACGTCCACATCCGGGTCCTGAGAGGCGGTGCTGTGATCCCAGGCCTCAGGCTGACGTTAGGTCTAAGTAAGCCATCCTATTGAAAACCTGTTAGACTGCTGGGAGAAGTCCCTGTGCTGGGCTTTGGGAACTGCTCTGCCTTCATGTGTCTGGCTGCGATCTTGTAATTAACAAGCCACACCTACTTCCCTGGCCAGCTTTGCCACTACCTACGCTCCTGTCTTAGAAGAAAGAAAATTGTAAACAACTTCATCTTCCTTTGTTAGTATTGTTATCTGCAGAATGTAATTTTAAGCTTTCCTTTGTTCAAGCACTCTTTCTTTTTTTCCTTAATATTACTGAGCTACATCCCTAGTCCCCGTTTTTTTCATTTTGAGAAAGAATCTGGCTGATTTGCCTAATCTGGCCTCACATTTAAGATTCTCCTGCCTCACTCAGCCTATAGCTAGGATTACAGGCATGCCCCAGGATGCCTGGCTACCCTTTGTCTTTGTGATAATAGCCATTCTAAGGGATATGGTTTTGATTCACATTGATGATTAGTGACATTTAGCATTTTTCATATACTACCTGTGGTTCATTCTTATGTGTTCTTTTAGGTTTTGGCCCATCTTTTAATAAGGTTATTTATTTTCTCGGTATTGAACTTTTTAAATAACCTGTATATGTTGGTATTAATCCTTTATCAGATGTATAGTTTGCAAATATTTTCTCCTATTGTATAAGTTGACTCTTTATCTTGCCAGTTGTTTCCTTTGCAATGAAAGAGCTTTTTTCTCTCTTTTTTTTTTTTTTTTTTCTTTTTTGAGGCAGGGTCATGCCGGCTTTTGGAGTAGTTTTTTAATTTGATGTAACCTCATACCTGAAGCAAACTAACTTTATAAAGAAAAGAGGTTTTAGCTTATAGTTCTGTGATTTAAGAGCTCACAAAGTGCCTTCTTCCTAGGAGAATCCCAAGGTGTCGCAGGGAGGGCATCATGTGGCAAGAAAGAGGGAGCAATCAACTGTGAGTGTCTCTTCTTCTTATAAAACTATCGATTTTCAAGCTGAGTGTGATGGAACATGCCTGTAATCCCAGCACTCAGGAGGTTGAGGCAGGAGGATTGCCATGAATTTGAGGCCAGCCTGGGCTACTTAGTGAGTTCAAGGCCAGCCTGAACTACATCACAAGACCCTGTCTCAACAAACTAAGGAAAAAAAAAAAAAGCCCAGGACCAATATTCTATTGTGGTGGCTAACCTTTGATGGCTTTATATACTCTAATCTCTGCCCAAAGGCCCCACCTCTGAACATCATTGTTTAAGTTTCCACTCTCATAATACCTCACAATGAGTAATAAGTTTCAACGTGTGAACCCTTGGTGGAAACAAACCATATCCAAACGATACCCTTTGCTTTTGCTTTTGAGATCATATTAAAAAACTTTTTCAGATCAAATTCATGTAGCTTTCCCTTTTGTTTTCTTTCAGGAATATAGATTTGAATCTGGCATTTAACTCTTTAATCCATTTTGAGTTAATTTTTTTATATGGTGAGAAATAAAGGTCTAATTTCATTCTTATACATGTTGATGTCTGGTTGTCCCAATACTGTTTATTTAAAGAGCTATTCCTTTTCCCCTTGTTTTTGATACCTTTGTCAAGAATCAGTCGACTGGATCTTTAAATAAAGCTGGGCAGGGACACACACACACACACAAAAGGAGTCAATTGACTATAAATGCTTGGATTCATTTTTGGAGTGTCTTTTGTTCCACTAAAGATCACAACAGAAATAAATGAAAAAATAAAAAACAATAAAAGCTGGGCATGATGACACACACCTGTAATCCCAGCCCTCTGAAAGACTGAGGCAAGAAGACTGCAAGTTTAAGCACAGCCTGGGCAATTTAGTGACTTAACAAGATCCTATCTCAGAATAAAAAAGGGCTAGGGATATACTTTGGTGCAGAGACCCCGGGGTCAATCTGCAATACCACAAAGTTAATTAAACTAAAAAGATCTATGAAATAGAGTTGATTTTTTAAATTATTTGGTAGTTACCATATTGGAACTTGAAGTGAACCACTTCCATGATCATGACTTAGCTTTTCACTTTTGCAGTAATACATATATTTCAGTTTACTTACTAAATTTCAGTACCAGATACCTGTAAGAAACTTCTTCACTCCATATTTCAAATAGAATATTTGCTTTTGTTTTAAAATAGTCCAGTCATAAGCATTAACCTGAGTGGGATGCCTTGTTTATATCACTGTTCATGGTAAAGTGATGATGATTGGTAGTAATTTCTCTCAAGTTCATTACACACAAGTTTTATAATACCAGAAATAACGTGAAAGGAAGATTTAGTAATTTCTTTTCCTGAAACTGAAGCCAGATGTGTTGGTAAAAATTTGTTTTTAAGTATGATTCAGTAACATCATTTTTTGTGTGTGTGTGGATACCGGGGGTCGCCCTCAGGACCTCACGCGCCAGTAGGCACCCGTGCCACTGAGCGATATCACCGGCCTTTTTTTTGTATGTGGGTTCCGGAGTCGAACTCAGGCCCTCGCGCTTGCCAGTCAGGCGCTTACGCTGCTGAGCCATCTCACTGGCCCCGTAACACCTTTTTTTTTTTTTTTTTTTTTTTTTTGTGGGTACCAGGGGTGGACCTCAGGACCTTGTGCGCCAGCAGGCACCCGTGCCACTGAGCGATATCACCGGCCCTTTTTTCGTATGTGGGTTCCGGGAGTCAAATTCGGGCCCTCGCGTTTGCCAGGCAGGCGCATATGCCGCTGAGCCATCTCACCGGCCCCGTAACATCTTTTAAAAGGAGATAGTTTAAAATATTTTTGTGACTTTTATTCTTTTGTATGTCTCCTTTTGTAGCTTTTCCTTTCACTAGTGTCTATAAATATTTTATAGTGCTCTCATTTATCATAGTGTTTTTTGTTTTTTGTTTTTGGGAACCGGGAATCAAACTCAGGACCTCGTGCTTGCCAGGCGGGCGCCATGCTGCTGAGCTATATCCCCGCCCTGTTATAGTGTTTTTATTTGTCATTTGTTTTATTCTTCTGTCCTTTTCAGTCACACATAATAATAGTAAAATCTGAAATTCCTATTTTTGATTCTGTATTTCTTCCTATACCAGTGAGTTTGAACATTTTTTTCTTGTTCTTCTGTTACTTATTTTCTAATGAGAATTGTCTGTTTACATTTTCGATGATATTCATGTGGTGATAGTGGTATTCTTGCTTTTTAAAAGTTATAAATATTTGTGTATGCAGTTGTTACCTTTCTCACAGAAAAATTACTCCATTACTGGTGAATTAAAAATTTACTTTCCATTAGGTATGGTGGCACACACCTGTAATCCCAGCACTCTGGGAGACTGGGGCAGAAGTATTGCAAGTTTGAGCCCAACCTGGGCAACTTAGTGATTTAGCGAGACTCTGTCTCAAAATTTTTAAAAAAATTTTTAAGAGCTGGGAATTTGGGCCAGTGAGATGGCTCAGCGGCATAACGCCTGCCTGGCAAGCATGAGGGCCTGAGTTCAACTCCCGAAAACCACATACAAAGAAAGGGCCGGTGATATCGCTCAGCGGCACGGGCGCCTGCTGGCGCTTGAGGTCCTGAGTTTGACCCCCGGTACCCACAAAAAAAATAAAAATAAAAAGAGCTGGGAATTTTATTCAATACAAGGGCGGGGCATATCTCCTGCATTTTATTCTAAGCCCACTCAAGATGGGGAGTGAAAACTATGATTCTTTTGGTTTTATGTCTTCAGTAAAGCACCTCCTAAGATGAACTCAGAATTTAAAAAAAAAAAAAAAAAGAATTATTCATCATGAGCAGCAACCATTAGCAGACACAACTAAGCACAATTTTTTTTTTTTTTTTTTTTTTTTTTTTTTTTTGTGGGTACCGGGGGGTCGACCTCAGGACCTCGTGCGCCAGCAGGCGCCCGTGCCGCTGAGCGATATCACCGGCCCCTTTTTCGTATGTGGGATCCGGGAGTCGAACTCGGGCCCTCGCGCTTGCCGGGCAGGCGCTTAAGCCGCTGAGCCATCTCACCGGCCCTAGCACAATTAAACTGTGTGAGAACTTTAAAGAATACAGTTTTTGGGGCCAGTGAGATGGCTCAGCGGCGTAAGCGCCTGCCTGGCAAGCGCAAGGTCCTGAGTTCGACTCCTGGAACCCACATACAAATAAAGGGCCAGTAATATCGCTCAGCGGCACGGGCGCCTGCTGGTGCACGAGGTCCTGAGGTCAACCTCCGGTACCCACAAAAAAAAAAAAAAAAAAAAGAATACAGTTTTTGGATTAAATATAATAACTATATTCAAAAATATTAGAGACTTATAAATAAGAATGAGCCTAGGGCCGGTGAGATAGCTCAGCGGCATAAGCGCCTGCCTGGCAAGCGCGAGGTCCTGAGTTCGACTCCCGGTACCCACATAAAGGAAAAAAAGGACTGGTGATATCACTCAGTGGCTCAAGCGCCTGCTGGCAAGCACGAGGTCCTGAGTTCAACTCCCGGTACCCACATAAAAAAACAAAAAACAGAAGAAGAATGAGCCTAGCCAGGTGTGGTGGCCCATGCCTGTAATCCCAGCATTTGGGAGGCTGAAGCAGGAGGACCACCTCAAGTTTGAGACCAGCCTAGACTTCCTATTGACTTAGGCCAGCCTGAACTACATAGAGAGACCTTATCTCAAAAAAAAAACAAAGCAAAAGAAAAGAATAAGCCTATTAAAAATGACCAGGGCTGGGCCAGTGAGATGGCTCAGCGGCATAAGCGCATGCCCGGCAAGCGCGAGGGCTTGAGTTCGACTCCCGGAACCCACATACGAAAAAGGGGCCGGTGATATCGCTCAGCAGTGGGCACCTGCTGGCGCGCGAGGTCCTACCCCTGGTACCCACAAAAAAAAAAAAAAAAAAAAAAAATTGACCAGGGGTATACTTTCTGCTCTTTCTTTCTTTTTTTTTTTTTTTATTTGGCGGGAGGGTTGAGTCATGGTCTCACCATGTTGCCAGGGTGGCCTTGAACTTACAGTGATCCTCTTGCCTCAGCCTCCCTAGTGCTGGAATTACAGGTGTGTGCTACCACACCAGGCTGAAATGTATTTTTTAGAAATACAAACTATATTTTCTTGATGAAATAATGCATGCATTGAAATTTAAGACCCCATCCAGTGACTAATAGTTCATTCATCTAATTTAGAAACATCTGTGGAGAGAAAAGTGAACTGGAAATAGCATTGAGAATATTGATTAGATTGTAGCAGAGCTAGAAATGTCATGTATAGTTAGAAGAGAAGGTAAAGGGTAGTAAGAGGTGTTCCAGTATGTTCTAACTGGAACCCTATATAATAGGGAGAATTGAGCAGATACAGTGTTGAAAAGGATAATTTTATAAAACTGATGATTCAGGAAGAAGTTTTGAAAAGGATTGATAAAACTTTTATGTACACTGAGACATATCTTTGTGAATTTCTAAAATATCAAAGTCCAAAAACTCTTAAAAGGAGCAAGTGAGTGTGCAATAAAGGAATGACAGACTAATACCAGGTTTCTCAACAGCACCTGTGAAAAGTAAGAAAATGAAAGAATAATTTGGACCAGGGATATAGCTCAGTGGGGCAGCGCCTGACTGGCAAGCATGAGGTGCATAATAATAATATGCATAATAATATGCATAATTGGT
This sequence comes from Erethizon dorsatum, assembly GCA_028451465.1. Taxonomy (NCBI): domain Eukaryota; kingdom Metazoa; phylum Chordata; class Mammalia; order Rodentia; family Erethizontidae; genus Erethizon; species Erethizon dorsatum. Next base: position 68,368,255 of record CM051829.1, on the reverse strand, counting down.
GTCTTAACGCAAAAATTCTAGTTCAGATCAACTTTTATTGTTATTGTGCAGTACTGGGGATTGAATTCAGGGCCTTGCACACACTAGAGCTGAGCTATCCCTCCAGCCTAGGTCATTTTTTTAAAGGTGTAATATACAGACAATTTTAGAAATACTAGGAAATGCTTAAACACAATGATTATCTGGTAGCAATAAATACCTCTTATACTCAAGACTTCATAGTCTCTAATACCATTTTTCATTAAGCCAACCAGAGTTTCTGTTAGCAATGACTGTTTCCAAGGGTTAGATAAGAAATAAAAAGATGATCCTGGTGATGGTGAACAGTGTGAAGAAAGGCGAGAATATATTCACATTTCTAATTCCAACCTAAAGATTAAAGGACTTTTCTTTTTTGATCGCGTATTTGTCTCTTTTTTTTTCTCCCCAAATTTTGGTTCCTAATGATATTCATAATTGCTTATTTGATCTGTATGTCTACCAGTTATCTATATAATCTGTCTTGGTTCAAAATATATAGCTGGGCATGTTGGCACACACCTGTAATCCCAGCACTTGGGAGGCTGAGGCAGGAGGATTGCCGCAAGTTCGAGGCCAGCCTGGGCTACATAGTGAGTTCAGGGGCAGCCTGAACTATACAGCAAGATCCTGTCTTAAAAAAATAAGGAGGGGAGTGAGGTAGCTCAGCGGCATAAGCACCTGCCTGGCAAGCGTGAGGTCCTGAGTTTGACCCCTGGTACCCACCAAAAAAAAAAAAAAAAATTATATATACCGGTATTGCCATAATATGCTGTCTAGTTACAATTTAGGGTTTCTTTATGGGTATAATCTTTTTTGGGGGAGTTTCTTAGTGCTCTGTTGTACAGATGTACATTGGTCTATTCAGTCAGGCCCCTGTAGATAATCATTTGGATTGGTTCATAATTCTGCTTTAAAGTAGTGATGTGTTTTGCAGCCTTGTAGGCATTATTTTTCTTGATGTATTTTGGAATAAATCTTTGAAGTATGATTTCTGGTCCAAAAGCTGTAGTTTAACGTATATAGACTCTTTCTAGTGATTACACATTTTCTAAGGATGGTAATATTTTACGTATAGTATTTTTCCATACATGCTTGATTTGATTTTGAGTCTTCTAACCTGTTCCATTGGTTTGTCTTTTCATGTGTCATTAAAACAGTATATACTTGTTTTTCCCAGTGAACATTATAATGTTTTTCTAATTCCTGAAATCTGATGGTATTATTGAGCTAACATTAAATTTATAAATTTACATAGGAAAAATTGTCATCTTTTTATATTCCTAGGCACAAATACGCATGCCTTTACATTTCCTTAAGTCTTCCGTGAGAATTTTATAGTTGGGAAGAACTGTTAGGTAGCTACCCCAACATAAAAGACTGTTCTGTGAAGTAGTCAATTCATTTGTAAGATATTCAGCAAGGCTTCATGAATTAGATAGCAGTTCACAGTAAATAACTTGAGTTACTCCCAACACTAGTCTTATATAAAAATACATTCCAAACATAATAAGAAAAAGAAATTATTTCTTCTAGTTTTCCCACATTGAAAACTGCTCATTCAAGACTGTTAATTGAGAATGAGTTAAAGGAGTAAAGTAGGTCAGAGATTGTCTTACTTTTGTTTGAAGTCAATGAAGGAGGTAGGCACTGAACTATTATTTGAAAGAGGGACATAACTAAAAATATTTCTATAGCTTAAAATACCTCTTTTCAAAAACATATGCTTAAAGTGTATTTACTAGTCAGTCAAAAGTAAGATGAAAATAGAGACTGTTAGTTTGCTGTTTAAAACAGTGTCAAAGAATATTGTAGAGATACCTCTAAAGATCCAGTAAATATATATATTTGGGTTTCTAGGATGGAAGGTCAATAGAAACAATATCTTGATAGCTTTTGATACAGCAGCAAATGAACTAATATAGTGTGACATTAGTGTAATGCTAGTTTTATAAAAAGCTCTCTTGCTTATTAGCCAGGTGTCGTGGTGCACTCCTGTCATCCTAGCACTGGAGTCTGAGGCAGGAAGATTGCCATGAGTTTAAGGCCAGCCTGGGTTACATAGTGTATTCAGGTCCAGCCTGGGCTACATAGTGAGACCCTGTCTCCAAAAAAGAAAGCTCTGTTGCCTATGTTATATATGGTACATGATTAATTAGTTTGTTGGATCATAATGCTAAATCGAATATAAGAATTTCTCTGAAATCTTTTTCTTGTTCAAATTTTAGGACCCTTCAAAGTTGTACAAGAAAGCAGGTGATGTTGCAGCCATTGAATGCCAATCTGAAGAAAGCATCTATCTTCATTTACAGGGAGAAAATAATCTTAAGAAACTTTCTCCAGTACACTCAGAAATGGCTGATTACATTAATGCAACACCATCTACACTTGTTGGTAGCCGGGATCCTGATTTAAAGGACAGATCGTTACTTAATGGAGGAACTAGTGTAACAGAAAAGCTGGCACAGCTCATTGCTACTTGTCCTCCTTCCAAGTCTTCCAAGACAAAACCGAAGAAGTTAGGAACTGGCACTACAGCTGGATTGGTTAGCAAGGATTTGATCAGGAAGGCAGGCATAGGCTCTGTAGCTGGAATAATACATAAGGACTTAATTAAAAAACCAGCTATCAGCACAGGAGTTGGATTGGTAACTAAAGATCCTGGGAAAAAGCCAGTGTTTAATGCAGCGGTAGGATTGGTCAATAAGGACTCTGTGAAAAAACTGGGAGCTGGCACTACAGCGGTATTCATTAATAAAGACTTAGGCAAAAAGCCAGGGACTATCACTACATTAGGACTGCTAAGCAAGGATACAGGAAAGAAGCTAGGAATTGGTATTGTTCCAGGTTTAGTGAATAAGGAGTCTGGCAAGAAGTTAGGACTTGGCACTGTGGTTGGACTGGTTAATAAAGACTTGGGGAAAAAATTGGGTTCTACTGTTGGCCTAGTGGCCAAGGATTGTGGGAAGAAGATTGTAGCAAGTTCAGCAATGGGACTGGTTACTAAGGACATTGGAAAGAAACTAGTGAGTTGTCCTATGGCAGGACTGGTCAGTAAAGATGCCATAAACCTTAAAGCTGAAGCGCTGCTCCCCACTCAGGAACAACTGAAGGCTTCTTGTAGTACAAACATCAATAATCATGAAAGCCAAGAACTTTCCGAATCTCTGAAAGACAGTGCCACCAGCAAAACATTTGAGAAGAATATTATACGGCAGAGTAAAGAAAGCATATTGGAAAAGTTCTCAGTCCGAAAGGAAATCATTAATTTGGAGAAAGAAATGTTTAATGAAGGAACATGCATTCAGCAAGACAGTTTCTCATCCAGTGAAAGGGGATCTTTTGAAACCTCAAAGCATGAAAAGCAACCTCCCGTATATTGCACTTCTCCAGACTTTCAAATGGGAGGTGCTTCTGATGCATCTACAGCTAAATCCCCTTTTAGTGCAGTAGGAGAAAGCAATCTCCCTTCCCCATCACCTACTGTATCTATTAATCCTTTAACAAGAAGTCCCCCTGAAACTTCTTCACAGTTGGCTCCTAATACTTTACTTTTAAGTCCTACCACAGAACTAAGGGAAGAAATTTCTGAATCTGTTGGCAAGAACCAGTTTACTTCTGAAAGTACCCACTTGAATGTCGGTCATAGGTCAATGGGTCATAGCATAAGTATTGAGTGTAAAGGAATTGATAAAGAGCTAAATGATTCAAAAACTACACATATTGATATTCCAAGAATAAGCTCTTCCCTAGGAAAAAAGCCAGGTTTGACCGAATCCAGTATTCATACAATTACTCCTTCAGTTGTGAACTTCACTAGTTTATTTAGCAACAAACCTTTTTTAAAACTTGGTGCAGTAACTGCATCAGACAAACACTGCCAAGTTGCCGAAAGCCTAAGCACTAGTTTGCAGTCCAAACCTTTAAAAAAAAGAAAAGGAAGAAAACCTCGGTGGACTAAAGTGGTGGCAAGAAGCACATGTCGATCTCCAAAAGGGCTTGAATTAGAAAGATCAGAGCTTTTTAAAAATGTTTCATGTAGCTCACTATCAAATAGTAATTCTGAGCAAGCCAAATTTATGAAAAACATAGGATCATCTTCATTTGTTGATCATGACTTCCTTAAACGCCGATTGCCAAAGTTGAGCAAATCTGCAGCTCCCTCTCTTGCTCTTTTAACTGATAGTGATAAACCATCTCATAAGGCATTTGCTGCTCACAAACTATCCTCCAGTGTGTGTGTCTCTAGTGACCTTTTGTCTGATATTTATAAGCCCAAAAGAGGAAGACCTAAATCTAAGGAGATGCCTCAACTAGAAGGTCCACCTAAAAGGACTTTAAAAATCCCCGCCTCTAAAGTTTTTTCTTTACAGTCTAAGGAAGAACAAGAGCCCCCAATTTTACAGCCAGAAATTGAAATTCCTTCCTTCAAACAAAGTCTGTCTGTGTCTCCTTTTCCAAAAAAGAGAGGCAGGCCTAAAAGGCAAATGAGGTCACCAGTCAAGATGAAGCCACCTGTACTATCAGTAGCTCCATTTGTTGCCACTGAAAGTCCAAGCAAGCTAGAGTCTGAAAGTGAAAACCAAAGAAGTGGCAGTGATTTCTTTGAGAGTGAAGATCAGCTTCAGGATCCAGATGATTTAGATGACAGTCATAGGCAAAATGTCTGTAGTATGAGTGACCTTGAGACGGAACCAGATAAAAAAATTACCAAGAGAAACAATGGACAATTAATGAAAACAATTATCCGCAAAATAAATAAAATGAAGACTTTAAAGAGAAAGAAACTGTTGAATCAGATACTTTCAAGTTCTGTAGAATCAAGTAATAAAGGGAAAGTGCAATCCAAACTCCATAATACAGTGTCAAGTCTCGCTGCCACATTTGGCTCTAAATTGGGCCAACAAATAAATGTCAGCAAGAAAGGAACCATTTATATAGGAAAGAGAAGGGGTCGCAAACCAAAAACTGTCTTAAATGGCATCCTTTCTGGTAGCCCTACCAGCCTTGCTGTTCTTGAGCAAACAGCTCAGCAGGCAGGTGGGTCAGCATTAGGACAGATCCTACCCCCTTTACTGCCTTCATCTGCTAGTAGTCCTGAGATTCTTCCATCACCTATTTGCTCTCAGTCTTCTGGGACTAGTGGAGGTCAGAGCCCTGTAAGTAGTGATCCAGGCTTTGTTGAACCCAGCTCAGTGCCATATTTGCATTTACACTCTAGACCAGGCAGTATGATTCAGACTCTTGCAATGAAAAAGGCTTCAAAGGGGAGGAGGCGATTATCTCCCCCTACTTTGTTGCCAAATTCTCCTTCGCACTTGAGTGAACTCACATCTCTGAAAGAAGCTACTCCTTCCCCAATCAGTGAGTCTCATAGTGATGAGACCATTCCTAGTGATAGTGGAATTGGAACAGATAATAACAGCACATCAGACAGAGCAGAAAAATTTTGTGGACAAAAAAAGAGGAGGCATTCTTTTGAGCATGTTTCTCTGATCCCCCCTGAAACATCTACAGTCCTAAGCAGTCTTAAAGAAAAACATAAACACAAATGTAAGCGCAGGAGTCATGATTACCTCAGTTATGACAAGATGAAAAGGCAGAAACGAAAACGGAAAAAGAAATATCCCCAACTCCGAAATAGACAGGATCCAGACTTCATTGCAGAGCTGGAGGAACTAATAAGTCGTCTAAGTGAAATTCGAATAACCCACCGAAGTCATCATTTTATCCCCCGAGACCTTCTGCCAACTATTTTCCGAATCAACTTTAATAGTTTCTATACACATCCTTCTTTCCCTTTAGACCCTTTGCACTACATTCGAAAACCTGACCTAAAAAAGAAAAGAGGGAGGCCCCCTAAAATGAGGGAGGCAATGGCTGAAATGCCTTTTATGCATAGCCTTAGTTTTCCACTTTCTAGTACTGGATTCTATCCCTCTTATGGCATGCCTTATTCTCCTTCACCTCTTACAGCTGCTCCCATAGGATTAGGTTACTATGGAAGGTATCCTCCCACTCTTTATCCACCTCCTCCGTCTCCTTCTTTTACCACTCCACTTCCACCTCCTTCCTACATGCATGCTGGTCATTTACTTCTTAATCCCACAAAATACCATAAGAAAAAGCATAAGCTCCTTCGACAGGAGGCTTTCCTTACAACCAGCAGGACTCCTCTCCTTTCCATGAGTGCTTACCCCAGTGTACCTCCTGAAATGGCCTACGGTTGGATGGTTGAGCACAAACACAGGCACCGTCACAAACACAGAGAACACCGTTCTTCTGAACAACCCCAAGTTTCCATGGACGCTGGCTCTTCCAGATCTGTCCTGGAGTCTTTGAAGCGCTACCGATTTGGAAAGGATACTGTTGGAGAGCGATACAAGCATAAGGAAAAGCACCGGTGTCACATGTCCTGCCCTCATCTCTCTCCTTCAAAGAGTTTAATAAACAGAGAAGAGCAGTGGGTGCACCGAGAACCTTCAGAATCTAGTCCATTAGCCTTGGGATTGCAGACACCTTTACAAATTGACTGTTCAGAAAGTTCTCCAAGTTTATCCCTTGGAGGATTCACTCCCAACTCTGAGCCAGCCTGCAGTGATGAACATACAAATCTTTTCACAAGCGCAATAGGAAGTTGCAGAGTTTCAAACCCTAACTCCAGTGGCCGGAAGAAATTAACTGACAGCCCTGGACTCTTTTCTGCACAAGACACTTCACTAAATCGGCCTCACAGAAAGGAGCCACTGCCTTCCAGTGAAAGGGCAATACAGACGTTGACAGGTAAGAGGGTAATTTTGTTGTCTGTCATTTGTGTTACAGTAATAAGTTTATGTTTCCACTGATTGATATATACTGTTGAAGTTTTGTTTTTATAACTGTACTTTGAAATCTTTGAAGTTCTAATTTTCCTTAGATGTAAAAAGTACAATAAGATATGTCTTAGCATTACTTTAGTGTTCGAAAAGAGGTGTCATTGTCAAAACAAAAGCACAATTTTTGGAATCCAGGAAAAATGGTGTATCTTTCTGTGCTTAATTTCCTTAATGAGAAATGAGTTATAGATATGTATAACAGATTTTAGTGGAAAAGATAGCTTAATAAAATCACATTTAGTTTCATTAAAATTGTGATAATGGGAAAGAGAAAGAGCAGGCATCTATGAAAGCATGAAATGGTCTACTCAAAAAAGGCTTCCCTAAGGAAGTGATCCTAAACTGAGAACTGGAGGATGAACAGCAGTTAGCTGGGTAAATAGTAATCCACTCATTCATTTAATTCATTTGCTTGTACATTTATTGAATTTTAAAAAAATATCAGCACTTTCTAATCACTGGCATATAGTAAAGAGCTGGTATCTGATCTCATTCATTTTCAGGTTAGTGAAGGAAGACATATTCGTAGTAGAGTGGTAAGCCAATAAATAATAGCATACTTGAAGAAAATGCTGTGAAATTAATGTAATAGAATGCTGTGAAGTTAATACATCAGAATAAAGAGGTAAAAATAAAGGACAAAGGAAAGGGAATCTACATAGAATTACTAAGTTATGGTCAGAGGATAAAAAGTTGGGACTTGAAGAATGAGAATCAGTAGTGAAGTACATATTTTAAGAACCTGAATAGGGAAAGAAACTTAAATATTAGACAAACTGAAAAAAGCTTCATTGTGGTAGAAGAATGAATAAAAAAGGGAGAATAATAAGAGATGTGGTGAAAGAAAGAGGCCAGACAGTATATTAAGGATTTTGGGTTTTCTTCTAAAAGCAAAAGACAGGAAGATTTGAGGTGGCACACACCTATAATCCCAGTATTAGAGAGGCAGAGGCAGGAGGATCACTGCAAGTTTGAAAACAGCCTGCACTACATAGTGAGCTCAAGGTCAGCCTGGACTACCTACCTAGTGAGACCCTGTCTTGAGGGGAAAAAAAAAGAATGCTGGAGTATTGAGTATAGTTTTTGCATTTTTAAAAGATCATATTGGTTCCTATGTCAACAAAGAATTGGAAGGGATAAAAGTAATGAAAAGGAAACTAGTAGGGAATTGCAGTAATTTAAATAACATGGTGGTGATTATTAGACCAGGGTTGTAGGAGACTTCTGTATGAACATTCAGTAGGTTGGTGGTACTATGTACTTAGACAGAGAAGACCGCAAGAGGAGCAGATTTAGGGGAGACCACAAGTTTGCTTTCTAATACATAGTTTTTGTGTGTTTTTTGCTGTGCTGAAGGTTGAACCCAGGGCCTCACACATGCTAGGCAAGCCCTCTACCCCTGAGCTAGACTCCCAGCCCTCTAGTACATATGACTTGAGGTACCTATGGAAGGTTGGTGTGGAGATACTCATCAGGCATTGGATATCTTGTTCTGAGGCTCATTAGAGAAGTTTTGGCTGGAGATCAGAGCATTTTGCTATGAATTAATTTTTGAAAACTTTTGTTTAGTAGTGTCATTCACTAAAAATGAAAGAGCTTCTGGGTAAAATAGAGTTTGATGCTGACCCTTGAAACCTGTGCAACTTTGTAAACAGAGCACTAAGAAAAATAATAATTCTAGAAATAGCAACAGGAGACTGAGGCAGGAGAATGGCAAGTTCGAGGCCAACCTGGGCTACATAATGAATTCTAAGCTAGCCTGGATAGCATATACTGAGGGCCTGACTCTAGACCAAAAAAAAGAAACAAATTAAATTAAATTTCTTAATAATGAAAGAAATAATTATTAGTTAATTTTTTAGGAAAAGATAAAGGTAGCTTCATAGAGGATGGTATATAGATGGGCTAAAGCTGCTCAATTGTAGACATAAAAGGATGTCATTAGCAAGATACATGTAGCAATGCTGGTTCTAGTTTATTGTCCTTTGTTTCTTTTGCACAAAGATTGGGATAAACCACACAGTAAACACTTGCAGGAAAGCCTATGGTGGAAAGTGGGATGAATAGACATTTTGAACAGAACTGCATTACTCCTTGCCTTTTTTCATTTAGTTTTGTGTTAGTGTATACGCTTTGTTCAACGACTAACTTGGTGTTGGAAAACATTTGTGTACTTTGAAAAATAATGTGTGATCCAACACAACTTTCTTATTATCTTGGTAATACTCTTATTTATCAATGATGTATGAGTTATTTCACTACACAGGAATACATTAACAAACATACTGTATACATGTGTGTATCACAAATGTATAATTTAGTGTGATGAGATTTCCTTAAGGAGAATCTGGGCATTTTTGCATAAAAATTTGGTATTCTGAGCCATGCGTGGTTATGCATGCCTGTAATCCCAGCACTCCAGAGGTTGAGGCAAGAGGATTACAGCAAGTTCAAGGACAGTTTGAACTACATAGCAAGACCCTGTCTCAAAAAACAAAACAAAAAAATAACACTCCCTGTAAAAAATAATAATAATAATAGCAGGGTAGGAATGATGGCACATGCCTGTAATCCTAGCACTCTGGGAGACTGGTGTCTCCCAGACAGAATCCAAAGTTTAAGACTAGCCTAAGCTATTTATTGACTTAGCAAGACCCTGCCCCACCTCCAAAAAAAAAAAAAGAGAGAGGGATTGGGATATAGTTCAGTGTATATATAGATCATAGGGTCTATCTCCAAGACCACCAAAAAATAGTAATCAGTACATCAAGCAACAATCAGTCCATATTCCTGGATCTGAGAGGCTCCACTTAGGTGGTGGCTGCTTTCTTCTGTTTGCCATGGTATTCACCATTTGTTGTGTGATGTATCTGGCCTTTTTCAGCAGGAAACAATTGAGTTTGAGAAGTTTATAAAGAATGGGAAAATTAAGGTGTAGATGATGTGAGATACCAGGGGATGTTGTTGAATGTGTCATCTACTTGGATATTGAAATCACCCAAGAGGGCACATAGGGTGAAATGATGAATGTGAACCTGGATTGAGGGTCCTTAAGGAGATAGCAGGGAAATCTAAATGTGCTGAAACGTCTGATTTAAACTGGGCATGGTGGCGCAGGCCTATAATCCCGGCACTTGGGAGACTGAGGCAGGAGGATCGCCACAAGTTCAAGGCCAGACTGAACTGCATAGCGAGACCCTGTCTCAGAAAAAGACCAGCCTGAACCACACAGAGATACCCTTTCCAAAAAAAAAAAAAAAAGTCTGCTTTAAGAATAAGAACTCCTGGGCCGGTGAGACGGCTCAGCGGCTTAAGCGCCTGCCTTGCAAGCGCGAAGGCCCGAGTTCGACTCCCGGATCCCACATACGAAAAAGGGGCCGGTGATATCGCTCAGCGGCACGGGTGCCTGTTGGCGCGCGAGGTCCTGAGGTCGTCCCCCCGGTACCCACAAAAAAAAAAAAAAAAAAGAATAAGAACTCCTTTTCTTTTCTGTTTCTTAAAAAAAAAAATATATATATATATATATATAGAGAGAGAGAGAGAGAGAGAGAGAGAGAGCGCACAGACCTCAGTGAAGTCATTGTTCTGTTACCAGTTCTCCATCACCAGCTGGATGAACTGCAGTTCAGTTCAACTCTTAATACTACCTGGAGTTAGTGAATACTTCAGAAGTTAAGAGCAAAGTCTGGTGGGGAGGGAGGATGGGGAGGACTAAAAGTCTTTTTGCAGCCTGTAGGTCCCTCAATCTTAGGGCTGGGAGTTGCCAGTGGTGGGGATGGGAGAATATTCTTAATCTCACTTTCTGTGCCCACCCCCTTTCTTACTGAGGAGGAAGGAAGAGCCGTCCTCAAGTATAACCTTGGGAGATTCTCCTTTTCTCGGAGGGGCAGGCCTGAGCCCTCACAGCCGGCCTTGTAGTTTGACACAGCTCAGTACAGACTCCCAGCCATTAATCTTGGGGATTGTGATGTTCTTACTGCCTCAAGCCCCAGCATACTTGAGTGAAGGGAGTTCTACCTTGCCTGTCCCAAGGTTTGACTTGGTTTGACTTTCAGCCCTTCCAGTTCCCAAGGAAGATGATGAGGGTGATGAGTATTGTGATTCCTGCTGGGTCATCCAGTCATTGCTACTCCTGCAAAGCAGGGTTGAAGATGGGCAGTGGGCGCCCAGCTTTGAGCTCTAAGAGTGAGGGAGGGGCTGGTTGGGGGCTCCCTTGGTGGGTTTAAGTTGGGGGAAGAAATGGGACATAGACTTTGCTCTTCCATTCAACCCCAGCAGATATTCTAGGAGCTCTTGTCCTACTGAAGGAAGGTGGGGGGCTCTACCTCAGGCTTCATTCCTCTGGCTCTAGTGACTGAGGATCCTGCTATAGAGTTCTCCTTTGTCATCAGGACTAGGTCTTGGCCACCAGGTCCAGAATTTCAGTGTGTAGGGAGAGCTGGGAGGCCAAGTAGGGCTCCAGGGTTTTGTGGCAGGTCCCTGGAGGAGGAAGGGATGGAGGAGCACATAGCTTAGTGGTAGAGTTCAGTGGGGGCCAAGCCCTTCTTATCCTGAGGAAGTCCCTGCTTACCATCCTTTTCTTCCTGATTTTTCTCAGGCTTTATACCATGGCAAGGAGAAATTGATGAGGGATGGGTGCTTAGGATTTGGGAAAGAGAGCTAAAACTTTGGGTTCCTGAGGGGAACTGCAAGGGCTGGGAGTGCGCTGGGGGCTAAATACCTGGATCCTGAGCAGGAAAGTGGGTACTTGGTCAGATCCTGGCTCATTCTTGTCAAATTCTTCCATTCTGTTTTCCCACACAAAGCAAAGAACAGGCCCTCAACACCAAACTCTGCTCCCTCCAACCCCCTACTTCATTTCTTTCTGTGAACCCAGGAACTAACTCCTGCCTTGATTTTCTAATAGAAACCTAATAAGCTTTTATTCGGGTAAGCATGGAAACAAGTTTAGCTTTTTAATTAAAAAAAAAAAAAAAACAGTTGGGGCAAGACTTCTAGTTAAGCAGAATATTAGGAAATACTACATCAACCTCAGATGTCTCCTGAGTTGATTACTTTGAAAATCAGAACTTACTTTTTTAGGGTATACTTTGTGTTTTTATTCTTTTTTTTTTTTTTTTTTGTGGGTACCGGGGGTCAAACTCAGGACCTCACGTGCCAGCAGGTGCCCATGCCGCTGAGCGGTATCACTGGCCTTTTTTTTTTTTGTATGTGGGTACCGAGAGTCGAACTCAGGACCTCACGCTTGCCGGGCAGGTGCTTATGCCGCTGAGCTATCTCACTGGCCCTATGTTTTTATTCTTATCTCTTTCCTTATGGTAGCTGTCCTGAATTATTTTGTGCCTGTTGTGTGCCAGGTGCAAGGAATGCAGCCATAAGTAACATAATTTCTGCCTCAAAGAATTTCTCGTTTAGCAGAGGACACAGATGTCTACAAGTAAGTATTGATAATTCCTAATATTGAGAAGAAAAGGACTCACTTTAAAGGTGTTGAGAAGGAGTTTTTAAATTTAGCCTCCAAAGCATAAGGAGTGAAGAATATTTCTTACTGAGAAATGAGTTTACCACAGGGTTGTGCTACTGTGCTTAGTTAGGTATTAGTAGTAGTCTGGTGTGGGACCCAAGAAATGAGGCTGGAAAAATAGGCAGGGACAGATTAAAAAGCCTCTTGCATATATGATAGATGCATCAAGGATTTGGAGCTTACCCTGTAAGCAATTGAAGGTTAAGGATTTTAAGCAGAAGTAGTTTGCTGAGATTACATTGACAACAGTGTAAAAAATGGATTAGAGAAAGGAGTATCATAGTACTTTGGAAATTATCCCAACAGAATATTAGGAGGATCTAAATGTAGTTAGAAACAGAAAAGACATATTCAAAAGTGCCAGTTTATAAGAAAATAGAAAAAAAACTAAATGACTCCCAGATATTGGGCAATTGGTTGAACAAAGATTCAGCAAAAGGAGAAAGTTAGAAATAGTTTTAGGGCCAGTGAGATGGCTCAGCAGCATAAGCGCCTGCCCGGCAAGCGCGAGCTCCTTAGCTCGACTCCCGGTACCCACATACGATAAAAGGGCCAGTGATATCGCTCAGTGGCACGGGCGCCTGCTGGCGCGTGAGGTCCTGAGTTCGACCCCCAGTACCCACAAAAAGAAAAAAAAAAAGAAATAGTTTTAGTTCCATTTTGTTTTGTGGGATGTAAGGATCTGTAGCTCAAAAGAGAGGTCAAAGCTGAAATTTTTACATAGGTGATTATTAAAGCTCTAAGAAGAAATGACAATAGAGTGAACACAGTTTCTTTTTTGTTTGTTTGTTTTTTGAGACAGGGACTTGCTATTTAATTTAGGCTGGTCTGTGTGGCCTAGGCTGGCCTCAAACTTGGGGTGATCCTCCTGGCTCCGCTTCCCCAGTTCTGGGATTAGAGGCATGTACCACTATACCTGGCTCTCACTGATTTTTTTTCTTTTTTTTTTTTTTTTTGAGACAGGGTCTGGCCTTGAACTCACTATGTATGTAGCTCACTCTGGCCTCGAACATGCAACAATCTTCTTGCCTCAGCCTCCCAAGTGCTTGGATTACAGACGTCCTTTCACACTGTTTCTTAAGGGAATTTATAGTCAGCATTGTCAAGTGTTAGATCAGTTGGAAATGGGCTAAAAGTGTACAGTTGGCTTTGGCAGTAGTCTGTCTTTTGTGATGTGAGGGCAGTTTGTATAGTAACAAATGTTAGGTTTCTGGACACCAAATAATCGGAATTGAGATATAGATAATAAAATTGTTTATACCTTTACATTTTATTATTTCTCATCTTTTTCTGGTAGTAATTCTTACTAGTTATTTACTCTTTCCTCAATGATTATAGAATTGTTGATCACCTTTGGGACATTATTATCCTGAAACAGCTCCCAGTGGCCAAAGGCTGGACAATCTAAGTGACGAAATACTAACAGTATCAGGCTATAATCTTAAAGATCAATATCTGCAAGTCTGTGTTGCTAAAAATAAATGATTGGCTAAATAAATACATAGAAAAAGAGCAAATATTCTTTACAGAAAAATTCAAAATGATATATGTAGACCATCCCCTATTAGGAGGTGGAGATTAATCCTCCTCTTCTTGAATATGGGCTGGATAATAATGACGTTTCCAAAGAATAAAGTGTGCAGAGGGAAAAATAGTAACTTTACACAGAAGAGCCCTGACAGACATAAACTTAGGGTTGACTTCACCTATGGTAAGACATGATGTCGTAATGTGATAAGAAGGGAGCTTCATCCCTGTGTATGTTTTCCAGAAACCTATAATCCTAGTCTAACAGGAAAAAAGGGACTTTCTACAAAATACATAGTCAGTATTGCTGAGAAGTATCAAGTGCAGGGCATGGTGGCACACACTTGTTAATCTAAGCACTGTGAGAGGCTGAGGCAGGAGGATTGCAAGTTCCAGTCCAGCCTCAGTGACTTAGTGAGATTCTGTCTCAAAATTAAAAAATAAATAAAAGTGCTGGGATGTAGCTCATAGCTACAGCCCTGTGTTCACCCCCACCTTTCAAAATGGTATCAAGGACCTAAAAAAACTAGAAAGATAGAGAAACTGTCACAGATCAGAGGAAACTAAGGAACATATGACAACTAATACAATATGATAGCCTAGATTGGACCCTTTAACAGGAAAGGGATGTTAAGTAGAGAAATCAGTGAATGCTGAACAATATCTAGAATTGTATTAATAAAAACAAAGGCCAATGTTAATTTCTTAGTTTTGAGAACTGTACCTGTCATAGCTATGTAAAGTGTTAGCATTAGTTAGGAAAAGGATATGTGAGAATTCTTCTTGTGCTGTCTTTGCAGCTTTTCTGTAAATCTAAAATTATTCCAAAGTAACAAGTTGTTTTAAGAAGCAGAGTCCAAATTATTAAGTAAAAATATATCTCAAACTGATAAGTGATTATGGAAAAATTAAAGATTCTTCACTATTTCCCTTAAGTGGATTTATCTTGATTTGGGTTTTTTTGTTTTTTTGTTTTTTTGTTTTTCTTTTTAAGCAGGGAATGGTAATGCGTATTAAACCTAAGGATTGCTGAGCTACATCCCCAAACATTTTATTTTTTGTTTTGAGGCAGGATCTCACTCACCAAGTTCCCCGGGCTGGCCTAGAAGTATTGATCCTCCTGCTTCAGCCTTCTGAGTAAGAGATTACAGATGTGCCCCCACCCCACACCCCACAAAGCAGACATATTTGATAAGTAATGATGTAAATTTCAGGAAAAATAAGTAAAATCAGGTTAAGGGCACAGGCAAAGAATTACATATCTAATCAGTTCTGGGTTTGTTTTTTATTTTTGTTTTTGTTTTTTGTAGTACAGTTGAACCCAGGGCCTTGGCAAAGAGCTACATCCCCAGCTCTTTTTTTTTTTTTATTTCAAGACAGGCTGGGCTCAAACATGTGATCCTTTTGCCTCAGCTTCCCAGAGTTCTGGAATTGTAGGTGTGCACCACCATACCTAGTTGTAACTGATTTTTTATAAATTGTGTGCATGTGATTGTTTGCCTGTTTTCCTAACTTGTATATTGTTCTATGTTAAAAATTAAAGACTAATAGTCTAAAGCCAGGCATGCCTATAATCCCAACAATCAGGAGGCTGAGGCAGAAGGATCACAGTGAGTTCAAGGCCAGTCTTGGCTACATAGTAAGTTCAAGACCAGCCTGAACTATATAGTGAGACCCTGTCTCAAAAACAAACAAACCAAAAAAATCAACAGTTTATGATCAGCTTTTTGCAAATGAAGTTGTAATGAAATTACACACGTAAGTGAGGCTAGGTTTTTTGGTTTCATCTAATCCCAATAAGTGATTCAGTCCAAGTAATCTAAATCTGTTAGGTAGACATGAAGTACATCTAGTGAGAGAGTATCCAATCTGGTATGTCCGAGATTGCTTTTTTTTTTTTTTTTTTTTTTTGTGGGTACCGGGGGGTCGACCTCAGGACCTCGTGTGCCAGCAGGCGCCCGTGCCACTGAGTGATATCACTGGCCCCTTTTTCGTATGTGGGTTCCGGGAGTCGAACTCGGGCCCTCGCGCTTGCAGGGCAGGCGCTTACGCCACTGAGCCATCTCACCAGCCCTTTTTTTTTTTTTAAAGGGAAGAAAAAACAAAACAAATCGAAAAAGAATAAAATTTCAAAACAACATAATAGGGCCGGTGAGATGGCTCAGCGGCTTAAGCGCCTGCCCGGCAAGCGCGAGGGCCTGAGTTTGACTCCCGGAACCCACACACAAAAAAGGGGCCGGTGATATCGCTCAGCGGCACGGGTGCCTGCTGGCGCACGAGGTCCTGAGGTCGACCCCCCAGTACCCACACACACACACAAAAAAACCATAATAGGAGGGTAACAATGGTTAATACATTACGTATTATTATCTTTAAGTTAGTTATTCAGAGTACAAGATATCAGCATTCAATTGTCCAAACATTACTGACACAAACCTTACTCTTCAATGAACTCAGTAAAATTAGTAGTGTATCTATCTTAACCATCTTATATATAAATACAATTTTTTTCTTTTTCCTTCTTTCTTTTCCCCATTCCCCCATCCCAGTCTCTCTTTCCTTTTGACCAATTTCTTTTTGATTCACCATATCTATTGTACATTTTGGATCTTATTTACTCTTTCAGTTTCTCACATTAGGGAGACAATATGATGTTTACACATGTGCGTCTGGTTTATTTCACTTATGAGTATTTTCTCTAGTTGCATCCATTTACCTATAAAAGTCTGCAGTTTATCCTTCTTTGGGGCTGAGTAGTACTCCATTGTATAAAAATACAACATCTTTTTTATCCATTCTTCAGTTGATGGGCATTTGGGTTGTTTCCAAGATCTAGCTATTACAAATTGTGCTGCTATAAACATGAGTGCACATATATCGCTGTGGTACGATGTTTTCATTTCTTCTGGGAAGATACCCAGAAGGGGAATAGCTGGGTCAAATGGGACCTCCATCCCCAGTTTTTTGAGGAATCTCCACACTGATTTCTACAGTGGCTGTACCAGTCGACACTCCCACCAACAGTGGAGAAGGGTTCCTTTTTCCCCACCGCCCCTCCAGCATTTGTTATTAGTTGATTTCTTGATGATAGCCATTCTTTCTGGGGTGAGATGGTATCTCAGTGTTGTTTTAATTTGCATCTCTCGAATGGCTAGTGATGTTGCACATTTTTTCATATATTTATTTGCCATTTGTATTTCTTCATCTGAGAAATGTGAATTCATCTCAGATGCCCATTTTTGGAGTGGGTCTTCAAATTTGGGAGGTCTGATTTTTTTGAGTTCTTTGTATGTTCTCGATAGTAATCCTTTGTCTGAGGAACAGCTGGCAAACATTTTTTCCCACGTTGTGGGTTGTCTCTTCACTCTGTTGGTGGTTTCTCTTGCTGTGCAAAAGCTTTTTAATAAGATGAGATCCCAGCTGTTGATTCTTTGTGATACTTCCTGTGCAGTTGAGGTTTTATTCATAAAGTCTTTGCCTACACCAATGTCTTCAAGGGTTTTACCTATCCTACCTTCCAGCAGATTTAATGTTTCTGTTTTAATATTTAGATCTTTGATCCATTTTGAATTTAGTTTAGTGCATGGTGAAAGATATGGGTCTAGTTTTAATCTTTGGCATGTGCAGAGCCAGTTTTTCCAGCACCATTTATTAAAGAGGCTGTCTTTCTTCCAGTGAATGTGTTTGGCACCTTTGTCAAAGATAAGGTGGCTTAGTATGTCTGGGGTTGTTTCAGCATCTTCGAATCTGTTCCGTTGATCTTCAGGTCTGTTTATTTTTTTGCCAGTACCACACTGTTTTTATCACAGTAGCTTTATAGTATAATTTCAAGTCGGGGATTGTGATGCCCCCTACCTTGCCTTTGTTGCCCAGAATTGCCTTTGCTATTCTAGGTCTCTTCTGATTCCAGATGAATTTTAGGATTGTTTTCTCTAATTCTGTGAGATATGCTGTTGGAATTTTGATAGGAATTGCATTAAATCTGTATAACAATTTTGGAAGTATGGCCGTTTTCACTATATTGGTTCTTCCTATCCAGGAGCAAGGGATATCTTTCCATTTTCTGATATCCTCTTTAGAGATTGCTTTTTTTAAGCTTTTTTGACTCATGGCTATCTGTGTGTGTGGCAGAACTGGTGAGCTTATTACCAAAACAGACAAAGCAGTGGCGTCAAGTATCTTGTATTTAGCTTTTACAGCTTACAAAGGGTAAAAAATAAGCAGACAGTGGGACATTATCAGAGGTGATTTACTGCATGTAAGTATTATGCATTACATATTTGAATGTTGTTAACTACTTTGTACCCTCCAAATAAATGGGAACTAGATATTTTTTTTGGAAAAAAATATATTTTAGACAGATTGTCTAGAATTGTGTACAAAATACTTCCATAAGTAAAGTGTGAACATGTGGAAATAAAAGCAGAAAATTAATTGTGATTAGTACAGTTCTGGGAATTTCCTAAGGGAATCCATTTCAGTGAATGGTGTGATTTGGACATTTTGAGAAGTAGCGTAATTACAAGGAGAAAAACACAGACTTTTTAGCTTAAAAGTGAACAGTACAGTCTCTGAATCATTCTCTTGTAGTACATTTAGTTGGTGAGTCAGACAAAATGTATTGCTTTCTGTAAATGTATTTCCCACAATTAGAAGCAGCTGTTTTTATTGTAGCTCCAGTTTTTATCTCATCAATCAGCTGTCAATCAGCTCATTGACAAGACGCTTCCAGGACAGCTGTGAGCTGTGAACCATAGCAAAAGACTCACAATTTGAATCTGGAAACAAAAAAACTTAACCATAAGTTTCCAAATAGTTCAGTATTTTATGTTCATATCTGGTTACCGCAATAGCCATTTATATTACAAGTAGTTTTGACTCGATTATTGTTTTAACAAACATCCCCAAGTAGTCTTAATTTATAAATAACAAAGTAAAAAGAACTTTTTAAGAACAAATATTTTGACCTGGGCATCATGGCACATGCCTGTAGTTCCAGTTATTCAGGAGGCTGAAGCAGGAGGATCACATCTTTGAGGGCACTCTGGGCAATTTAGCAAGAATTTATGTCAAAATTTAAAAAATGTTTAAAAGGGGTTGGGTTATAGGTCGGTGTCAAAAACTTGCCTATCATGCTTGAGGCCCAGGGTTCAATCTCCAGTACCACAAAAATAAGTAAATAAATAAGTTTTTTAAACCAAAAACCTAAAATTTTATAAACATCTAAATTTTGGTGGGAAGGATTGGCTTAAATGTTATAAAACTTTTTTTGTTTGTACTGGGGATTGAACTCAGGGCTTTGTCATTCCTATTAAATGCTCTTAACTCTGAGCAGTATTCCAGCTAAAACTATTTTAAAATATATTGTTTTAAAATAAATTTATACCATCTTTGAACTAATGGTTAGTATCCCAGTAATTCTAGCACACTTAATCTGTTTTTCCATGGCTTACACAAAGATATTTGTAGCATTGGAAATATCAGACATTCTGCTCATTTAAATCATTTCCCTGCTGCATGGTACTTCAGAGTTGAATTCCAAACAGGGTGTGTCCGAAATCCATACTATTTTAAGTTATAAAAATTAAAATATAATAGTAAATTTAGAGTGCAAGAAATACATGTTTTATCCAGCCAAACCGTTGGGTTCACTTATTGTGTTCTTTTAGTGATTTATATTCAGCACCAGTAAATTCATTTTTCAGCCTAAAATCTTCAGAATTTCAATGAAATAATTACATTTAATCTTTTTTCTTATGTTTTCTTTGTGATGCCTCCACCTCCCCCTTTTCCCCTCCCCTACACCAAAGCTATTATCAGTGGGAATTTTCTTTAATCTAGTATCTTTGCCCATTTGACTCTTTCCTCACACCCAGGCATCTGTAAGCTGTAAGAGTAATTTTTTTTTTTTTAAATCTTTGATGGCTTTGCATTCCTCCTATATAGATTTCAATCAAGATCTTTTTTTTTTTTTTTTTTTTTTTAAAGTTTTTTATTTATTTATTTATTTTTATTTTTTGTGGGTACCGGGGGGTCAACCTCAGGACCTCGCACGCCAGCAGGCGCCCGTGCCGCTGAGCGATATCACCGGCCCCTTTTTCGTATGTGGGTTCCAGGAGTCGAACTCGGGCCCTCGCGCTTGCTGGGCAGGTGCTTAAGCCGCTGAGCCATCTCACCGGCCCAATCAAGATCTTTTGAGACAAGTCAGCCTTAGAATAGCTTCTTGGTCTCTGCTCATTTTTGTGTATAAAGATTGCCAGATTCTTATGCCAAATTGTTACATTCTTTTTTCCTTTTTCATCTTTCTGATATTGTTATCCATGATTTCATCTTATAGTTTTGCTATAAAATTATTCTTTCCCCCTTTTTTTCTAAATTGACACAAATGTTTTCCCAAGACCTGTCTTTTATCTTTTAAAATGTTAGCCAAATAATGGCCAAATAAAATTCAGAGTCTATAATCAGAACTGCTTCAAAGTAGTTGCCTCTATGTACTATTCCAGTTTTGTGATACTGCTTGTCAGTTTCCCTTCTTAGTAGTAGTCTGCCTTCTTACTTACCTGAAGGGGTTTATTTCCAACAAAGAAAAAGAATATACTACTCTTAATCAATATTTATGGTAAAGTCTGGTTTTATTTGGATATATCTTGTTTTGTGATTCATCTGTAATTTCTACTTCTTATATGTGTAGAATTTCTAAACATAGTTCTGAGGCTTTTATTTTGAGTATTAAGAGACCCCAGAGTGTTTCTGCCCCCAAATTTTGTGAATTGTGGAATTCTCATTTGTGTTCTGTGTTTATTTATCTAATTATTCATCTTTACAGTAAATTGAAATGAGAAATGATGGAAACTCTCTGATATCTCTGTATTCTTTAAGAAAGTATCAGCCGGTGAGATGGCTCAGCGGCGTAAGCGCCTGCCTTGCAAGCGCGAGGGCCCGAGTTCGACTCCCGGAACCCACATACGAAAAAGGGGCCGGTGATATCGCTCAGAGGCACGGGTGCCTTTTGGTGCGCGAGGTCCTGAGGTCGACCCCCCGGTACCCACCAAAAAAAAAAAAAAAAAGTATCAGATTTTCTTGAATTGGAGGGTTGAACTGGATTTACTTGAAATTGGAGGGTCTCCACACATTCTTCCGGACAGATAAAAAATTACACTGTTGAGACATGAGCAAACATACCTCACTTGATATAGAAAGCAATAAAGCAGCAACCCCTGTGGAAACAACCATGATTTAAGCAGAAAAGTACTTTGTTCCCTGGTGAAGAACTGAACAAAAACCCAGATAGCTTCTGTTTCAGACTTGTCACTTGGGCACATCTAGTTTTATTGCTGTAATCCAGGGTATAATCCCAATCCTAGAGAAACTGTGGTAAAGAGTCAGTGAATTGGAGATTAATTTCAGAGGAGCTGTCTTTTCTTCTGCAAGCACCTACCAGCACTACAGAGACTTGTCTTATGAATACTCTCTAACACAAAGTGGATTCACTTTGTATTTAAGATAAATGGTTGAAATTCTAGATTAGTTCCAACTCTCTAGTTGGGCATAAGTCTCTCTTTAATTTTTATTTTGATACTGATTGTTAACCTAACCATGTCAATGACATAAGTAAATATTTAAGGTATAAAAATTCTATGATGAGGCTAGGGTAGGTACAGCTCAGTGCTAAAGTATCTGCTTAGCATGCACAAAGCCCAGGGTTCAATCCTCATCACCAATAATAAATAAAATAGACACATGAGCCAAATTAAACCTCTCCCTGAAAACTAAATTAAATACTGTTCCATAATAAGCATAAAGAGCCAATTTATCTATAATGATAACTAACATTTTTTATTAAGTTTTCTGGTACAATTTAGATATACATAATAACATTCATCATAGGGAATTTGTATCTGTAATCTTTTTTTTCCCATTCCCCTCCAGATAACTAACATTTATAAAACATTTTAAGTTTTGTAAAATGATTTTGAGATTACTTATCTTGTTTTGGTACTCAAAACAACCTTGTGATTTAGAGTGCTTTACTACTGAGGCAGGAGGATTGCCATGAATTCAAGGCCAGCCTGAGCTACATAGTGAGTTGAAGGACGAGCTGGAATTTCTAGTGAGACCCTGTCTCAAAAAAACAAAAACAAAAAAATAGAGTGCTTTAAATTCAGGCATGTTTACTTGCCTTGATCCTGTAAGTTGTTGCATATTCAGGAATCAAACCCAGGAGGATGCCTTTCTCCATACTCCATGTAATTTACTCATGCTACAGTACGTATTAGTGTAGCATACACACTCAACTCTGCATTTCATTTTGTTTTAGATTTGGAAACATGGTATATTGATCTCTGTTGAAATAGATAAGCTGGTTCTCTCTGCACAGTATCTTATTCTTCTCTAGCCACCCAGCTGCATAATGGGATTTACAAGACAGTATTTTTCTGGCAGTATTGAAGATAATGTTTGCAGATTTCATATGATTTCTGTTGTTAGGCCAATTTTAACATATGATACTTTTGTGCATCTTTAACAGGTTTCTACTTCTTATACATAGTTGACAGCATCATTTTTCTAGTCTTAAACTTGTTTACTTTGCATCATTGGGTAATGTTTTTTTCAGTATCTTCATCCTCTTACTACTTCTACAACACTGTTTTTGAATGAAAAAAATTCTAAAGCTGATGATCATGCCATACAGTTCTGTATCTCAGGGATACAACTTTATTCTCTTTAAATGTGGAATACTGTTAGGAACAGCTCTGCTCTGTGTGAAGAGGGAATTCAAACAGACTTTCAAAAATGAAAAGTGAAAACCTTCCTGAATGAAGTTTTTTTTTTTTTTTTTTGTTTTTTTGTTTTTTTGTGGGTACCGGGGGGTCGACCTCAGGACCTCGCGCGCCAACAGGCACCCGTGCCGCTGAGCGATATCACCGGCCCCTTTTTCGTATGTGGGATCCGGGAGTCGAACTCGGGCCCTCGCGCTTGCCAGGCAGGTGCTTATGCCGCTGAGCCATCTCACCGGCCCCTGAATGAAGTTTTATTCTGATCTCTTATTAAATCCTAAGAATAGGCTGCTGGCCTCCATTACTTTCAGGAAATGAAAAATGGCTCAGAAGCTAAGTGAGCTAAGCCATCTCTCTCTCAATTGTTTCAGTTTCTCAGGAATTGCTGTACAATGCTGCCAATAACGATCTCCGGGGATCTGACCCCCATTCCACCTCCCACTGCCTCCTCTGCAGCTCCAGATGCCACCAAAAGAAGGAGCTTTGAAGAAAGTGCCTGTACCCTCTTTTACCCTGAGGTGGGTGAGGCCAGGCAGGGTGATTCTCAGGATATCCTGATGATCAAAGGTATAGTTGAAGCCTTCATCAAGACTTTCTTGAAGATGACCAAGAAATTTGGGAAACGTTACCAAATAGTCTAGGAACTGAAGACAGAGCTCAAGAATGGATGGCACAGATGCCACCTGAAATGTAATACATGATGACATACATACCCCTAAATAAGCTCCTTGAGGGCAGAAACTATTAAAATATTGTTTTATAGTCTCTTCCCCCACCCTGCAATATCTAGTACAGTACTGAACATATAAAAATATACTTAATATATGTCCGTTTATGACTGAGAGAGAAGACTAAAAAGTGCTCTCAAACTCCTTTTTTTCCTGGTACTTAATCTACAATTGTCCATTCATCAGGAATGGTGATAGAATTCAGTAATGTCTCAAGCTTCTTGGCCACTGTTGTCTTCTGTCTTGGCTGTGTGTCTGGGTAGGGAATATATATCTATTCTGTATATAAAGTTTTCAGCATTAATATTTAAAGCCTTCATTGATGCCTGGGCTTTTATTTCTTAGGTGTTTTATTATATTTAGCTCATTAGTGGAATTCTTATCCTATCTGAACCATACTCCAAGCAAATTTATTGTACTGTTGGCTTTTAAAATCCCTTTGTATCTGTTTTTAAGATTCAGTAATAAACAGTCTCGCTTCTTGAATAGATCTTATGTCAGTCATCACTGTTTTAGAAGGAGGATATATTTTCACAGCTCTTGAATGGTTAGTCTTATATCTCACCTGAGCATTGCTGCCAGTAGCCTACTAAAAGAGTATTTACAGTGATGTGATTTAAGATACTGCTTAATTAAAAGAAAGCTTATGGTCTACTATTTCTCTTAGAGAAAAGGAAATGTTAGAAACTTAGCTCTATTCATTTCTTCCATCCCTATGTTTTCCTTTAGTGATTTAGTCACTTCTTCATTAAAGAGTTTACTCTCATTTAGAGACAGATCTTAAAAATCTCATCTTCAAGTACTAGATTTCTTGTATCTTTTGTGTCTCCAATTATATGTTAGAATTTTTTATTCATGAATTTTTTAAAGATAAAAATGAACATTTCAAGTGCTGCTAGATTTTTTTTGTTTTTGGTAAAAATAAGATGGACATACATTATGTATTTTCAACATTATGTATTTTTATGTATTCATTATGTATTCATTATGTATTTTTAGATTATGAGGAAACTAGTGTCATAATAAGTATATTTTATTCAGGAAAATAATCTTCCTGAACAATATACCTTCTCTTGAGTGAGAGATAGCTAAATATG
This sequence comes from Erethizon dorsatum, assembly GCA_028451465.1. Lineage (NCBI taxonomy): Eukaryota > Metazoa > Chordata > Mammalia > Rodentia > Erethizontidae > Erethizon > Erethizon dorsatum. The sequence continues at coordinate 68,343,709 of CM051829.1, read as the reverse complement.
CCACATCAGTTTGGGACTTTGCTAAAATTAATTCAGACTTTTTGAAAGAAAGTTGAGTTTTCATGACCTTTTATGTATATAACAAAAGAACCTTATGTGTACAGCTTTAAAGAGTTACTCTGTCCCATGGATAAATTAACCAGTTCTTGCAGAATTTTTATAGATGAAAAGCAATGTGAGAATTATTTTTACGAATTGGATACCGTGTGTGCATTTAAGGTCCAAGTCTTTACTTTTCTTCTTTGATTCTATTAAATGAAATACTTAGTTGGGATCTGCTTTTCTCACATTAACTGTTCCTAATTAATTATATTACAAGTTTTATTTGTGGGTTTATATGAATTTTAATAAAATCATAAAAGGAATGGCTTTGGTTAGAACATTGCTAGTAATTCCATAAATATTTTTAACAATGCTTCATAGTGGGGTTATATAAAAATTAAATTATATATGCTGTTCATTATTCCAGTAAAACTAGTTTTGCCTCTGCTAATGTATTTAAAGAATGTTATGTACAGGAGAAATTATATGACGTCTGGGAAATTCTGTCGGCAACATCTAGTGTGGTTTGTCCTCTGCTTATTTCCCTCTTATTGTCAGCTTACAAGTTATGTTATTACAGGGAATGGCAATGGCAGCAACTAAAATATACAGTTCTGACATAGAATGGTTTGATACTGTTAGACATGAGTTTTCCTATGATTTCCGTCCTTTTAGGTTCCCAGTCAACCTCAGATAAACCTTCCCAGCGACCATCAGAGAGCACAAACTGTAGCCCTACTCGGAAGAGGTCTTCATCTGAGAGCACTTCTTCAACAGGCTAGTGCTGTTTGTTTTACCAGATTTCCAAGATACTTTCCTAATTTAACTTGTAATGACTTAACAATGTAGTATTGTAAAAAGAAAAGTGAGCCAGATGTGGTGGTACATACCTGTAATCCCAGCACACTGGAAGGTTGAGACAATTTAGTGACTTTCAAGACCCTGTCCAAAGGTGAGTGGGTGGGAGCGGGGGAGGGGGTTGATGGGGATGGAGATGTAGTTGAGTACAAAGGCTCCCTATACCATGGAAGGAAAGGAGGGAGGAAGGTTTCAATTTGTGAGAATCAGTAATAATGTAAGTTTTTGTTTTAGTGTTTGTTTGTTTTTGTGACAGGGTCTCACTGTGCAGTTCAGGCTGGCCTGGACTCACTATGTAGCCCAAGCTGGCCTCAAACTCGCAGTGATCCTTCTGCCTCAGCCTCCCAAGTGCTGGGATTACAGGTGTGTACCACCATGCCTGGCCTATAAAATTCTTTAGTAAAGTAGTAATTTCCAAAATAGCATTCACCGATCTCTTGTGACACCATGAGAAGAACCTCTAATAAAATTTATTTTTAACCTCAACTTTATAATTTCTTTCTGTATTTGTATATTTCAAGATATATAAAGTTGGGTGTGGTTCAAGGTCAGCCTGAGCTACAAAGTGAGACTCTGCCTCAAAAATAATAAACAAACAAACTGACTAATAAACTATAACATATTTGTGTAATTTATCCAAAGATTTAGGGCTGGGGTGTAGTTCAGTGATAGAGTATTGGGTCAATCCCCAGCACCATAAAAACAAAACAAAAAAGCCAGGTGTGGTGGTGCATGCCTGTAACCCCAGCACTTGGGAAGCTAAGGCTGGAGGATTGCAAGTTCGAGGCCAATCTAGGTGACAGAAATTTAAGGCCAGCCTAGACTATGGTGACCCTGTCTCAAAAAACAAACAAACAAAAGACATATACATTTTTTTCTGCCTTTTTGTTTTTCCTGTCTCCTCTGCCTTTACTTAGAATTAGAGTAACAAATAATTTTAAATGTATTAATGGTATCAGGAGAGAGATGCAATGGAGAAGAGAGTGACTTGGTTATATTTAGATAATACATAAAGATCTGTCTGAGGAATGATCTATCCTTTTCTTACTCCTGGCCTTTCCGTTGGCAATTTCTCCCCTTGGAAGAATAAACCAGTGTCTGGTGACCATTCCTAGGAGTAAATTGAGACTACAGGAGAGATGAGGAGTGGTAGGTTCATTTCAGTCAGTGTAATATATGTAAAGCAGAAAATAGTCTATTGAAGAAAATAAATAAATAGAACAGTGTGACTAGAATAAGAACAGTTTTTGAATGTGAGGCTGCAAAGATTAGTGATAGTGAACTTTAAACAGTCAAAAGTCACAAAAAGTTTTTAAGCAAGGAAGTGACATATTATTTCTTAGTTTTCTGTCTTTGTTAGTAGATCTCTTTTTTTTTTTTTTTTTTTTTGTGGGTACCAGGGGTCGAACTCAGGACCTCACACGCTAGCAGGTGCCCGTGCCGCTGAGCAATATCACCAGCCCTTTTTTTATATGTGGGTTCCGGAAGTCGAACTCAGGACCTCGCGCTTGCCAGGCAGGCACTTATGCTGCTGAGCCATCTCACTGGCCCAAGATCTCTTATGACTTGTGAGAACATCTCATTTTTTCATCAGTGTAAGACTTCAGAGTCAGACTGTTTCAACATACTATTCATTGAATTCATTTGGTGATTAGCTTCAACATTCCAGAAGCTCTTTACTAGAACCATTGTGCCAAAGGTACAGTGGAATTTAAACAGTAGCAATACCTGTGTCTTTCATGCTGCTTTCCTCCTGTGGTACCTTAAGGGAGACTTTCAAACTCTTTAACAATAATGAATTTTAATGATTTATATACAGTCAACCTGGACTAGGATAAAAATACTCAGCCTGCAGGGCCAAATGCAGTCCAAGACCTGTAGTCCATCCGTCCCGTCCTGTCCTGTCCCTCTTACCCACCCCCACTGCCCCGCAGCTCTCAAATTAGGAGTTTGTTTTTTTTGCATTTTTAAAGGCCTGTTAAATCAAGAACAGCAGGGCGTAGGGGTGTACACATATAAACCCAGCACTGGGGAGGCTGAGGCAGGAGGATTGCTGTGAGTTAGGACAGCCTGTGCTACACAGTGAGTTCAAGGCCAACTTGCACTACATACCGAGACCCTGAATGAATGAATGAATGAATGAATGAATGAATGAATGAATGAATGAATGAAAAAACATGACAGGAATTGTATGTGTCCTTAAAAGCCTAAAAGATTTATCATACAGCCTTTTATGAAAATATTCACGTATCACAGAACAAAGAATGAGATTTTGATAACAGGAATATCAATGAAGTCACTAAAATACTTTAGTAGCCGAAACAGAGGATATCTAAACCCATAGTTTCTCTAACCATGAGATTATTTTATTCATTGAATCAAATATTTTTTGTGAGTTACTGTGAGTACTGACCACTGGGATCCAAAACATGAATAAGATTATTGCTCTCAAGGATTCAAACATACTCACTGTAAACAGTATTAAATTTTGTAACAGAGTCATGTACAGATGCTATGACACACAGATACTCTGACCACTTGGCATGACTAAGAAGACATCATGAAGAAGTGACACATATACTACTATATATTAAATTCAGTAGACAAGTTGGACAACATCAAGGGTAAGAATGTATTTACACAGTGACAACAGCACCTCCAAAGAAAGTCACAAAACCATAAAATAAGTGATTTTGGAGAATTACATATCATTGGATATGACAAGCATCCAAAGGATAATATGTGATGGTGATTATAAATGAGGCTGTAAAAGAAGTAATAATGTACTGTATTGCTTTTTCCATTCAGAAGAGTCAAAACTTTACTATAATTGGAATTAGGATCTTAGGAAGGATTTTTGAATAAGAAGATAAGTGTTTAGTGTGTGACATCACTGAAAATTGTCTAGGATTTGCAGTTTTAAGTGGAGATCCTCAAATCCCAGGGAGTTTAAATAAGGAAGGCTTATTGTATTTTCATACTCTGTGACCATCAAGAGTCTGTTCCATGTTGTCTTCACTTAAGCCTCTGGATGACGACTGGTATCTGTGCAGAGTGACAAGGGGCATGCTATAGTATTCACTGGCTCTTCTCACATTTTAGTCTGAAAGCTAGTTAAGTTCTGTCAGTGGGGGCTGGAAGGTGTAAACCTCTGAAGGGAGGGTAGCAAATATTTATGAATAATAATTTGTGTGACACATACACAGTTTAAAAAAATACTATACAGTGGGAAGAATGGAGTATGACAGAAGAAATAGACGAAAACAGCAGATAATCACTGGAGGGTGTAGCTCAGTGGTAGAGTGCTTCCTCAGCATGTGCAAGGCCTTGAGTTCAAACCCATTATCAGAAAAAGAAAGAAGGAAGAAAAGAAAGGAAGGAAGGAAGACAAACAGAGGTTAATGGCTTCAGATTTTAATGTGTTAAACTGTAATTGGGCTGTTCAGGTAGAGATGTTGAACAGACAATTGGAAGTAGTGGTCTGTAGTTTCAGAGATGTCTGTGATAGCGATACAAACCTAGCAGCATGTATATAAACTTGAAGGTGGCAGTGAATAAGATTGCCCAAGAAACATGTTTAAAATGAGAAGATGACAGGCTAGAGACCTAAGAAAGATTAGCATTTGAGAGGTAACTGGAAAAAAAGATGTCAGTAAGTGACAGAGAAGTAGGAAAAATCAAATAGTACATGTTACAGAAACCTATAAAGGAGGCGAGTGTGGTGGCACACACCTATAATCCCAGCACTTACAAGGCTGAGGCAGATGGATTGCCGTGAGTTTAAGGCCAGCCTGGGCTACATAGGGAGACCCTGTCTCAAAAAAAACAAAACAAAACAAAAAAAAACCTCAAAAAGGGATGACTAAAGAATGGAAAAGTTGTCAGTGTCACTAAGAAGTTAAATATTTCAACAAAATGTGTTGAATAATTGGCAAAATAAAAATAGACTGAGGCTGTAGAGTGAGAACAGTTTGTCAGCTTGAAAGGGATAAATGGACTATTCAAATTCTGATGGTACTAGAATAAATAGAGCTCTTTTTCTAATACTGTGGTAAGTTAGACGTGCAGAACAAACATTTTAGTACCTAAAACCTAGAGTAGATGAACTATGGAAAACATTTCTTGTAGCATGACTGAATTTTTATATAAGTAAATTGGAAACCGATAATTTTCATAACATTGATTCAGAGTTATAGATCAATAGAATTGCCCTTGTATCTGCTTGCTTGATTCATTGGAGCACATCCAGGTACAAGAGATGAAGGACAAAGCCTAAGATTCCGTCAGGACAGAAAATCACATCAGATTTTCATCCCAGAAGCTGGAATCCCCAAAGGTGATACCAGAGTAAAAGCAAATAAAAATAAAGTTATCTTTGTTTTGGAAGGAACAGGAAAAAGAGTTCCTGACCACAAACTCATACTAATTAGTGTTCTGTCTTTCCTACAGATTTATATTCTCTGTGAGATTCAGGAAAAAAAATAATAATTTCAATTCATCGTTGGTTGGTAGTGGACCAATTATATTGCAGAGCCAGTGCAAATAGTCTAGAGAATTTTAATTAAATATAAACCTAAGCTTTTTTGATCAGTATATCCTCAGTCTTGGTTGATTTAGCTTTCTGATACATGTCAGCAATACAAAGAATGACAGCCTTTATTTTGCAGCTTACAGGCGAATAACTAGAATGATGTCTTAACCTTCTACATATATCCAAAGGAATAAAAAAACCCTCTAGAAATACGTAATCTATTCAGTGAAGTAAGGTATATAAACAATGTAGAAGCAAAAAGTAATTCACATTTTTAAATAAGATGCCTCATGAACTAATTTCTCTGTGTTGAACTAAATCCAAAATGATCATACACTAAGAGTGTGTAACTTTACTAATAGCTACAGTCATTGTTATGCATGTTAAGGATATATAGCATCATCGATGAGTAAAGTCTTAAGTCTTTTCCAGAAGTGTTAAGTATCATATTAGGTCTTTTAAGTCTTGACATACAGATGAAATGAATATATTCAGGTGATCTCTGTTAATGCTTGATTCTATCACAGAAGTTTTTTTCTTAGCAAGGCATGGTGGTGCATGCATGTAATCCCTGCACTTGGGAGGCTGAGGAGGATTGCAAGGAATTTAGGCCAGTCTGGGCTACATAGTGAGTTTAAGGCCAGTTTGAACTATATAGCAAGACCCTCTCTCAAAAAAATTTTTTTTCTTACATTTACATCTTTTTAAAGATATTTCTATTAATCTGTTTTTCTCTTAGGAATTTGCTATAACCCTGAAGATTTTATAGTTAGGACAGAAATCCACAGTAATTTACCACTCCTCAGACGAAATAAAGACCTGCGGTTGTGTATCATAAGCTGGGCATGGTGGCGCATACCTGTAATCCCAGCACTTGGGAGGTTGAGGAAAGAGAATCGTTAGGAGTTTGAGGACAGCCTAGGCTACATAGTAAGTTCAAGGCCACCCTGCACTACCTAGCAAGACCTTGTCTCAAAAAAAAAAAGTTTATAGTGTATCATAGAACTTTTTTCAAACATAGTAGGCCAGGGTAGCCTCAAACTCATGACTCTCCTGCCTTAGCATCCCTAGAGTGCTGGGCTTACCAACATGCATCACCACACCCAGCTTCATAGAACCATTTCATGTTTCTTTAGCAGACTTGCAAATATTGTTACACTGGTGATAAGGTAGTCTTTTTATAATACGTAATTGAGTACCTGCTATATTCAGGGGACCATACTAAGGTTAATCACAGATGGCTTTCATAAATTTGAGATTGAGGCTTAAAAAACATCATGCATGGGGCCGGTGAGATGGCTCAGTGGTGTAAGCGCCTGCCTTGCAAGCGCGAGGGCCCGAGTTCAACTCCCGGATCCCACATACGAAAAAGGGGCTGGTGATATCGCTCAGCGGCACGGGCGCCTGCTGGCGCGCGAGGTCCTGAGGTCGACCCCCGGTACCCACACACAAAAAAAAACATCATGCATGTGCTGTAGCTACAGGTTCCAAGTGAGAAGAGAAAGTATTGACACAATGGAAACGCTATACAGTTTTGACTTGTGTCTGATTGACTCACTTTTAGCAATATTGTGTAATACTGTGCAAGTTATACTATTAACTATTCAAGCCACAGCTTTCTCATCTGTAATTTCAGGCTACTTCTGTTGACTTTGAAGACTAATAACGATTAGTAAATTTATGTGAAAATCCTAGTGAGACAGGGTACAGTGGTAAAGAATAAAAAGAGAAGATTGCACAGATGTTTAGGTGAATTTATGAGTAATCTTAAATCCTTGCTTTGTACTAGGCCCTACTTGCTTAAAGTGAAAACTACAAAAAGATAGACCATGAGTAAGCAAGAAGTTATGAGATGAAAATTTCCCAAAATGTATACATGACAAAAGACATTTGAATTGAGTACCAACTTTAGAATTTTTGAAGTAATTATGAAGACCAGATAAAGATTACATCTTGTAGTGCTGAGGTATACCTGGAGTAAAGGCTCCATTGATACACTTAGAGGTACCCTAGTAAAGATTTAAAATAGGATGCAGGGGTCAAACTGTTCTACAGTCAACCTGACTATTAAACTTTAACATTAGCAAAAAAATTTTTTCAATTATGGCAAAATACATGAAGTTTATGATCTTAACCATTTCTAAGTATAGTTAGTTCACCGATGTTCTTCTTGTTGTACAAGTCTCCCTAACTTTTCATCTTGCAAATCTGAAACTATCCATTTAACAGCAGCTTATCCCCTCCTCCCCACTACCCCCTAGCAAGCATCATTCTGCACTTTATCTATGTGAATTTAATAGTATCTCATATAAATGGAATCATACGGTATTTGCCTTATCATGACTGGCTTATTTAACTGAGCATAGTATCATCCAGATTCACTCATTCTGTAGTGTATGTCAGAATTGCCTTTTTATTTATTTATTTTTTTTTTTGTGGGTACCGGGGGGTCGACCTCAGGACCTCGTACGCCAACAGGCACCCGTGCCACTGAGCGATATCACCGGCCCCTTTTTCGTATGTGGGATCCGGGAGTCGAACTCGGGCCCTCGCGCTTGCAAGGCAGGCGCTTATGCCGCTGAGCCATCTCACCGGCCCCAGAATTGCCTTTTTAACTGAGCATGGTGATCCAAGCAGTGCTCCAGAGGCTGAGGTAGGAGAATCATGGATTCAAGGACAGCCTGAGCAACATACAGAGTTCAAGGCTGGTTTACCTAGCAAGACCTTGTTTCCAAAAAGCCCAAAGAAAATGCCTAGTGTGGTTGTGCATGCCTATAATCCCAACAATTTGGGAAGCTTGTGCCAGGATCATAAGGTCGAACCCAGCCAGGGTGACTTTAACCATGTCTCAGAATTTAAAAATGGTCTTAAAATACAGCTTAGGCCAGAGGCCTTGAGTTCAATCCCTAGTACTAGGACCCACCCCCCAAAAAAAATGCCTTCTTTTTTTTTTTTTTTGGTGGGTACCGGGGGGTCGACCTCAGGACCTCGCGCGCCAACAGGCACCCGTGCCGCTGAGCGATATCACCGGCCCCTTTTTCGTATGTGGGATCCGGGAGTCGAACTCGGGCCCTCGCGCTTGCAAGGCAGGCGCTTATGCCTCTGAGCCATCTCACCGGCCCCAAAAATGCCTTCTTTAACACAGATACTCCGTTATATGTGTGTGCCATATTTTTATTCATTCATCCATAGGCGGATGCTTAGGTTGCTTCCACTTACAGACTATTTGTAATAATGCTGCTATGAACATTGTATACAAATATCAAACCATGCTTTACTTGAAGAAATACTAATAAAAGCTATTCAAAGTCAAATATAGAGGGGCAAAAAAAGACTAACAAAAAAAAAGTCCTTTGGTCCAATATCAATAGGGTTAGTAAACATGAGATCAGAGTCCTGTAAGAACAGAAGTGGGGGGGATAGGGGTGCAACTAAGCAGTATAAATGCTTGCCTATCTGCAGGAGGCCCTGGGTTCCATCCCCAGCACCAAAAAAATAAAAAGAAGTAAAAGAAGAGATCTGTGAGTAGAAAAATTTGAAGAAATAATATTTTTCTACAGTTAAAGGTGTAACGTATAGATTCCTTTTTGTGGGTTTTTTTTTTGTTTGTTTGTTTGTTTGTTTTGGAGACAGGGTCTCGCTAGGCAGTTCAAGCTGTTCTTGAACTTGCTATGTAGCCCAGGTTGGCCTTGAACTCTCAATGATCCTCCTGCCTCAGACTCCCAAGTGCTGGGATTATAGATGTGTGCCACCAAGCACGGCAGTAATCTATAGATTCTTGAAGCTCTGCAAGTTTCATACTGGATAAACACATACAGCCACAACACACACACATACATACAAGTTAAGGGGCACCATTATCAAATTTCAAGTTCATTATCAAACACAGTCTCTCATCAAGTTGCTGAATTGCCTAGGCTTGGTTCAAAATTGTAATACTCCTGCCTTAGCCCCCCAGAGCACTGAGATTACAGTCATGCCCAACTCTTCACCCCACCCAGTACTTCATAAATTTTGAAACACTGAATGCAGCAAGGCCCTGTCTTGGGGTAAAAGAAAATTTTCTTAAATGCTATTGGACTTCATGAGTTTAACAATATGATTTCTGTATGTTTAAGATGAACATTGTAATAGCTAATAAAAACTATCCAAAGTCAAATGTAGAGGGGCAAAAAAAGACTAACAAAAAAAAGTCCTTTGATCCAATATCTTGTATTTGGACTGTGAACACTTAGAAAACAATTTTTTTTTTTTTTTTTTGTGGGTACCGGGGGGTCGACCTCAGGACCTCGCGCGCCAGCAGGCGCCCGTGCCGCTGAGCGATATCACCGGCCCCTTTTTCGTATGTGGTATCCGGGAGTCGAACTCAGGCCCTTGCGCTTGCCAGGCAGGCGCTTAAGCCGCTGAGCCATCTCACCGGCCCAGAAAACAATTTTTTTAAATGAAATGTAAACAAAATACCACTTACAATTAAAAGCCATGAAATTCTTCTATTTTTTTCTTTTTAAGACAGGGTCTCGCTATGCAGTTCAGGCTGGTCTTAAACCCACGAAGGAGCCCAGGCTGGCCTTGAACTCATAGTGATCTTCCTGCCTCAGGAGGCTTCCTGAGTGCTAGGATTATAGTCATGGGCCACCATACCAGGCAAAGCCATGAAATTCTTAAAGAATAAATCCAGTAAAATATGTACAGGATCTATATGATTAAAAAAAAAAAAAAAAAAAAACACAAACCCAGCATGATGGCATATGCCTGTAATTTTCACAGTGTGGGAGGATAAGATAGCAGGATTCCAAGTTTGAACCCAACCTGGACCATTTAGACTTTGTCCTAAGGTAAAATTTTAAAAGAGCTGAAGAAGCAGCTCAGTGGTAGAATGGTTGCCTACATGTCTGAGCCCCTGGATTCCACTGCCAGAACCACCAAATTCAGAACAAAATAAAGACCATAGAACAGAATATGGTGGTGTGTGACTATAATCCCAGCACTTGAGAAGCTAGGACAAAAGGATCTAGAGTTTGAGGCCAGCTTGAGCTATATACCAAGACCCTGCAAACCAGAAGGGGGGGAGTCTGTTAAGAGGCGTAACTTCATGCCTATTAGAATGTCTGAAATTAAGAAGATTAATTTTACCAAGTCTTGGTGAGGATTTGTAGTATCTTTAAATTTCATTCTTTGCTGATGGGACTGTAAAACAGTTCAATCACTTTGGTAGACTTTCTTAGTTAAATGTACTTCGTTGGACCTAATAATTCCAGTCTTAAGTATTAAATCAAGAAAAAATAGCATTACAAATATTCATAAAAGTTTTATTCTTTATGTCTAAAAACTGGAGACAACTCAGATTTCCACATGAATATTGTGGTACATTTAGATAGTTAAGTAGTACAAAAGAATATGTGATTAAGAACAGTAAAAAGAGAAAGCAGCAACATGAATGAATCTTAAAATCATGCTGTGTGAGTGAACTCCGTCTCAAAAAAAAAAGTCATTGGTGGTAGAAAAGAAGTGCTATGGTAGTTCTTAATAGGGCTCCTACTTAGGGGGATGGGGAGCCTGTCTCTTAAGGAAAGTTCTCCTCTCTGTAAACTGAGTAATTAAGCAGATGAATTTGTAGGGAAAGATTGTTCCAGGCAAAAAGAACATTTCTAAAGATTTCAAATCGAAAAAGTGTATGTGTGTACCCAGGCCATTGTACGTGGTGGGTGAGTACTCTTAGCACTGAGGTACATCCCCAGCTCGTTTTGTTTATTTTTTATTTTGAGACATGGTCTTGCTAAATTGTCCAACTTGGCCTGGGCCTCGTAATCCTCCTGTCTTAGCTTCCTGAGTAGCCAGAATTACAGGCACACACCTACCACATGCACAGCTTCAGTTATCTATTTCTGAATAAAAAACTGCACTAAACTTATTGACATTAAATAGTAATGATCATTTATTATCTCAGAGTTTCTTGGGATCTGTCCTGTAGTTATAACCAGATGATAGTAGGCTGAAGTCATCCCAGAGCCTTCCTCATTCATATATCTGGCTGTTCATACTGGCCTTTGGCCATGACCTCAATAGGATTTGTTGGCCTTCATGCAACACATTGCATCATTTTCCTTACAGTGTGTAACCTATGATCCCAGAGCAAGTGTCCCAAGACAGGAAAAGGGACTGCATGGAAGTTGTGATGCCTTACCTAACCTAACATTGGAAATTATCACACTTATTTCTATTCAATTCCAAGTGGATAGATCCAGGGGATCATACTAACATTAGATAAAATTTTATGGGGAAAAAATTTTTGATTTGTGGAAGAGAGTGAAGGAGAAAGAATAGATAATGTGGATAACCAAATTCCTGCCACATAGTTGTGGTCAGTGTATATAATCTTTTTTGTGGGGGGGGTACTGGGGGTCGAACTCAGGACCTCGCGCGCCAGCAGGCACCCGTGCCGCTGAGTGATATCACCGGCCCTTTTTTCATATGTGGGTACCAGGAATCGAACTCAGGACCTCGCGCTTGCCAGGCAGGTGCTTATGCCACTGAGCTATCTCACCGGCCCAGTGCATATAATCTTGAATACTTGGTTTTATGATATCACTCACTGCTGTAGGGAATCTGAATGAGGAGCATGATTAAGAAGCATATTAATGAAATAAGATGTAAATATGATTTTGGAAATTTTTGTTGTTTTTGTTTGGGGGGGGTTGTGGTTTTTTTGTTTTGTTTTGTTTTCTTAAAAACAGGATCTCACTCTATAATTCAGGCTGGCCTTGAACTCAGTATGTAGCCCAGGCTGGCCACAAATTCCAGCAGTCCCCCTGCCTCAGCCTCTTAGGGTGCTGGGATTACAGGCATTATCCAGCATGCCTGACTAATTTTGAGAATTCCATGAAACATGGAAAAGTAGAAAATTAGGCAGAACAGATCTCTTCTGGAGATACCAGAATGTAGATGACAGCTGAATAAATTGCCAAAGCCAGTATAGAGTGAGACAAGAAAAGAGATTGAACTAGGAAGCCGAAGAAATTATAGCTTTTAAATGTTGAAGAGAAAGGAAGGGTCTTTTTTCATTAGCGTTATTTTCAGATATAACTGAAGATTGCTATGTATATTTAGGAGTCACTTATATACTGATGATAATTGAAGCTATGAAAATAAACACGTTCTGGCCGGGGGTGGTGGCATACGCCTGTAATCGCAGCATTCAGGAGAGTGAGGCAGTAGGATCACTGTGGAGTTCAAGGCCAGTCTGGGCTACAAACTGAGTTTAAGGCCAGCCTGAACTGTATAGCGAAATCCTGTCTCAAAAAAATAAAAATAAAAAAAGTAAATAAACATGTTCCTAGTAGGAAAGTAAGTATAAAAAGCAAATAACAAGTACTGTGTATTGAGAACCTCTACCATTAAATTTAATGAACTTGTAAGTAATTGTAAGTCAGTCAAAGTATATAAACAATATAGGCAGGATATTTTGAAGAATTGTACTATGAAATATCCCTGAGAGTTAGAAATTTGAAAAATTTATTTGAAGGCAGTTACTTGTAAATTCAGTGTAGTGTGGTGAGATAGAAATCAAGAATGCCTAGCACTAAGAGAGGCATCTCTACAATAATATCACATTTTGAAGTCATATAGATATATCCATTGGTTAGAGAAGTATGACCTATAATCATTGGTAAACTAGCAGAAAGTGGCTTATTTTGAACTCACATTTGTTATATTGTAAAATGAGCATACCTTGCTGGAGGTTGAGCATTTCCCAAGTTATTTACAGTCAAAAGTAAGTTATCTCATGCAAATCAAAACAACACTGAGATTCCATCTCACTCCAAAAAGAATTGCTATTATCAAGAAATCAACCAGTAACAAATGCTGGCAGGGCTGTGGGGGAAAAGGAACTCTTCTCCACTGTTGGTGGGAGTGCAGACTGGTGCAACCACTGTGGAAATCAGTGTAGAGATTCCTCAAAAAATTAAAACTAGAGGTTCCATTTGACACAGCTATTCTCCTTCTTGGTATCTTCCCGCAAGAATTAAAAGCATCATACCACAGCAGTCTCTGCACACTCATGTTTATAGCAGCACAGTTTTAATAGCTAAATCTTTGAAACAGCCCAAATGCCCACCATCCAATGAATGGATAAAGAAGAAGTTATTTTTTTTTTAACAAGAAAAGAAGGAAAAATAGAAACAAGACTTTTGTCAGTAAGGCGGGTAAGAGGAGTTGAAGGGAGGATAGGGGAATGGGGAAAAAAAAAAGAATCAAGATATATCATGTACAGGTTCAAATTCCCTATGATGAATATGATTATTGTGTATACTTAAAATGTACCAGTAAACTTAATTTTAAAAAGTAAGTTATCTCAGAAGAAGCAAAGAACCCAAATCGTTGGGTCACTAACATAGCAGAGTTTATCCAGGACTGCTTATTTTCTAACCCTTCATTTAATATATATTCTTTCTAAAAAGTTTATGCAGATACTTGTCTAATTTTAAATCTTTTACCAAGAAAAGGTTTGTCCCTAAACCTATGCATTTAAAACAAATACTAGACTGGAAATATTGTTTATAATTGTTTAACTCTATCCAACATTTAAATATCAAGTCCTTTAACCTAAAAGACTTTCATTTTTGAAGAATTAAATTCTTATTTTTTGCTCTTTGTCTCATCTAGAATGTTTTCTGTTGTTTTGTTTTTTTGTTTTGTTTTATGGTTTTTTTGAGAGACAGTCTCACTGTGTAGTTCAATGTGACCTTGAACTCACTATGTAGCCAAGGCTGGCCTCAAACTCAGGGATCCTCCTGCCTCAGCCTCCTGAGTGCTGGGATTACAGGTGTGTGTCACCATGACTGGCCAGAATGGTTATTTTTAATCTACATATTATTTGGGAAATGTGTGATTTCCTTGATTAAGCCTTGATTTTCTTAGGCTTATTATAATAATCCTTCAGGAAAAATACTGTAAATTGTCAATTTACCTATGAAAGATAAATGCTTATAGTTACTATGTTTAGTCTTGCTATGGAAAATAGAGCAACTCCCTTGTCTTTCATCAGTGTAGAAAATTATTGATGGCCAGGGATATTGCACAAACACAAGGTTGTGAGTTTGATTCCCGGTAAAAGAAAAAAAAATTATTGATAACTAGCTGGGATTAATTTTTGTCTATTCGTGATTTGTTGTCTTTTTTAGTAAATGGAGTTTCCTCTCGAAGTCCAAGATTGGTTGCTTCTATGGATGACTCTGTGGATAGTCTACTGCAGCGCATGGTACAACATGAGGACCAAGAGCCCATGGAGAAAAATACTGATGCTGTAATTGCAACTGCTTCTGTACCACCTTCCTCCAGTCCAGGCCGTACCCACAGCAAGGAGCGAACCCTGGGAAAACCAGACAGTCTTCTAGTGCCTGCAGTCCCAAGTGACTCTTGCAGTAACAGCATCTCACTCCTTTCTGAAAAGTTGACCACAAGCAGCTGTTCACCCCATCATATCAAGAGAAGTGTAGTGGAAGCTATGCAGCGCCAAGCACGAAAAATGTGCAATTATGACAAAATCTTGGCCACCAAGAAAAACCTGGACCATGTCAATAAAATTTTAAAAGCCAAAAAACTTCAGAGGCAGGCCAGGACAGGGAATAACTTTGTGAAACGCAGACCCGGTCGACCTCGGAAATGTCCCCTCCAGGCTGTGGTATCAATGCAGGCATTCCAGGCTGCCCAGTTTATCAGCCCAGAATTGAATGAAGGTGAGGAGGAAACACCACTGCATCTCAGTCCTGATACAGTTACTGATGTAATTGAGGCTGTTGTTCAGAGTGTAAACTTGAACTCAGAACATAAGAAGGGGTTGAAAAGGAAAAATTGGATGTTAGAAGAACAGGCCAGGAAAAAGCAAAAGCCATTACCAGAGGAGGAAGAGCAAGAAAATAATAAAAGGTAATTCCTAATTTAAAATATTACCTAAGTAGAACCAACTAGCTTTGTAAAACTGTATTAAACCTATACAGTTGGATTGTTCTGTTAATCTTAAAACTTTTTTTTTTTTTTTTTTTTTTTTTTTTTTTTTTTGTGGGTACCGGGGGGTCGACCTCAGGACCTCGCGCACCAGCAGGCGCCCGTGCCTCTGAGCGATATCACCGGCCCCTTTTTCGTATGTGGGATCCGGGAGTCGAACTCGGGCCCTCGCGCTTGCAAGGCAGGCGCTTATGCCGCTGAGCCATCTCACCGGCCCCAAACCTTTTGTTTTTTACTATGTAAGGACTGTTCCTTTTTTTTTTTTTTTTTAACTGTTCTTATTTGTGGCTATCCCAAATTATAAATAATTAAGAATCAAAGGCAGTGTAACAATGTAATCTAAGCTCTTCACTTAGGCAAAACAAACCATGGATTGTATTTTATCCAATATATAGCTGCATACATGGAATTATTTTTCCTGTCATACTTTCTATCCATTTTCTCTGCACTCTCAATTTTTTTTTTTTGAAGAGTAGGAAAATTTATTAGTGAAAATGAATGGGGAACAGGAATAGCTCCTGAGAGACAGGAGAGGTCCCGAATGGGTTGCCCTGTGCTCTCAATTTTTTTTTTTTTTTTTTTTTTTTGGTGGGTGCCGGGGGTCGAACTCAGGACCTCACATGCCAGCAGGTGCCCGTGCCGCTGAGCGATATCACCGGCCCTTTTTTCGTATGTGGGTTCCGGGAGTCGAACTCAGGACCTCACACTTGCCAGGCAGGCGCTTATGCCACTGAGCTATCTCACTGGCCCGTGCTCTCAAATTTTTATCCAGTCATCAAATACATTTTTCAGTCTTCTAGCATGTTGGATTTATTTCATTCATAGTCTCTTTTTTGAGACAGGGTCTTACTCTTTAGTTCTTCAGGCTAGCCTTGAACTCATTATGTAGCCCAACTTGGCCTGGAACTCTTGGCAATCCTCCTGCTTCAGCCTCCCAAGTGCTGGGATTACAGGCCTGCGCCACCACGCCCATCCGTAGTTTCCTTTTTATAATTTTGCTTTATTCCCAAAGATACACTGCAGAATTAAAAAGTATTTTTTAAAGACAATTTAATCCTTTTGTGTATCCCAACAGATTCTTTGTTCTTTTCCTGAGAGTGCACTTGGTGTTTGGGGAGTTTTTTGTTATGCTTTGTTTTGATTGGTTGATCTTTTTGTTTGTTTTTGGGTGCTGTGGATTAAACCCAAGGCCTCACACACTATGTTCTGCCACTGAGCAACACCCCCAGCCTTTGCCCTTCGTTGGGGTGGGTTGCTGGAGGTTAAACACCCAGGGCCTTGTACGTGCTAGGCAAGTGTACTACCACTGAGCTATATCCCCAGCCTGCCTTTAACTTTTTTTTTTTGAGACAGGATCTTGCTAAATCACTCAAGTTCCCCAGGCTCAGCCTAAATTTGCTATATTCCTTCCTCAGTTTTCCCAAATTGCTGGGATTACAGACATGTCACCACTTCTGGCTGCCTTTAACCATTTTTTTTTTTTTTTTTTTTTTTTAGCGTGGGTACCGGGAGTGGACCTCAGGACCTAGCACTTGCTGGGCAGGCGCTTATGCCGCTGAGCCATCTCACTGGCCCAGCCATTTTCAAGTGTACATTTCAGTGGGATTCATAATGTACAATCTTCACCATCCATTTTCTATAAAACTGTAATTCTTTCTTGCAAAAGTGAAACTGTACCAATTAAATGATAATATCCGATTCTTCTCTTTGCCAAGCCTCTAAACAGTACCATCCTGTTTTATGTCTTGGCGATTTTGACTACTCTGAGTACCTCATATGAGTGAAATCATAGTATTTGTATTTCTGTGACTGATATTAAAGTCCTTAAAGTTCATCCAATTTGTAGTGTATGTCAAAATTTTCTTCCCTTTTAGGCTAAATAATATTCCATCGTATGACTACACTTCATTTTGCTTATTTATCCACCAGTGGGCACTTGTGTGGCTTTCACTTTTTAGGTGATTACTTGATGATGCTGGGAGAGTGGAGGATGTGTTCAGATGTCACTTTAAGACCTTATATTTAGTGCTTTTGCTGAGTCATGTGACAGTTGTAGTTTTAATTTTTTGTAGAACTATCATGCTGTTTTCCACCATGGCTGTACCATTACACATTCCCACCAACAATGCAATATTTTCAGTTGCTTCATATCCTTATCAATACTTTTTATTTTCTATTTTTTTGTCATTGTAGCCATCCAGATGGGTGTGAAGTAATATCTCATTATTGTTTTGATTTACATTTCCCTAATGGCTAGTGTTATTGACCATCTTTTGGTGTTCTGGGGTACTTTTTTGTTTTTGTTTTTGGTCTTTTTGAGACAGGGTTTCACTCTGCTGTTCAGGCTGACGCTTAAACTCACTTTGTAGCACAGGATGGCCTCAAACTCACAGTAATCCCTCTGCCTCAGTCTCCCAAGTGCTGGGACTATAGGCATGCGCAACCACACCCATCTTGGGGTACTTTTTTTTTTTTTTTTTTTTGGTGGGTACTGGGGGTCGACCTGAGGACCTCGTGTGCCAGCAGGCGCCCGTGCCGCTGAGCAATATCACTGGCCCTTTTTTTGTACGTGGGTTCCGGGAGTTGAACTCGGGCCCTCGCGCTTGCCAGGCAGGCGCTTATGCTGCTGAGCCATCTCACCGGCCCAAGGGGTACTTTTTAAATTGGGTTGTTTGTAGGAGTTTTCTATATCTTGTCCATACTAGTTTCTAATTAGATAAACAGTTTGCAAAATTTCTTCTCATTCTTTCAGTTGCCCCTTTATGATTTTTTATACTGTTGATACTGTCTTTTGATATGTGAAGTTTTCTAATACTCACAAACCCTAATTTGTCTGTTTTTCCTACAAAACTACAGTAATCAAAACATTATAGTACTAGTATAAAGACTTAATGTAAACCATGAAAAAGAGTTCAGAAATAAACCCTTGCATATATTTTCAAATGATTTTTGACAAAGATGCCAAAACCATTCAGTGGAGAATGGGTAGTCTTTTCAATAAAAGGTACTGGATATCCATACGGAAAACAAAGTTAGACCCTTATCTTACACCATATACAAAGTTAAACTCAAAAATGAATCAGAGACCTAAATGCAAGATCAAGAACAATAAGATCGGGCCGGTGAGATGGCTCAGCAGCATATGCGCCTGCCTGGCAAGCACGAAGGCCCAAGTTCGACTCCCAGAACCCACATACGAAAAAAGGGCCGGTGATATCACTCAGCGGCACGGGCACCTGCTGGCGCTCGAGGTCCTGAGGTCGACCCCCAGTACCCACAAAAAAAAAAAAAAAAAGAACAATAAGATCTTAGAAGAAAACAGAACAAAAGCTATATAACATAGATTTGGTAGGTTTTTTTGTTGTTGTTTTTTGTTTTTTTTTTAATGTGGGTACCCAGGGTCGAACTCAGGACCTCGCGCTTGCCAGCAGGTGCTTGTGCCACTGAGCCTTATCACCGGCCCCTTTTTTTCCTTTTTGTGGGTATCAGGAGTCGAACTCAGTACCTTGCGCTTTCCAGGCAGGCGCTTACATCACTGAGCCATCTCATTGGCCCAGCAGTTTTTTTAATATAATACCAAAGGCACAGACCATGAAAGAAAAACATGTTATTTTTACAAGAATCAATACAACATTCACCATGTATAAGTGCTTTAATTTTTTTTTTTTTTTTTTTTTTTTTTTTTTTTTTGAGACAGGGTCTTGCTATGTAGCTCAGGTCAGCCTTGATCTCACCACATAGCCCTGGCTGCCCTCAAACTCAATGCAATCCTCCCGCCTCAGCCTCCCAAGTGCTGGGAATCACATGCCCAGCTTTTCTTCCATTTTTAGCAACATCCCTTACCCTCCACCCCTACCACAATACTGGGAAGACACAAGAGTTCTACATTCATCTCTTGCCCCTATGCTTATTCTTATATTCTCTATCTTCTGCATGATGAATCCTTCTTTAAAAGGTTTATTTGGACCCCTCTATATATACCTGTATAAAATGTTACTTGGTTTTTTGGGGGATTTTGGGGGTTTTTTTTTGGTTTGAGGGGCTGAGCGTGGGGGCGTTGAGACCAGCTCTGCTGTTTTGTCCAGGCTGACTTTAAACTTGGAGTGATCCCCCTGCCTAAACCTCCAAAGTTCTAGGATAGGATTACAAAGTGTGTGCCACCACCCGCCTGTGTTACTTCATTGCTTTCCTTTTAAAATGGGAGGTGTCTCCCTGTGTTGTTGATGCTGGTTTCTAACTCTTGGGCTCAAGTGAGCCTCCCACCTCAGCTTCCTGTGTAGCTGGGACTACCCAGCTTTTTTGTTGGTTTTTTTTTTTAAGAATAATATATGATTGGGCCAGTGAGATGGCTCAGCGGCGTAAGCGCCTGCCTTGCAAGCGCGAGGGCCCGAGTTCGACTCCCAGATCCCACATACGAAAAAGGGGCCGGTGATATCGCTCAGTGGCACGGGTGCCTGTTGGCGCGCGAGGTCCTGAGGTCGACCCCCCGGTACCCACAAAAAAAAAAAAAAAAAAGAATAATATATGATTGTTGTAAATAAATCAGTGAACACTAAGTAGTTTACTGATTCAAAAGTGAGTCTCAGTTCCTCTTTATATCCTATTCTTCCCTCCATGGGTAAGAATATTAACCAGAAGTAGGCATTTACAGATATGTGAACACAAAGCTACTGTTTTATGTAAATGGTAAAACACTGTGTATTTTTTTGTAACTTAGTTTTTCCCCCCTTGTGCATGCTAAGCAAGCACTCTACCACAGTCCATCCTTTTCCCTTAATGTATTTTAAGAGTTCGTGTTGACTGTACATGGTGGCACACTTCTGTAATCCCAGTACTTGGGAGGCTGAGGCAAAAGGATCACCAACTTCGAGGCCAGCCTGGGATACAAAGTGAGTTCAAGGCCAGCCTGAACTGCATAGTGAAACCCTGGCTTAAAGGGACAGAAAAAAAAAAGGAAAAAAAATAACGAGTTCTTTTTATAAGTACCTGTAGAATTAGTTTATTCCTCTGGGTAGTGGCATATACTTGAAATCCCTGCTTTCTGGGATTCTAAAGCAAGAATATCTCAAGTTTGAAGCCTCTCTGGGCAATTTAAGAACTTAGTGAAACAGTGTCTCAAAAAAAAAAAAAAAAAAAATTAGAAGCAGACTAGGAATATAGTTCAGAGCAGCTGGGTTCAGAGTACTGGGTTCAATCCCCAGTATCACCAAAAAAAAATTTTTACCTTATTCCATGGTAGGCACATATCATAATTTCATTAATTACTTTCCTTCAGTGAATTACATGTTGCTTGTTTGTTTGTTTGCTTGTTTTTTGAAACGGAATCTTGCTATGTAGTTCAGGCTGCCTTTGAACTCACTATGAAACCCAAGCAGGCCTCAAACTCAAGGTGATGCTCCTTTCTCAGCTGTACTTGGGCCTGCGCCACCATACCTAGCTACATTTAGCTCTTTTAATAACTTGAGGGCCAGGGATATAGCTCAGCAGCATAGTGCCTGCCTGGCAAGCGTGAGGTCATGAGTTCAATCCCTGGTACCAAAAAAAAAAAAAAAAACTTGAAATTTATTTTGTATTACATGACTTAGAGATTTATTTTAATTTTCTTATCAGATATTTAAATGGTAGTCATAGCAACATTTAAATTTTTTTAGTCTGTTTTGATATCAGTATTGTACTATTTTAATTACTAAGGCTTTAAAACACCTCTAAGGAGAATGATTTCTGCCTTTACTGTAAAGACATTTTGACCATTCACTTTAAGGAAACATCACCTTAAAAATTTGATTCAGAGGGCCAGTGAGATGGCTCAGCGGCGTAAGCGCCTGCCTTGCAAGCGCGAGGGCCCGAGTTCGACTCCCGGATCCCACATACGAAAAAGGGGCCGGTGATATCGCTCAGCGGCACGGGTGCCTGTTGGCGCGCGAGGTCCTGAGGTCGACCCCCCGGTACCCACAAAAAAAAAAAAAAAAAAATTTGATTCAGAGAATAGATTTCAGTTCAGATTAGACTTTTTTTTTCCTCTTAAGTCTAGTGTCATAATTAGCAGTAATAAACACATATTTTGCCACAAACTGTATTCTGGAATTTCAAGAGATTTTGAACTATATAATTTCTGCCCTTAAGACATTGTATGTGAAAAGACATGACACAGTGAATTCTCAAAGCCAGCAAGTTTTTTGACTTTTTCTTTATTGGAGTTTGCATGTACTTGGTATATGATAGATTTTTGTTCATTTATTCATTAAGTTCATTACAAGATCATTAGAATCCAGCTGCTTAGGGATACAGTAATGACTGAAAACATTTTCCCTGCTTTCATGAATCTTACAATCCACGTACTTTTATGAATTATTGAGGATGATGAGCGTATATAGTAGAAGTAATTGACTTAGTTTTGTTGAGCAAGTAGTGACTGAGATAAAATCTGAAGAATAGAATTCTTCTTGTGTTATTTAAAAGAATAAGGCCAGGGTAAACATTGTAGGAAGGTATGTATTGAAAAGGCATTAAAGTGTCAGGGAAGTGAAACAAAGCAATAATGGCCAAAACAGAGTAAAATAGAATAGGATACTTAGTAACTATTTGTTGATTAATAACAAACCACAGTGCAAATTAATAGCTACAAGCTGGACTCTGGGCTCAGAAAGAAACCTTTACCCAAATCTGAAAACAAGGTAAATTTTAAAAACAATTTATAAAATTTTTCAAGTTAAAAATAAATAAAATATTAAAAATAAGGGCTCGGTATGTACCTTAGTGATATGGCACTTCCAAAGCATGCCCTGAGGCTTTAGGTTCAATCCCCAGTACCACTAAAATAAATAAATTAAAAATATTTTAAAATTGGAGCCTGGTATGGTGGTGCACGCCTGTAATCCCAGCTCTTGGGAGGCTGAGGCAAGAGGATTGCTGCAAGTTTGAGGCCAGCCTGGGCTGCAAAGGGAATTCAAGGCCCACCTGAACTGCATAGTGAGACCCTGTCTCAAAAAGACAAAAAAAAAAAAAAAAAAATTTTTTTTTTTTTTTTCTTTTTAAAGGGAGCCAGTGTAGTGGCTCATGTCTGTAATCCCAGCTAATCAGGAGGTCAAGGCAGGTGGATCTGAAGTGCAAGGCTAGCCTGGGCAATTTAGCAAGACCCTGTCTCAAAATAAAATTTAAGGAAAAGACTGGGGATATAGATCATTGCAAGTCCCTGGGTTCAATCCCCATTGCCACATAAACAAACAAAAAATATTTAAAACTTAATGAAATACTTCTGGGATGTGCCAGAAGTTGTATTGAAAGGGAGGTTTATAGCCTTTCATGCTTGTATCACTAAAAAATAATAATAACTTGCTGATCCAAGTATTCAGTTAAGAAATTATAAGAACAGGGAAAGCCAGTGAGATAGCTCAGTGGCATAAGCGCCTGCCTGGCAAGCACAAGGTTCCTGAGTTCGACTTCCGGTACCCACATATGAAAAAAGGGCTGGTGATATCACTCAGCGGCATGGGCACCTGCTGGCGCGCGAGGTCCTGAGTTCGACCCCCAGTACCCACAAAAAAAAAAAAAAAAAAAAAAACAGTAAGACCCAAAATCATAAAAAATATGAACATGTAAAATATGTATCTTAAATTAATAAAAGCAGTGTACAATAGAATCACTGAAGACCAAAATGAGTTCTTTGAAAATTAATAAAATGGGTGAACTTCTGGTAAAGTTAACCTATAAGGAATTAGAAAAGTAATAATTAAATGAAATTAGAAATTTAGGAGATAAACAGTATATCAGAGACTAAAAATTGACTACTATAAGAACTTTATGCCCAACGTGTGATGGCGCACGTCTGTGATCCCAGCACTCAGAAGGCTGAGGTAGGAGGACTGCTTCAAGTTTGAGGCCAGCCTGGGCTACATAGTGAGTTCAAGGTCAGCCTGAACTACATAGTGAGACCCTGTCTCCAACAAAAAATATAAAAAGTGGAAATATCTTAACAGGTCAAAGGTAAGTAAATTGTTTTTTACACAGTAGACTATGATATGGTAATAAAAATTAGTGAATTACAGCTTATAGGCAATAATATGGATATGTCATAGAAACATATTAGTAAAAAAAATTTCTAAAGATGATAGACTGGGTTGTCTGTTTTTGTTTTTCATAAAAGCAAAACAACATTTACTGCATTGAGTGTTCATTAATATATCATAAAGTCATACTTTAAAATACTGGCCTAGGGATATGGCTCAATGGTCAAGTGCTTGCATACCATGTGCAAGAGCCTGGGTGCGATCTTCAGTACCACAGAAATAAAAAGGATTTGGATTGGGGCTGTAGTTGATTGGTAGAGTGCTTGCCAGCATGCCCAAGGCCTTGAGTTCAATCCCATAAATAAGACAGAACATAAATGTTCAAACAGAGCTAAATATGGTGGTGCAAACCTGTAATCCTTGCACTCTGGGAGGCTAAGGCAGGAGGGTGGCAAGTTTGAGCCCAGTCTGTGCAACCTAGTGACTTACTACCTGTCTCAACATTAAAAATTTAAAAAGCACTTGGGATATAGCTCAGGCTGAGGGCTCTAGATTCAAACCCAGGTACTTAAGAAAAATAATATGTCTTTATCCCCCTCCTTTTTTTTTTTTCTTCCCTGAAAAATCCTGGTTTAAATCCTTTAGGTAGATGTCTTCATGCATCATGGCAAACATGTGACCCTGAGATGGGTGTTGGAGCCTTAGTGGAGTAAGGATTTTAGTTTGAGATAAGAAAGAAAGAAAAGGGGCCGGTGATATAGCTCAGTGGCATAAGCACCTGCCTGGCAAGCGCGAGGTCCTGAGTTCGACTCCCGGTACCCACATATAAAGAAAGAAAGAAAAATGGTCCAGCCTGGGTTGTCACAGCCTAAGTAGGATAAGAAGGGTGCTCAGATAAAGAGAGCTTCCCAGGATAGTGTGTCAGGGACCAACAAGGTAAGAAATTGTTCATAACAGACTAGGAATTTTGTGAAATTCTATAAATAGATATTTGCCTCTCTTCTTTTCTTTTCCCTTCCCTCCCTTCTTTCCCTCTCCCTTCTGTCCCCTTTTCTTCCACTGGAGATTGAACCCAGGACCTCACATATTCTAAGCATTTCTTCTACTTTAACTATATAGCCTCAGCCCCAGTATTTGCTTTTTGTTGTTGTCGTTGTTGTTGTTGTTGTTGTTGTTGTTGTTGTTGTTGTTTTATTTAAGACAGAGTCTCACTATGTAGTTCAGACTGACCTGGAATTAATTGTGATCCTCCTGCCTCAGCCTCCTGAGTGCTGGGATTACAGGCATGTGCCATGTGCCACCCCCACCTTTCTAAAAAGCCAAACATGATTTTCATGCATATGAAAATGGGCTAGGGATATAGCTCAGTGCAAAGGCCCTGAATTCAATGCCCAGTACTATTAAAAAAAAAAAAAGTTTTAAAATATTTTTGTAGGGCCAGTGATACAGCTCAGCAGCATAAGCGCTTGCCTGGCAAGTGCAAGGTCCTGAGTTCGGTTCCCAGTACTCACAAACAAAAAAATATATATATTTTTGTACATCCCAACAGATTCTTTATTCTTTTCCTGAGGGTACATTTGGGGGTGGGGGTGTTTGTTTCCTTCAGTTGATTGATTTTGTTTGTTTGGTTCTTTGTTTGGGGAAGGGCTGGAGATTGAACCCAGGCCCTCATGCATCATATATTCTACCACTGAGCATCACCTTCAGCCTTTTAGATTTTTTGGTTTTTGTTTCTTTGTTGTTACTGTTGTTTGGAAACAGGATTTCGCTACGCAGTTGAGGCTGGCCTTGAACTCACTTTGTAACCCAGGCTGGCCTTGAACTCACAGCGATCCTCCTGCCTCAGCCTCCCAAGTGCTGGGATTACTGGCATGCACCACCAGGCCCAGCCACCTTCAGCCTTTAACCTTTGTGTTTATGTGTGTGGTGCTGGGTATTGAACCCAGTGTCTTTGCACTTAGCTACTGTATTTCCCCGAAAATAAGACTGAGTCTTATATTAATTTTTGTTCCAAAATACACAGTAGGGCTCATATTCAGGAGCTGTGGTATTTTTTCGTGTACAACAATCTACATTTATTTATGTACAAAAATCTACATTCAAATACAGTCATGTCATCTTCTGGAACATCATCATAACTCCAGATCCCGAATTTCTGGCCTGAATGTCTTGTGACTCCATTTCCGGTAGAACTATTGGTGCCAGTCTCTCATGTCCAGCAATAGAGTTCTTAAAGGAGCACTTCTTGTCCATGTGGCCTGCTCATAGTGCATTGCCAACACAGCTGTCAGTCTTTTTATCCGATGAATTCTTCACCCAAAGTTTCCATTAAATCAAGTGTTAACTGAAGATTTAGCAGACAGGAGTGGCAACAAAAATGATGACTATTAAGAATGACAGTCCAGGGTCTGTGAGATGGCTCAGCGGCGTAAGCACCTGACTGGCAAGTGCGAGGGACCGAGTTTGACTCCCGAATCCACATACGAGAAAAGGGCCGGTGATATCGTTCAGCGGCACGGGCGCCTGCTGGCGCGCGAGGTCCTGAGGTCGACCCCCGGTATCCACAAAAAAAAAAGAAAGACAGTCCAGGGGCCGCTGAGATAGCTCAGCGGCATAAGTGCCTGCCTGGCAAGCGCGAGGTCCTGAGTTTGACTCCGGTACCCACATACAAAGGAAGAAAGGGCTGGTGATATTGCTCGGTGGCACAAGCGCCTGCTTGCAAATGTGAGGTCCTGAGTTCGAACCCCGGTACCCACACACAGAAAAAAAAGAACGACAGTCCAAGGCCGGGTGTGATGGCACACATCTGTAATCCCAGCACTTTGGTGGCTGAGGCAGGAGGATTGCTGTGAATTCAAGGCCAGTCTGAACTACATAGCAAGACCCTGTCTCAAAAGAACCAATAAAAAAGATGGTCCACACAAAAGGAAAGAAAAATTGTGGGCACCGAAATTCAGAAAACAGTTCTTTATTTCACACAGTTGCATTTAGTATGCCCATTACAACACAGGATGTACTGAATTATGAAGATTTGGATTACATGCCTGTAATCCCACCACTCTCAGGAGGCTGAGGCAGGAGGATTGCCAGAAGTTCAGGCCAGCCTGAACTATACAGCGAGACCCTGTCTCAAAAAACTCCCCCCGAAATTTCATATTAGATACAGACATGTCCATTCATTATCAAGTGCACACGTTATTCATTTGTTGTGTCTGTGCTCTAATTGTTCATTTGGCATTAAGTCTCAAGTTCATCTGTTTACATTAGGTGTTTACCTCCAATTATAATTAATTATAATTGACATTTATTTTGAGTATTACTGTCAATAATATTGATATTTATATATTAATATTTGATAATTCAGGTACATCATGTATTGCAACATAACTGGAGCTTATTTGGAGGGGTAGGGTTTATATTAGGAACATCCTGAAAAATCATATTACAACTTACTGTCTTATTTTCAGAGAAATGTGGTTGCAAGTTTTTGTTTGTTTATTGTTTTTTGAGACAGGGTCTTACTATGTAGGTCAGGCTGGCATTCAACTCACTATGCAACCCAGGCTGGCCTCAAACTTAGCATTCTTCCTAAGCCTCCCGAGTGCTGGAGTTAAAGGTATGTGCTACCATGCCCAACTCAGAGACAGTCTTGCTGCATAGTTTAGGCTGGCCTTGAACACACTTTGTAGCCCAGGCTGGCCTGGAAATCACAGCAATCCTCTGGCCTCAGTCTCCCAAGTAGTGGGATTACAGGTGGGTGCCACCTGGCCCCACCAATACCTGGCCAAAATACCTCATGATAGCACTAATTACAATCAACAAAAGGCAAAAACATTCCCAAAATCCAGCAACAGATGAATGGTTAAATAAAATGTGGTATGTATGTGCAATGGGTTGTTATCCACCCTTGAAAAAGAGTCAAATTCTTGCAGGGTGTGGTGGCACACTTTCTCAGCAGGCTGAGGCAGGAAGATCAAAGCTTCAGGTCCAACTAGGTCAACTCAGTGAGACTCTTTCTCACAATAAATGTAGCTCAGTCATAGAGTGCCCCCTGGGTTCTCCCTATGACTACCAAAAAAAAGAAGAGGGAATTATAGCATGGATAAATCTTAAAGACCTTACATGTGTGAAATAATACAGACACAAATGGATAGTATTATATGACTCAACTTACCTGCGGAACCAGAAATTGGCAAAGTCTTATTCTGGGTAGGAAGGAAAGTGGAAAGGGGTATTTTTCTTTAATACAGTCATCATTTATGATACTAGTTCTGTTATCAGGTAGCCTTCTAAAAGTGGCCTGCCAACTAAACATTACTGGATTCTGAGTTGCTCATCTCTCACTCTGGAGTTAGATTCCAGGTTTTCCTCTGGAACAAAGAATAGGACAAAAACAAGCAAAAAAAAAAAAAAGGTAACAAAACATATTTGATAAAGTAAAAGTGAAGGGGGGAAGAAACAGGCTTTGCAGAGTGAGCTTGGGCCAAGTAAAGAGAAAAAGAGGGTAAAAGCAAAAATAAAAGCACATGCTGCTTCTGGGAAACGCAGCATAGGCTATCGTGGAAAGTTAGGATACCAAGCTCCTCATGGCTCACCTCTCCTTTTATGCTGTCTAAATCTCAAGGAAATGCTCTAGAACTTCTACATGCAGGTCCTGAGATGCAGTGCTGGGATCGCATGTCTCAGCTGACGTCAGGTCTAGACCATCCTATTGAATACCTGTTGGAGTTCTTGCCAGAAGTCCACATGCAGGAACTTGTTCTGTGCATGTGTCCGGCATTTTGTAATTAGTAGGTCATGCTGTATCCTCCTAGCTCAGGTTTTGTTTGTTTGTTTGTTTGTTTGTTTGGGTTTTGGGAGGTTTGTGGGGGGGCTGTTTGTTTTTTGAGACAGGGTCTTACTATGTAGCTCAGGCTGGTCTTGAACTCAGTATGTAGTCCAGGCTGGCCTCAAATTTGTGGCGCTCCTCCTGCCTCAGGCTCCCGAGTGCTGGGATTACAAGTGTGCATTACCACCTCCAGCTTCCTGTCTCAGTTTTGAAGTTATAGTGGTGATAGTTAGGCAAGAATATGAATGTATGTAAAATGCAAATTAAAACAACACTGGGATTCCATCTCACTCCAGAAAGATTGGCTGTCATCGATAAATCAACCAATAACAAATACTGGAGAGGCTGTGGGGAAAAAGGAACCCTTTTCCATTGTTGGTGGGAGTGTAAATTGTTACAACTACTTTAGAAATCAGTATGGAGATTTCTCAAAAAAGTGAAGCTAGGGCCGGTGAGATGGCTCAGCGGCGTAAGTGCCTGCCTGGCAAGCGTAAGGGCCCGAGTTCGACTCCCGGAACCCACATACAAAAAAAGGGCCAGTGATATCGCTCAGCGGCACGGGCGCCTGCTGGCGCGCAAGGTCCTGAGGTCGACCCCTGGTACCCACAAAAAAAAAAAAAAAAAGTGAAGCTAGAGGTTCCATATGCCTTTGTCGGTAGTTTTCAGGTTTATTATTGTATACTTTTTTTTTTTTTTTTTTTTTTTTTGAGATGCACTTTCACTATGTTTTCAGGCTGGTCTTGCACTGACTATACTCACTATGTAGCAATTCTGCCTCATCCTCCCAAACGCTAGGATTAAAGGCGTGTGCCACCAACACAGGCATGTATTTTGAGTCTGTCCTGCTTATGGCTTGTTTTGCTCCTTTTAATTTCAAGTTTATAGTGTTTGTCAAGTTGGGAGGATTATAGCCATCACTCTCAAAAATTTTTTTTTTCTGTTTTTCTTTTTTTTTTGTGGGTACCGGGGGTCGAACTCAGGACCTCACGCACCAGCAGGCACCCGTGCCGCTGAGCGATATCACCGGCCCTTTTTTCGTATGTGGGTACCGGGAGTCAAACTTGGGACCTCACACTTGCCAGGCAGGTGCTTATGCCGCTGAGCCATCTCACCGGCCCTTTTTTTCTGTATTGAATTTGTTTTCTTTTGAATTTTACACTGTCTTACGTTTGGCTCTTATTGTTTTCCTTTATAGAGGTTTGTCTCCTCTCAGAAGTCAGTTTTGTCCTTTCTTTCTGGGATGCCAAGATTCCATTCGCTTTCTGTTGTCCCCTAGGTCACTGATGTGTGTGTGTGCTTGCACGCATGTGTGTGTGTATGTATGTGTGCATGTGTCTGTGTGTGTGTTTAAGCTTACATCTAGATATCAATTTGTGTTGTTTCTGTTCTCAAATAAACTGATCTTCTCCAGTGTCTAATTCGTTGTTGAACACTCCCAATTTTTCATTTTAGTTTTCAACTCACAGTGGGTTTTTTGTTTGTTTTGTTTTGTTTTGTTTGCAGTAGGCTTCCTCGTGCACTCAGAGTTCCTCTATATAGTTCAGGCTGGCATTGCACTTACTATGTAGCCCAGGCTGGCTTTGATCTTTCAGAGAATCCTCCCGCCTCGTTGTCCCAAGTGCTGGGATTACGGAGTACACCACACCCGGCTTTCTCCATTCACTCTTCCTTCCTTCCTTCCTTCCTTCCTTCCTTCCTTCCTTCCTTCCTTCCTTCCTTCCTTTCTTTCTTTCCTTCTTTCTTTCCTTCCTTCCCTCCTTCCTTCCTTTCTTTTTCTTTCTTTCTTTCTTTCTCTTTCTCCATTCACTCTTCTTTCTTTCTTTTGTTCGTTCTTTCTTTTGTTCTTTCTTTCGTTTTGGTACTGGAAATTGAACTCAGAACCTTGAGCTTGCCAGGCAGGTGCTTATGCTGCTGAGCTATGTCCCTGGCCCTCTCCATTCATACCTGCTTTTCTGCATGATCTCTTTGGGCCATCTTTGAACATGTTCTAAGAGTTGTTTTGTTTCTTTTTTTTTTTTTTTTTTGTGGGTACCAGGGGGTCGACCTCAGGACCTCACGCCCCAACAGGCACCTGTGCCGCTGAGCAATATCACCGGCCCCTTTTTCATATGTGGGTTCCGGGAGTCGAACTCGGGCCCTCGCGCTTGCAAGGCAGGTGCTTATGCCACTGAGCCATCTCACCGGCCCTGTTTTGTTTCTTTTGAGACAGGGTCTCACTATGTAGTTTAGGCTGGGCTTGAACTAGCTGTCCTCCTGCCTCAGCCTCCTGAGTGGTGAGATTATAGGCATGCACCACCACACCTATCTCATTTGTTTTGTTTTTTCTCTCCCATTTCAGTCCTCCTTATCTTCATATTTTTCACGTGTGTATGTGTGTGTGTGTGTGTGTGTGTGTGTTTTACTGGGGATTGAACCCAAGGGAAATCTTAACACTGAACTATGTCCCCAGCCTTCATTTTGAGACAGGGTCTCACTAAATTGCCCCCAGGCTGGCCTCCTCCTGCCTTAGCTTCCTGAGTAGCTGGATTATAGGCATGCACCCTAAATTATTGATTATACTTGTAATAGTACCTAAGAGTCTTTTTCTGTCTCTGTGATTTTTTTTTTTTTTTC
Source organism: Erethizon dorsatum (assembly GCA_028451465.1). Taxonomy (NCBI): domain Eukaryota; kingdom Metazoa; phylum Chordata; class Mammalia; order Rodentia; family Erethizontidae; genus Erethizon; species Erethizon dorsatum. The sequence goes on along the minus strand of CM051829.1, from coordinate 68,312,826 downwards.
CGGTGGGTACTAGAGGTCGACCTTAGGACCTCGCGCGCCAGCAGGCGCCCGTGCCGCTGAGCAATATCAATGGCCCTTTTTTCGTATGTGGGTTCTGGAAGTCGAACTCGGGCCCTTGCACTTGCCAGTCAGGCGCTTACACCGCTGAGCCATCTCACCGGCCCTGTCTTTATGATTTTTGACAGTGGTTTTGTTGAATGATATTTTTTCTTGCATCACAGTTTCCTGCATTTTAGCATTTGTAGAAATTTTTTATTGGATACAGGACGTTATGAATGTCACAGTGTTGTATATCTGGCTTTTGTGGTTTTCATAAATATCCATTTTATTTTGAGAGGTATTTAAGTTTCTTGTGGACTAGCATGTAGTCTTTGGGGGAGGGGGGTATCAGGAATCAAACTCAGGACCTCACGCTTGCCAGGAAGGTGCTGTACTGCTGAGCTATATCCCCGGCCCTGCATGTAGTCTTTTGAAGGTTGTTTTTGAACTTCATTAAACTGACATTTATTCTAATGATAATCTCTACAACACTGGGTAACATCACCTTCTGGGATTTCTGTTGAATGTCTGCAGTATTAGGCAATGTATTTTCACTCTGCCTAGTACAGTCTGAGTATCTGCCAACATATGAAATCTCTAAAAAGTGTTCAGTTTATAGTTCTCTGAATCCTTTGTTTGGCTTTACATTATTTCACCCTTCATATGCAAATCTTAGTATTTAGCAATATAATAAGAGACTCAGATTTGCAGTCATTTTATATAGCTTCAGCTTTTCAGCTGCCTCAATCACCTATTCTGATCTGTCTCTTCTTAGCTCACCAATTTACCCATTCTCTGCTTGATATCTACTCCTGCACCAAGATCATTCTGAGAAAGGCAAGGTGGTTCTATCACTCACCTCAATTTTTTCAAGTTTTCTCAGGGATCACAGTGTTGCATTAACTGTTACCCAAAGTCTAATAATAATTGCATCATAAATTGTCTCTATGTTTCTGGTAGTTTACTGTTATGTCTATTAGTTTTTATCAAGTGGACAAGTCTAATATCAGTTATTCTAACATATCCAGATATTTAAAATTATGCTTAAACTTCTTTTTCTAGCTTTACAGAAGCACAAGTTGAGATTCCCAGTCCTCCTGAAACCCCAGCCAAACCTCCTGAACCTGAAAGTACCTTGCAGCCTGTGCTGGCTCTTATTCCAAGGGAAAAGAAGGCCCCTCGTCCCCCAAAAAAGAAGTATCAGAAGGCTGGGCTATATTCTGATGTTTACAAAACTACGGAGTAAGTAATGGTCAACAATCAGCTGATATCTTTTTTTTTTTTTTTTTTTTTTTTTTTTTTTTTAAACAGTAGCAAAGTTTTACTAAAGGTAGGAAAAGAAACAGGCTTTGCAGGGCTATTTTGGGTCAAGTAAGAGCAGGGAAAGAAGTAAACCCTGCAGCGTTAGGGTGGACCACCATGCAAGAGAGAACACAGTGACCTGATATCTTTTAAATGTCTTATTTTTCCATGATTTAAAAAATAATTTGACTATCAAAAAATAGTGTAAATATTATATATACAAATATCAGTCTTATCTCAAATACCTCAGTGTCTTACTTTTTTGATTGCTGAGACAAAATACCGGACAGTTGAGGAAAGGTTTATTTCATCTCACAGTTTGTAGAAGTTTCAGTCCATACTGGCTCCAAGGCAGAGCCGCATGGCAGAGGGGCATCGCAGAACAAAAAACAGTCCATTGCAAGCAGGTAGGAGGCAGCAGGCAGCAAGCCACAAGCAGCAGCAGCAGTAGCAGCCTGCCTTCTTTCTGTTCCTTTATATTCCATCCATGCTACAAGCCTATTGATTGATGCTGCAAAATCTTTATCTTACTCTCTACCTTTTTCATTTTTCCTTTTTTCCTTTATTTTATTTTATTAAGTAAGTTTATTGGGGGCCGGTGAGATGGCTCAGCGGCGTAAGTGCCTTCCTGGCAAGCACAAGGGCCCGAGTTTGACTCCCGGAACCCACGTACGAAAAAAGGGCCGGTGATATCGCTCAGCGGCACGGGCGCCTGCTGGCACGCGAGGTCCTGAGGTCAACCCCTGGTACCTACCAAAAAAAAAAAAAAAAGTTTATCGGTACAGGCCAGGCATGGTAGCACACACCTGTAATCCCAGCACTTGTGAGGCTGAGGCAGGAGGATCACTGCAAGTTTAAGGCCAGCCTGGGCTACAAAGTGAGTTCAAGGCCAGCGTGAACTGCATAGTGAAACCCTGTCTCAGAAAGACAAAAAAAAAGTTTATTGGTACATTTTAGGTATACATAATGATCACATTCATCATAGGGAATTTGTACCTGTACATGATATAACTTGATTCTTTTTTCTTTTTTTTTTCCCCCATTCCCTTACCCTCCCTTTAATCCCTCTTCTCTGGTTTTTTGAGACAGGGTCTCGCTTTGTAATTCAGGCTGGCCTCGAACTCACAGCAGTCCTCCTGCCTCAGCCTCTCAAGTACTGGGATTACAGGCATGTGCCTCCACACCTGGTCCTCTGTACCTTTCTAGATTACATTCCTTTAGTTTGGAGTCTGGTTCTACAGATTTCCATTCCCAAAAATACATAAACATCCCTTACTCCTGACTATAGTGCCTCTTTCTCTTGAAGGCCTACACTCAATTTTTCTTGAGGGTAACTTTTTTTTTTTTTTTTTTGTGGGTACCGGGGGGTCGACCTCAGGACCTCACGCGCCAACAGGCACCCGTGCCGCTGAGCAATATCACCGGCCCCTTTTTTCGTATGTGGGATTCGGGAGTCGAACTCGGGCCCTCGCACTTGCAAGGCAGGCACTTACGCCACTGAGCCATCTCACCGGCCCCTGAGGGTAACTTTAAATTCTGCCTAATGGTCTGAGTTACCTGGATGTAGTTGGTGGAGCGGTGACAGCAACACTGGTGGCAATGACAGGAAGAGAAGAAGGACCACTTACTTAAGCACTGATCAAAGAGTCACCCCAGTAGTGGTAATTGCAGACATGAAAAGATGCGAGACACTACAGATCCTTCACCACCAAATAAAATGTTGCAGAGATCTGATAGTCCTGAAGACACATACAACAGCACAGATCACAATAAGACAAAAAATGTACATACTCAACAGAGTTAGAGAGAGGTAAGGTAGGACCAGTTACTCTGCACAAGAAAATTCACACAACCACAGTGTTCTTCATAGCTCAAATTCACATTCTCATCCAACCAGTAATCCAGCAAAATTTCAGATGAACCTTATAATTGTGGAAATGTCTTATCTGTACACATTAGCTTTTCTAGGAAAAAATATTACAATTGTGAAGGGAAGTTTCACAGTGGGAAAAACCAAAAGAGTGACTTAAAAGAGAACAGAGACCAAAAAAAGCAAGTAAGGTGGCAGTTAATAGCTTCCCAAAAGATAGGGATCACAGAAGAGAGATGATACAAGCAACAGCCACTAGTGGGTTAGCCAGTGGAATGGAGGACACACATTCCAGTGATGCCAGTCTTTGGTTCCCAAGAATATTTTCTCAAACAAGCAGACACAGTGACAGAGACTACATACTGCCAAGATTGGAGACGTAGTTCTATGCCCCTACGCCACCCCATCAAACCAGTTGTTTATCCAACTGCTACCCGAAGCACTGTTCCATCTAGTCCATTTACACGCCAGATCTGATCACCAGCCAAAGAAATGATTTGATGCTAACAATACGAAAACTGCCTACACCCACATCTTCTGTCCCTGCACAGAAAATAGGAAATCTGCAACAGGAGACAGATCGGTATCGCATCTTGCACAGCTCCTATGTATTCTGCCTCCGGACTGAATGTCACATCTATACCTGCAACATCTGCTTCTGCAGTCACTGTTTCTACTGTTTGACAGTCACCAATACCGCCATTATTCTAAAACCCAAATCTTCTTAAACAGTTGCTTCCTGCTTTGCAAGCCACACTGCAGCTCAATACTTCTAACATCACCATATCCAAAATAAACGAAGTTCTTACAGCAGCTGTGACACTAGCTTCACTGGTGTCTGTAATTCAGACTGCTGGACCATCTGCTTTCAACATCTCTGACTTCTCAGGCTGCTCAGCTCTCTATAGAAGCCTAGCCATCTAATCAGTCTCCTATGTCTTTAACATCTGATACTCAACTCTGGGTTCCTATGTGTCACCAAGAATAAGCAGACCTCAGACTAATATAGTCCCTATCAAACCTTTGATTAGTACTCCTTAAATTTCATCACAGCCAAAGGTTAGTATTCTAATAATAGTTAAGCAAGGACCAGTGTCACAGTTGGCCACACAATGACCTATAACTGCTGATAAGCAGCAAAATCATGAACCTATATCTCTTCGAAGTCTTCAGTGCTCAAGTTGCTAGAGAAGTGCATCACTTGCTCCAAATCAAACTTCTACCAGTAATAATACATCAAATGCAATAATTGTACCACAGAACTCATCTGCCTGACCCGTATGTTCATTAAGACCTATGCTAGCAGTATACTTTAATGAAAATGTCAAAAAACTTACACATGGTGGTGCACACCTATAATATCAGCACTCAGGAGGCTGAACCAGAATGATCGCCACAAATTCAAGGCCAGCCTGGGCTACAGTGAGCTCAAGGCTAGCCTGAACTACATGATGAGACCCTATCTTTAAAAAATGGGAAAGAAAACATTAAAACCATACAGGCAGGAGTGGTGACACACACCTGTAGTCCCAGCACTCAGGAGGTTGAGGTAGGAGGATCACAAGTGAGTTCAAAGCCAGCCTGACTTACATAGTGAGACCCTGTCTCAAAAAAAAAAAAAAAAAAAAAAAAAAAAAATCTCAAAACATATTCAAGGATAGCCAATAGATCATGCAGAGATGATTGCATGAAGATGCCCATAACATGCGTGGGAAGTGTCCACATGTCAGATTTTTTTTTTTTTTTTTTTGGTCTTTTTTGAAACAAGGTTTCACTATGTAGTTCAGGATGGCCTCCAACTCACAGCAGTCCTGCCTCAGCCTCCTGATTGCTGGGATTACAGGCATGTGCCACCATACTCAATTTACAGTTTTTAATTCAGTATAAATTTCTGACATATGGGCCAGGCATGGTGGTGCACACTTGTAATCCCAGCACTTGGGAGTTTGAGGCAGGAGGATTGTCACAAGTTCGAGACCAGCCTGAACTACCCTGTTTCAAAAAAAAAAAAGAACATACAATTCACATCTGACTAACTTTGTTTCCTCTTTCCCCTGGCACAACCATCTCCACTGGGCCATTTTCTTATTACTGAGTAATCAGTGTACTCTGAGCATACATGGCTTGTTTTAAAAAAGAAAGTTAAGATCTTTATTCTGAGTATGTGAAATTCAAGCAACTTTGCAAGAGCAGAAAATACTGTTTTGTTTTTTTTTTTTGTGGGTACCGGGGGGTCGACCTCAGGACCTCGCGCGCCAACAGGCGCCCGTGCCGCTGAGCGATATCACCGGCCCCTTTTCCGTATGTGGGATCCGGGAGTCGAACTCGGGCCCTCGCGCTTGCAAGGCAGGCGCTTATGCCACTGAGCCATCTCACCGGCCCGAAAATACTGTTTTTGAGATAACAAATTAAGGAACTCGAAAAGCCATGGTGTGAAGCTGTGAATAATTGCACATGGCTTTGAGTACATGAACTTTACAGTTCTATTGCCCAATTGTAAGAGCTGCACTTAAATAGATTTTGGACCATTAAGCTGGGCAGGAGAAATAACAAGGGGATAGAGTCTGTAAGAGTCAATTCAGTACTGAAGGGGCTAAATACCTACCCTTTCAAATGTAAACCCATCTTTTTTTAATGGGGTAATTTATCATTTAGAAATCTTGGATTTTCAAAAATTCAGTGCAAGTGTCAAATGATCTGTGTCTGAGGGGACACAGTTTCTGTTTCGGTTTTTGAGACAGGGTCTCGCTATGCAGTCCAGGCTGGCTTTGAACTCACTATATACTCTCAGCTGGCCTCAAACTTGTGATCCTTCTGCCTCAGCCTACCATGTGGTGAAATACGGGCATGTGCCACTGTGCCTGGCAAGTACACTTTTTTTTTTTTTTTTTTTTTGTGGGTACTGGGGGTCAAACTCAGGACCTCGCGCGCCAGCAGGCGCCCGTGCCGCTGAGCAATATCACCGGCCCTTTTTTCGTATGCGGGTTCCAAGAGTCGAACTCAGGACCTCGCGCTTGCCAGGCAGGTGCTTATGCCGCTGAGTTATCTCACCAGCCCAAGGACACAATTTTGAACCGTATGGGCAGCATACAAAATATCACGAAACAACCTGATCAAGTAGTTCTTCTCCATTTGTTTTGCAGAGAAATGTTTTTCATTTCCCATGTGTTTCATTTCCCTTTTCAGTCCTTGATCTGATGTTACCCATTTTATAAGACTTCTTTTTCCCCCTTTCATAAGACACTGTTGCTATGGTACTTTTCTATAACCTTTTTATTCCAGTGTACAGTAGCTTAAAATTGCAGTGATTGAACATAACCCACTTGCTTGTATAAATTATTGAAGTCCATTTGCACCCTGTAAGAATGGACTAAAAGTATTGCTGCGCGTGTGTGCTGAGAGTACATTGACTACTCAGTAATAAGAAAAATGGCCCAGTGGACATGGTTGTGGTAGGGGAAAGAGAAAACAAAGCTAAGAGTTGGGCATGGTTGTGCATGCCTATAATCCCAGCACTCGAGAGGCTGAAGCAGGAGGATTGCTGCAAGTTTGAGGCCAGCCTGGGCTACAAAATGAGTTGAAGGCCAGCCTGAACTGCATAGGGAGACCCTGTCTCAAAAAGACCAAAAAAAAAAAAAAAAGCTAGTCAGATGTGAATTGTATATGTTCTTTTTTGGTTTCTTCAAACAGGGTCTCACTTTGGGTTTTTGTTTTGTTTTGTTTATTAATTTATTTTAAAGCAAGAAAATTTATTGGAGAAAAGAAATGGGGAATAGGCATAAGGGAATGGGGAATAGGAATAGCTCCTGAGAGACGGGAGGGGTCCTGAATGGGTTGCCCAGGGTCTCACTTTGTAGTTCAGGCTGGCCTTGAATGCACTATGTAGCCCAGGATGACCTCAAACAGTGATCTTCCTGCCTCAGCCTCTCAAGTGCTGGGATTACAGGCATGCACCACTATTCCCAGCTGCATATGTTCTAATAAACATGTTAAATAAATTCTGCCTAATAAACCTCTTTATGCCTATTTAAAAAAAGAAAAATGAAACTGTGCATGATGGTACATAATCTTAATTCAGCATTCAGGAGGCTAAGGCAAAAGGATTGCGAGTTCAAGTACAGCCTGGACAGCTCAGTAAGGCCATGTCTCCAAAATGGGTTTAGGGATGTAGCTCATTAGCAGACCACTTGCCTAGCCATAGGCAGGTTCACTCCTCACTACCTCAAAAAATTTTCATTGTCTGTGTAACTAAAATGACACTAATGGTGTTCTTAATTTTTCATTGATTAAATGCTATGTTTGACCAGCCTTTCCAGTTGAATGAAATACTCTTCCAAGTTTAAAGAACTTCACATGCCCTTGACAAAATAAAATTCAATAAACACCCTATTTAAGATTTTTTTTTTTTTTTTTTTTTTTAATGTGGGTTCAGGGAGTCGACCTCAGGACCTTGCGTTTTGCCAGCAAGCTCTTGTGCCGCTGAGCGATATCACCGGCCCTGTTTTTTCTTTATGTGGGTTCCGGGAGTCAAACTCAGGACCTTGCACTTGCCAGGCAGGGGCATATGCCGCTGAGCTATCTCACCGGCCCTATTTAAGAATTTTTGAAGTACCAAAGAGATAGCCATTGTGTCAGGTATTAAGTATTTCAGGGCTAGAGATATAACTCAGTCAGTAGAGTGCTTGCTTACCATATGTGAGGCCATGGGTTTGTATCCCAGTACCACCCAAAAATCCATAGAGTATAATTGTGTTAGTTTTGGGGTGTTCAGTAACTTGCTACATGAAGAAGGTTACTTCGGTCAGAATAGCCTATGAAGAGGTACATTACATTAGGATCCAAAAATGTTTAATATATCAGAACAGCTCAGGAAAGCTCAGAGTTAAAAATGAAAAAAAAAAAATCAAGGTTTATGAAATTTAGTGGCCTTCTAGAAAATAAAATGTTGTATGATAAGCACATAATCATGACTGTCCTGACTCTAAGATACTTAGTCTTTATCCCATTAAACCATCAGAAATTTAAAATTTGGGTATGGGGGTGTAGCTCAGTGGTAGAGCACATGCATAACATGCAAAGAAATAGTAGTGAACAGTGTGTATGGGCTTGTCTTTTAAGATGGTAACAGGGTAGAAAATGAATGACTTACTAATAGGTGATGCTCTCAGTGCTAGAGCACTTGCCTACCATGCAGAAATCTGTGGGTTCGGTCCATACCAGCATAGAGAAAAAAAGTCATCAGGATCTGAATTTAGAGGGAAAAAAAGAGATTAAAAGGAAAATAGAGATTTAAGAGATACAATCAGCTGGCATAAAGAGAGCAACATATAAACTGTACCCACTTTATTTTACACTGAAAAGATTTTTCATGGATTTGTCAGTGAGATAGATACCACATAAAGATTTTGTACTCAATACCCAGTCCTTAGATTATGAAGACATTTTGTTAGTTAAGCTTAGGTTTTGTTGCTGATAATAGGAAATCATCTCAAATAACCAGGACTTTTAAAAGGTAGGCATTTATTTCCCATTAATTTAAGAGAAGTTGTGGGCCAGCCTTGGTGACACACGCCTGTAATCCTAGCACTTGGGAGGCTGAGGCATAAGGATAACTGTGAGTTCAAGGTCAACCTGAACTACCCAGTGAGACTTCAAAAAAAAAAAGAAGTTGTGAAGTATGCAGTTCAAGATGAATGTAGTACCTTTACGTTGTCTTCACTGAGCTAGATTTTACCCACCCCGTGGAGCTGAGGAGCAAAGCCAGAGCCTCCTGCATGCTAGAGAGCACTATACCCTCTAGACATTTTTATTCCATCTCAGCACTGAGCTTGTTCACTGTTTCTTTGTTTGTTTGTTTTGGGTTTTTCTTTTGTTTTGTTTTTGTGGGTACCGGGGGTCGACCTCAGGACCTCGCACGCCAGCAGGCGCCCGTGCTGCTGAGCGATATCACCGGCCCTTTTTTCGTATGTGGATACCGGGAGTCGAACTCAGGACCTTGCGCTTGCCAGGCAGGCGCTTATGCCGCTGAGCCATCTCACCAGCCCTGTTTTGTTTTGTTTTAACACAGGCTCTTGCTATGTAGTTCAGACTGGCTTGAACTCACTATGTAGCCCAGGCTGGCCTCAAACTTGTAATGATTCTGCTGCTTCAGCCTCCCAAATGCCAGGATTACAGGCGTGCACTATTCTGCCCAGCTGAGCTTGCTTTTTTTAAGGTTACCTCATGATCTGGAGTTCCTCAGCCATGAGGTACTTATTACAGACAAAAAAGAGGAAGGGTAGTAAAAGCATGCACATTTCCTACGGAAACTTGAAGACCGCATTTATATAAATTGGTTAGATTATAAATCATGTAACCACACCAGCCAGAAGACAGACTGGAAAATAGTGGTCATTATTTCAGATGACAGTACTTATAATCATCATTCTGTCAGTACAAATTAGAAAATGGAAATGCATTTTGGAATACATCTAATACAGTTATAATTCTGAAGCAGAGTTTTTGCTAAATATAAAAAGCAAAGTTAAGTTTTCTGAAGTACAGGTTTTATTTCTACTGGTTTTCTTAATCTCTAAAAATTAGTAAAATCTTAATAAATATGCTGTGGTACAGCAATATATGTGCACCCATGTTTATAGCAGCACAATTTGTAATAGCCAGATCTTGGAAACAACCCAAATGCCCATCAACTGAGGAATGGATAAGAAAGATGTGGTATTTTTATACAATGGAGTACTATTCAGCCATAAAGGATAAACTGGAGACTTTTATAGGTAAATGGATGCAACTCGAGAAAATACTCATAAGTGAAATAAACTGGAAGCACATGTGTAAGCCTCATATTGTCTCTCTAGTATGAGAAACTGAAAGAGTAAATAAGATCCAAAATGTACAACAGACATGATGACTCAAAAAGAAACTGGTCAAAAGGAAAGAGAGACTGGAATAGGGAAAAGAAAGAAGGGAAAGGGAAAAAAAAATGTGTATATATATATATAAGATGGTTAAGATAGATACACTACCAATTTTACTTAGTTCATTGAAGAGTAAGGTTTGTGCCAATAATGTTTGGACAATTGAATGCTAATGTCTGGTATCCTGAACAACTAACTTAAAGATAATAATATGTAATACATTAACCATTGTTACCCTCATATTATGTTGTTTTGAAAATTTGTTCTTTTTTTTATTTGTTTCGTTTTTTCTTCTCTTTAAAATTAAAAATAAATAAATAAATAAATATGCTGTGGTAGACTGTACAGTGGCACACCACTGTAATCTCAGTTACTCTGAAAGCCAAGGCAGGAGCTTCGCAAGTTTCAGGCCAGCCTAGGCAACTTAGTGAGACTGTGTCTCAAAAATAAAAATGGCTGGGGTATAGCTAAATAGTAGAGCTTATGCTTCACCTATGCAGGTCCCTGGATTTGATCCCCAGCACAGCAAAAGAGGTGAAAAATTAGTACTATACATTAAAAGATTAAAATCATTAACTATATTAGTGTTTTAAAAATATCTCTGGTACTCAAAAATCTCTATTGTGAAAATGGACTAAAAAAAATATCATTTTGGGGCCGGTGAGATGGCTCAGCGGCTTAAGCGCCTGCCTGGCAAGCGCGAGGGTCCGAGTTCGACTCCCGGATCCCACATACGAAAAAGGGACCGGTGATATCGCTCAGAGGCACGGGCGCCTGCTGGCGCGCGAGGTCCTGAGGTCGACCCCCCGGTACCCACAAAAAAAAAAAAAAAATATATCATTTTGTTGCTGGGCATGGTGGTACACTCCTATAAGGCAAAGGCAGGAGGATCGCCATGAGCTCAAGGCTAGCCTGGGCTACATAGTGCATTCAAGGCCTGCCTAGACTGCATAGTGAGACCCTGTATCAAAAAAAAAAGAAATCACAAACAAAATAAAATATCACTTTGTTTTAGAAAGAGTTCTTGGGGCCGGTGAGATGGCTCAGCGGCATAAGTGCCTGCCTGGCAAGCGCAAGGGCCCGAGTTTGACTCCCGGAACCCACATACAAAAAAAGGGCCGGTGATATCGCTCAGTGGCACGGGCACCTGCTAGTGTGCGAGGGCCTGAGGTCGAACCCCGGTACCCACAAAAAAAAAAATAAATTAAAAAAATAAAAATAAAAAATTGAACTAGTTCTTCATCTTGTAGAACTAAATAGGAAGAAAATTATTTATTCTGGAGTACTTTTTTTTTTTCCTATATTGAGAAACTAGGGCCTCATGCATGCTCAACAAGCACTCTACCACTGAGCTACATTTCCCCACCTCAAACCCCTTTTTTCGGAGACAAAAAATCTTGCTTAGTTGCCCAGAATGGTCTTGAACTTGCAGTCCGACTGTCTCAGTTGTCAGAGTTGCATCTGTAATCTCTGTTGCTGGGATTACAGATGTATACCACAACATTTAGTTTAGATTACTTTGAATGGGCGAGGCATGGTGGTACCTGAAATCCTGCATTCTGGGAAGCTAAGGTAGGAGAATAACAAGTTCAAGTCCTACCTAGAGACCTTTGCAAGACCTTGCCTCAAAAAATAAAAAGGACTGCCAGGAGCGGTGGTGCACGCCTGTAATCCCAGCACTCAGGAGGCTGAGTCAGGAGGATTGCCATGAGTTCAAGACCAGCATGCACTACATAGTGAAACCCTGTCTCCAAAAAACCCGTGAATGAATGAATGAATGAATGAATGAATGAATGAATAGCTGGAATGTAGTTCAATACAAAGGCCTGGGGTTCAGAGTCCAGTATTGCCCTCACCCAAAAAAAAAAAAAAAAAAAAACAAAAACCATTGAACAGACTAATAAACCATATATATATGGTGTGTATGTGCATTTGGTTGTATTTTGGTGCTGGGGTTTGAACCCAGAACTTTCACATGCTATGTATATGCCGTAACAATGACCAACACTCTCAGCCCTCATGTATGTATGTTTGAAAACTGATGCTAGTGTATTTTTGTGAATTGGCTATTTTTTGTTAGTCGCAATTTTTTTTTAATTGATATACTTTACTTTTTAGAGCAATTTTAGGTTCCTGGCAAAATTGAACGGAATGTTCAAATAGTTCCCATATATCCTCTGTCCCTGCATATGCACAGCATACCCCAATATGAACCACATCACTTTGGTACATGTGTTATAATCAAAGCATCTGCACTGACACGTCATTATTACCCAAAGTATATAATTTATATTAGGGGTCACTCTTGGTGTTATATACTCAATAGATTTTGATACATATAAGTAACATGTGTCAACCATTCTAATACCACAAAATAGTTTCACTGAGCTGAGCATTATGGCTCATGCCTATAATTCCAGCAGGAGGATCACCATGAGTTCAAGGCCAGCGTCGATTATGTAGTGACACACTGTCTCCAAAAAAAAAAAAAAAGCTTTGTGCTCTAGCAGTCTTTCTGGAAAGACTGAGTCAGTCAGAATTGAATCAAGGTAAAACCACAAGCTACGGGCCGGGGATATAGCTCAGCAGCATGGGGCCTGTCTGGCAAGCATGAGGTCCTGAGTTCAATTCTAGGTTCCCCCAAAAAAGAAAAAGAAAAAAAAACAACACAAGCTGGGTATGGTGGTATACACCTGTTATCCCAGCTACTCAGGATGCAGAGGCAGGAGTATTTGAAGTTTAAGACCTAGACAATTTAGCAAGGTGTAGCTCAACACTGAAGTGCTTGCCTAGCATGTACAAGGCCCTGGGTTCAGTCTTCAGTACAGGAAATGAATGAACTCTTATCTCCAAGTAAGCTTTGGTCCTTTTCTTTACCTTCTGTTTCTTTTTTTTTCTTTTTTTTTTTTTTTTTGTGGGTACCGGGGGGGTCGACCTCAGGACCTCGCGCGCCAGCAGGCGCCCGTGCCGCTGAGCGATATCACCGGCCCCTTTTTCGTATGTGGGATCCGGGAGTCGAACTCGGGCCCTCGCGCTTGCCGGGCAGGCGCTTAAGCCGCTGAGCCATCTCACCGGCCCTACCTTCTGTTTCTTTTCTTTCTTTCTTCTTTCTCGTCTTCTCTTTCTTTTTTCTGTTTGACTTTGGAGCCCTCTTGCTAATTTTTCTTTTCTTTTTTTAATCATATTTTATTCCAATAAAATCTTAATTTTTCTTTTCGTCAAACAAGTTCCTTTGTATATTAAAAAAAAGGAAGTGGGGATAAAAGAGCACATCAGGGTAGCACACACCTATAATTCCAGCACTCAGGAGGCTGAGCCAGGAGGATTGCTGTGAGTTCAGGGCCAGCTTGGGCTATATAGTTCAAGGCCAGCCTAAACTACACAGCTAGACCCTAACTCCAAAAAACCAAAAAGAAAAGGAGATAGATTACCTTTTTTTTTTTTTTTTTGTGGGTACCGGGGGGTCGACCTCAGGACCTCGCGCGCCAGGAGGCGCCTGTGCCGCTGAGCGATATCACCGGCCCCTTTTTCGTATGTGGGTTCCGGGAGTCGAACTCGGGCCCTCGCGCTTGCCGGGCAGGCGCTTAAGCTGCTGAGCCATCTCACCGGCCCCTAGATTACCTTTTGAGAGACTCTAAAAAGAGACTATCCCTCTTACTATCCTTTGGGAAATGTCCCTCCAAAGGCTTATGTAACAAAGTTTCATTTGCCAATCTGTGTCTTTTGGTAGGTGTTGGAACCTTTCACAGGTCAGGCCTAGCCAGCCTGAACTGCATAGCAAGACTCTATCAAAAACAGTAAATAAATTTTACCACATGTTCCATTCAGTAAAATATACTACTGTATGGATGGCAGTGTAGCTCAGTGGTAGAGCACATGCCTAGTATGTGTGAAACTCTGGGTTCAATCCCCAACAGCAAAAACACATTACATTGTTGTACAACCATTAATACTATCCATCTCAAGAATTTTTTATCACCCAAACTGAATTTTTTTTTGTGTGTGTGTGGGTACTGGGGGTCGAACTCAGGACCTCACACACCAGCAGGCACCCATGCCACTGAGCGATATCACCGGCCCTTTTTTCATATGTGGGTACCAGGAGTTGAACTCAGGGCCTTGCACTTGCCAGGCAGGTGCTTATGTTGCTGAGCTATCTCACTGGCCCCAAACTGAATTGTTTTATTCTTAAAATAGGAAGTCTAGTTTCTCACCCACTGCTTCTCAGATATGGTATGTGTAAAATGCTTGGCACCCAGGAGACAGTCATAGTAAATCTTGGTTCTTCATCTCACTCTCCCAAGGTCATGTTTCCTATCTTTTTTATATAGTTTTCTTGAGATATAATTCACACATCAAACAGTTTACTTATTTAATGTATACAATTATTTTTGGTATATAGGCAGTTCCCAATTTAGTGATGGTTTGACATTTTTCAACTTTATAATGGTACAAAAGCCATTCACATTCATTAGAAACCATATTTAGAATTTGGAGTTTGGTCTGTTCCCAGTATGCCATATGACACTCATGTTCTTGTGATTCACAGCCAGCCACAGGATCACAAGGGTAAATGAGCAACTAGTACTCCAGTGCCCTTTGTTTAGGTGTGCTAAATGCTTTTTTTAAAATCCTTTTTTTTTTTTTTTTTTACAGTACTGGGGATTGAACCCAAGGAGTGATGAGCTATATCTTCAACTTTTTTTTTTTTTTTTTTTTTGAGACAGGGTCTTGCTGTGTATTTCAGGCTGGCCTTGAATTCATTGCAGTCCTAATGCCTTGAGTCTCCCAGGTGCTGGGATTACAGGTGTGCGCCACCACACCCAGCTCATTTCATTTTGAGACAGGATCTCTAAATTGTGCAGGCCATCCTCAAATTTATGATCATTCTGCCTCAGCCTCCTGAATAGCTAGAATTACAGGCATGTGATACTACTCACACCTAAATGAATGCTTGGTTTATAGTCTCTTCAGCTTAGTTGGGCTTACTGGAATGCAACTCCTTAAATCAAGGATCATCTATATAAAATGTAAATATTGCCAAATTCTGCTTCCATGAGGGCTGAAGGATTGCTTTTGGAATCCTAGAAATTTATTTGATCATGTTGTCAAATATTTACCATTCTGATACATGAGAAATAACATGTCCAGGGGAGGGTGTTCTTGTTTTTATTTGTGGTACAGGGACCTTCACAAATGAACTACATCACTAGCCCATTTTTTGAGACTAGGTCTTGCTAAATTACCCAGGCTAAACTTGAACTTGTGCTCCTCCTGCCCCAGCCTCCCAGAGTGCTGGGATTACACGCACCGTGTTCAGCACTGTTTTGTTTTGTAGTTGTTGTTTATTTTGTTTTGTGGTTCCTTAGACTTTTTTTGGGGGGGGCGTAGTCTCACTATGTAGTTCAGGCTGCCCTTGAACTCACTATGTAGCCTTGGTTGGCCTTGAACTCATGGCAGTTCTCCCATCTCAGCCTCCCGAGTGTTGGGATTATAGGCATGTGCCACCACACCTGGCCGTTTTTTAGTTTTTTGAAACAAGGTCTTGCTGTATACCTCAGACTTTCCTTAAACCTACTATGTAGCCCAGGCTGGCCTCGAACTCTGGATTTTCCTGCTTCCACTTCCCCAGTACAGAGATTACAGATGTTTGCTGATGTGTGCTCAGCTGCCTCATAGCTTCAATTGCACTTTTTCATGGGACTGCTGACCATCTTTTCAAATGTATGAAGATGATTTAATTAAATGTTTTGTGAACTCTGACTTCTTGTCTGTTACTGCAGTTTTCATTAGATTTTAGTCTTTTGTTGTTATTTTTCACCCCTGAAGTTTTCAACAGTTTCTTATGAGGAAGTTTCCCTTTTTCTTTGTGGCTTTTTGGTTTGGTTTGGTTTGGTTTTTTTGAGACAGGGTCTTGCTAGGTAGGCAGTTTAGGCTGTCATTGAACTTGCTGTGTAGTCCAGGCTGGCCTGGAACTCTTGATGAGCCCCCTGTCTTAACCTTCTCAGTGCTGGGATTGATTACAGGCATGCGCCACCACACTCTGCTCCCATTGTGATATACTATAAATTGAAAATATCTTTTTCAATTTGTCATATGTTTGTATTATGCTAATAGCAATATGTCATTATTGTTATTGAATAGCTTGGTTTTTTTTGTTTTTGTTTGTCGTTGTTGTTGTTGAGACAAAGTCTCATTGTGTAGTGCTGGCTGGCCTTGAACTCGCTTATGTAGCCCAGGCTGGCCTGGAACTCACGGGGATCCTCCTGCCTCAGCCTCCAGAGTGCTGGGATTACAGGCATGCTCCACCACGCTCGGCCAGGTCGCTTGTTTCTTAAAAAGTGACTCTTCAACTAAACATTACCATGTTTGGGTTGCTTGCCTCTCCTTCTGGAGTTAGATTCCAGTTTCTTCTCATCTGGAACAAAGAATTGGACAAAATGAGCAAAAAGCAGTGGCAAAGTTTATTCGAGAAGATAAAAATGAAGAGTGGGACAAAAACTGGCTCTGCAGAGTGAGGTTGGGCCAAGTAAATAGAAAAGGAGGCAAGCCAGGGATATAGCTCGGTGGCACAAGCCTGGCAAGTGCAAGGTCCTGAGTTTGATTCCCGGTATCAAAAAAAAAAAAAAAAAAAAAGGGGGCCGGTGAGATGGCTCAGCGGCTTAAGCGCCTGCCCGGCAAGCGCGAGGGCCCGAGTTCGACTCCCGGAACCCACATACGAAAAGGGGGCTGGTGATATCGCTCAGCGGCACGGGCGCCTGCTGGCGCGCGAGGTCCTGAGGTCGACCCCCCGGTACCCACAAAAAAAAAAAAAGAAAGAAAGAAAAGGGTAAAACCAAAGATAAAGTACATACTGCACCTGGGAAACACAGCATGGGCTGTCATAGAAAGTTATGATAGCAAAGTGTGTGGTGTGGATGTGTCCTTTTATGCTGTCTATATCTCAAGGAAACCCATGAGAACTTCTACATAGGATAGGGGTCCTGAGAGGCAGTGCTTGGATCCCTATTGAAAACCTGCCAGGGCAACCCATTCAGGACCCCTCTTGTCTCTTGAGCTATTCCTATTCCCCATCCCCCATTCCTATTCTCCAATAAATTTTCCTACTCTTAACCTCAAAAAGCAAAAAAGAAAACCTGCTGGAGTTCTCACAAGAAGTCCTCATGCAAGGCTTTGGAACTGTTCTGTGCACACGTCTGGGATCTTGTAATTAACAGGTCACACCGTGCCTACTTCCCCAGACAGTTTTTGCCACCTCTATTCTCCTATCTCATTACTGTTTATACATTATTGAATACTGTATCTTTGTAGTAAACATTCAACTTTGGAAGTGTGATTCTTCCAATTTGTCCTTTTTTAGAGTTGTTTTGGTTTGGGAATTCTGGGTTCCTTGTTTTTTCCATGTGAATTTTAGGTACAGCTTGTCTATTTTTGCAAAATGCCAGCTGGGATTTTGAGAGGATGTATAGGTCAATTTAGGAAGTTTTGCTATCTTAACATTTAGTCATATGATACATGAAAATAGGATGTCTTGCCATTCAGATCTTTTGAAAGTTCTTTAAACAGTTTTTGTAGTTTTCAGTATACAAGTCTTTTTTTTTTTTTTTTTTTGTGGGTTTGAGACAGGGTCACTGCTATGTATTGAACTCACTATGTAGTCCAGGCTGGCCTAGAACTCTTGACAATCCTCCTGCCCCAGCCCCGAGTGCTGGGATTACAGGCGTGCACCACCACACCCAGCTAGTATGCAGGTCTTGCATTTCTTTTGTTAATTTTATTTCTTAGTATATTTTGTTATTGTTGTTTTGGTTTTGGGGTTTGTTGGTTTGTTTGTTTTTGAGAGGTCTTGCTATAAATTTAGGCTGGCCTTGAACTCACTGTGTAGCCCGGGCTGGCCTGGAACTTGTGGCAGTCTGAGTATTGAGATTACAGGCATGCACCACCACACCCAGCAGAGATTTTTTTTCTCATGATACTATTATAAATGGAATTGGGGATGTTTAATTTTTAGATGTTTTTTTGCTGGTGTATAGGATATGCTTGATTTTTCACCTTTTTAAAAATTAAGTTTATTGGTACGTTTTAGGTATACATAATGATCACATTCATTATAGGGAATTTGTTTCTTAAAACGTGATTTGTCAACTAAACCTTACTGCTTTTGGGTTGCTTGCCTCTCCTTCTGGAGTTAGATTCCAGGTTCTTCTCATCTGGAACAAAGAATTGGACAAAATGAGCAAAAAGCAGTGGCAAAGTTTATTCGAGAAAATAAAAATGAAGAGTGGGACAAAAACGGCTCTGCAGAGTGAGGTTGGGCCAAGTAAATAGAAAAGGAGGGTAAGACCAAAGATAAAAATATACATTGCACCTGGGAAACACAGCATGGGTACATGATATAACTTGATTCTTTTTTTTTTTTCTCCCATTCTACCCTCCCTTCAACTAATTTTTCACCTTTTCTGTTTTGATTTGCTTGTTTTGGGTTTTTTGGTTTTTGTTTTTGAAGTGGGGTCTCACTATGTTTCCCAAGATGACCTTGAACTCATGATTCTCCCTTAGCCTTTTTTTTTTTTTTAACATAGGTACCGGGAGTCTTCCCAAGATGACCTTGAACTCATGATTCTCCCTTAGCCTTTTTTTTTTTTTTTTTTAACATAGGTACCGGGAGTTGACCTCAGGGCCTCGCGCTTGCCAGGCAGGCACTTATGCCGCTGAGCGATGTCACCGGCCCTTTTCTTCCTTTATGTGGGTTCTGGGAGTCAAACTCAGGGCCTCGCGCATGCCAGCAAGCACTTGTGCCACTGAGCGTTATCACCGGCCCTTTTTTTTCCTTTATGTGGGTTCCAGGAGTCAAACTCAGGACCTTGCGCTTGCCAGGCAGGCGCTTACGTTGCTGAGGTATCTCACCGGCCCCCTACCTCAGCTTTAAGAGAAGCTGGTATTACAATAGTGAGCTACATTGCCCAGCTGACCAGTTACATTTCTGTAATTGATATCAATTAACATACAGATATCTGTTTGTTGTTTGTTGCTAATGCTAGAGTAACATCTTTCTAAGGTTTAAGGATCAGTTTTTGTTAGGAAACCCTTTTAAAAGATTAAAATGTAACTCCCCTCCCATGGTACTGAGGATTGAACCCAGACCTGTCACTTTAAGCCACATCCACAGTCCATTTTTATTTTTTATTTTGAGACAGGGTCTTGCTAAGTTGCCTGGGCTGGGGTCAAACCTGCAATCCTGCCTCAGCCTCCTAGAGTGCTGGGATTACAGACATGAGCCACCACCACACCCATCTGTTAAAATGTACTTTTTTGTGTAAAAATATTTTATGGCCTTTGAGCACTTCCCTACTGTGATTAAGAACCAAAAGCTAGCCCAGTGTGGTGGCACACACCTGTAATCCCAGCACTCAGGAAGCTGATTCAGGAAGATCACTATGAGTTCAAGGCCAGCCTATACTACATAGTGAGACCCTGCCTCAAAAAAAACAAAAAAAACAAACAAAAAAAAAAACGTGGTGACTCATGAAAGACGAAAGAGGAAAGGAGGGCGGGAGGGGGAAGGAAAGGAAACTGAAAATTCCCTAACTTCCTCCAGTTTCATTTGGAGGATGTATAGCTGTTGGGAAACCCTTAAAATCCCCTGATTTGTCATTATTCCTGACGAGTTTACAGAATGACATTATACATTCTTTGTTAAGGGATTTGATAAGGTAGAGTAGATGGAAGGCCAGTTTATTGGAAAGTCCTGGTAGATATTTCTACTCATGAAGTATGCTTTTTTTTTTCCTTAATAGCAGTCTTGTCATATATAACTAAATGTGATCCTTCATGATTATAAATTTGGTTTATCCAATTATATGTCTTAATTAATCTAACATAAGTAACTACATGTGGTCATGAAAAGTAAAAGCAAATAAAAAGTACTTTGTATTATAAATGTGTGTAAGAAGCTGGACATGGTGGTGCACACCTGTAATCTCAGCACTTGGAAGGCTGAGGCTGGAGGATTGCATGAGTTCGAGACCAGCTTGGGCTACATAGTGAGTTCAGGGCCTGCCTGAATTACAGAGTGAGACCCTGTCTCCAAAAACCAAAAAAATAAGTAAAGATATGTATTTATATTATTCTGAGTAATTAAGTAGGACAGTGAATATGTATCTTTACTTGTTTCTATGCTCATTGTCATTAAGTTTTCCTGATCATAGGATTATAATTTGTATGTACGGTTTTTCTAGGATTTTTTTTTCTAAACTTACGGGGTCAGTAGGAACAGTAGACTATTTAAGTAATACTTTATACCAGACTGTACAAATATAGCCTATTAACATGAAGGTTATTTTAAAAATTTAGAAAGAAAAGAACCAGGCGTTGAGGCACACAGCTGGAATTCCAGTTACTTGGAAGACTTAAGGCGAGAGAATCACAAGTTTGAGGCCAGCCTAGGCAACTTCTTGAGACCCTGACTTTAAAAAAATTTTTAATAAGGGTGTAGGGATGTAGCTCACTGGTAGAGCACTTTCCCAGCATGCCAAAGATCCTGGGTTCAAGCCTCATTGTTGCCCTAAAAACAAGAAAAAGAAGAAGGGAAAGAGAGGAGCAAGTGAGGGGGGGATCTTTACTATATACTCATACTCATTTAAAATGGAACATTAGCTGGCATGGTGGTGCATGCTTGTTTTCTCAGCATTGGGGAGGCTGAGGCAGGAGGATCCTGAGTTCCAAACTACCCTGGATTACACAGGTCCTAGGCCAGCCTAAACTACATAGTGACATTGGGGAGGCTGAGGCAGGAGGATCCTGAGTTCTAAACTACTCTGGAGTACATAAGTCCTAGGCCAGCCTAGACTACATAGTGATACCCTGTCTTTCTCTGCTGGAAACAAACAAATAAGCCAGGCATGGTGACACACACCTGTAAATCCAGCCCTCTAAGAGGCTGAGGCAGGGGGATCACAAGTTGGACCCCAGCCTAGGCAATGTGGTGAGACCTTATCTCAAAAAATAAAAAGGTTCAAAGGGCACGGTGCCACATGCCTGCAATTCCAGCACTCAGGAGGTTGAGGCAGGAGGATCACTGTGAGTTTGAGGCCAGCCTGGGCTGTATATATAGCAAGACCCTGTTTCAAGAAAAAAAAAAAATCATAAAAAAAAATATAATACAAAGCTTCAGGATATAGCTCAGTGCAGAGGCTCTGGGTTCAATCCCCAGTACCAAAAACAAACCAAAAGAAAGTAGAACCATATTATTATAGTTCTAACAAACAAAAAATATTAAAACTGCATATTACCATATTATTGGTAATTACAATGGTTAGCCAAAGCCAGGCATGGTGTGCACGCGTGTAATTCTAGCACTTGGGAGGCTGAGGCAGGAGGATCTTTGTGAGTTTGAGGCCAGCCTGAACTACAAAATGCAACTCTGTCTCAAAAACACCAAATAAAAAATAAGAGCAAAGGGAGGAAAGTAAAGTGGTGAGGGAGGAAGAGAAAAGTTCAACTTCTGTATAAAATTAGGGTCTGGTGAGATAGCTCAGTGACATAAGCGCCTGCCTGGCAAGCACGAGGTCCTGAGTTCGACTCCCGGTACCCACATACAAAAAAAGGGCCGGTGATATCACTCAGCGGCATGGGTGCCTGCTGGTGTACGAGGTCCTGAGTTTGACTCCTGGTACCCACAAAAAAAATAAAATAAGATGCTTAAAATAAAATTAGTAGTCTCTCTTTTTTTTTTTTTTTTTGTGGGTACCGGGGGGTCGACCTCAGGACCTCACGCGCCAACAGGCACCCGTGCCGCTGAGCGATATCACCGGCCCCTTTTTCGTATGCGGGTTCCGGGAGTCGAACTCGGGCCCTCGCGCTTGTAAGGCAGGCGCTTACGCCGCTGAGCCATCTCACCGGCCCAGTAGTCTCATTTTTATAACTTCAACTATGTGTAAAAGAAAACATAATTACAAAAATTTCCGGTGTGGCTTACTGTCAGTTATACCTGTGTCAGATCTAAAAGAGCTACTCCTTATTCTAATAGACATAAAGACTTTTCTCCTGAGTGACTTGAACTAATACTGGCACACAAATGAATAAGAGTGTTCAGAATCTTTAAGAAAAGCTAACAAATACTAATAGCCAAACAAATCTTTTCCTTAATCTGCCACTCCACAGAGATCACACAGTCCAAGCTATTTTTAAAAATGAGGGGCTGGAGATGTAGTTCAATGGTAGAGTACTTGCCTATCCTGTGCAAGGCTTAGGGTTCAACTTCTAACACTAAGGGGAAAAAAATTAGTGATTTTCAGTAGTGATAGGAAAATCAGTTTCTCACATAATACTGTAATGGCATCATTTGTATCTTGGACATCAGCACATCAGAATCAAGGAAAAAAGTTTTTTTGTAGCTGGGTGTGGTGGCACATGCCTATAATCCCAGCACTTGGAAGGCTGAGGCAGGAGGATCACTGGGCATTCGAGGCTAGCCTGGGCTACATAGTGAATTCAAGCCCATCCTGAACTACACAGTGAGACTGTCTCGAAAAAAAAAAAAATTATCTTTTTATTCTCAGTCATTATTTTGTATTTTTTAAATTCTTTTTATTGGTGCATTTTAGATATACATAATGATAATATTCATCATAGGAAATGTGTACTTATATGTGACATATTTTGGGGTTTTTTTTTTAACCACTTACCAGTTCATTTATTTAAATACAGGATGAGGGCCGGTGAGATGGCTCAGCGGCGTAAGCGCCTGCCTTGCAAGCGTGAGGGCCCGAGTTCGACTCCCGGAACCCACATACGAAAAAGGGGCTGGTGATATCGCTCAGAGGCACGGGTGCCTGTTGGCGCGCGAGGTCCTGAGGTCGACCCCCCGGTACCCACAAAATAAATAAATAAATAAATAAATAAATACAGGATGACCAAAAATCATATATTTTTTATTCACTTTTATAAGATAATATAGCAGGAAATATAAAAACAGCAATTTTATGAAATTTATTTAATTTTTACATGTATGGTATGTCTTTTTTTTTTTTTTTTTGGAGACAGGTCTCACTGTGTAATGCAGGCTGGCCTTGAACTCACTATGTAGCCCAGGCTGGCCTCAAACTTGCAGTGATCCTCCTGCCTCAGCCTCCCAACTGCTGGAATTACAAGCATGCACCACCTTGCATGGCTTGGTATATTTTAAAACACTCAATACACAATACAAAATTACAATCTGGCCAGTAGTACCCAATATCTTTCCAAATTGTGTTTGTAGTATTGTCTTTCTTTGAACAACACACTTTACACTGTTGTGATGGCCTTTCCTTTTCTTCTGTGGCTGGTGTAATTTTAGTAAAATGTTCACCTTTAGTAAAATGTCTCATTTGCTGAAATTAGCATAATTTTGGTAAAATTTCCACATTTAGTAAAATGTCCATTACTAAACGTAATAGTGAAGATGTTGATGATGGATGTCCTGGTTGGCATTTCTCTATCCCATATTTTTCAATTCTTTGATCTGTTAGACCTAATTTAAATTATAAATGACTTTTCGAACTCCCTTGTATTTTTTTTTTGCGTGTGTGTGTGTACCGCGGGTCGACCTCAGGACCTCATGCGCCAACAGGCACCCATGCCGCTGAGCGATATCACCGGCCCTTTTTTCATGTGTGGGTTCTGGGAGTCGAACTCCGGCCCTCACGCTTGCCAGGCAGGCGCTTATGCCGCTGAGCCATCTCACCGGCTCCACCCCCTTGATTAGAATAGATAACAAACAAGTTCTATATTGTTTGGTCTAAAAAGTGCATAAATATTATATAATAATATTTTTTCTTGCTTTTTGATTACAAGATAGCTTGTCAGATGTTGATCAACTCTGTCAACACCTCCCTGTAGAACTATTATAATCATTGGTTTTGTATCTTCTTTTTTTTTTTTTTTTTCTTGAGACAGGATCTTGCTTTGTAGTGCAGACTGGCCTTGAATTCACCATGTAGCCCAGGCTGACCTTGAACTCACTGCAGTCCTCCTGCCTCAGCCTGCTCAGTGCTGGGATTATAGGCATGCACCACCATGACCAGCCATTTCTTCTTTCAGATTCTATCATTTCTGTATTATGAATAGTTGACAGTAAGGGGACATCTTTTTTGTCTTTCCATTTCATAACGCAGTCGTCTTCTCTGATATGCTAACATTTCTCCCTTCTACATTTTTTTCTTTCACAGATCTTTTGGTACTTCCTTCCTATTCAGTCTCGGTGTCCCAAAAGTGTCCGTTTTGTATTGTAAAAGAGTGTCACTAGCTGGGTGTAGTGGTGCATGCCTGTAATCCCAGCACTCAGGAGGCTGAGGCAGGAGGATCTCTGAGTTCGAGGCCACCCTGGGCTACTTAGTGAGTTCAAGGCCAGCCTGCACTACAGAGTGAGACCCTGTCTCAAAACATCACCAAAAAGAAAAAAAAGTATTGAGTTTTGGAGAAACATAAAAACTACATCTAATGTACTTAGAAGTTTTTATGGATTGTAGCACAAAATTACAGGTTAATTGCACAAATAAACACAAATTAATAAAAGAAAATAATCAGAACTTACTATTAGATTTCACTAGAAACAAACATCAAAGGCGAATACAATGTTCTAAATAAAAAAGTATGCAAAAAATAGTTGATATAAAACAAATAAACAGGGCCGGGGGGGTATAGCTCAGTGGCACAGCACCTGCCTGGCAAGCATGAGGTCCTGAGTTCGATTCCCAGTACCAAAAAATAAATAAAACAGACATCCAAATGTATCTCATGCAAACAGTCACCTGGTTGAAATGACACCTGCCCAAGCATTGCTCAGAATAGTCAGTAGGTAAACAAATGTGCTGCCCAAGTGACGCTGGGGGTAAACTGTTAAGTGGTTAATTAGGAGATTGTCTTTAGATGTAAGTACATCAATCTATTATCTTTCCTTTCTGTTTGTAACTTTTTGCAGGCTCCATCCACTGCTTTAAAAACTTTACATCCTATGATGAATGTATTCATTATGTATTGAAAATGTACTAGTAAAAAATAAAAACTTCACATGACCAGATTTCTGACTTCAGAATGTCTTCAGTCATACAGCCTTTTTTCATTTCCTGTAATTCTTCAACTTTGTTCTTTTTGTTTTTTTGTTTTTTTGAGACAGGGTCTTGCTGTGTAGTTTAGGCTGGACTTGAAATCACTGTGTAGCCCAGGCTGACCTCAAACTCACAGTGATCCTCCTGCCTCAGCCTCCCGAGTCCTGGGATTACAGGTGTGCATCACCATGGCAGCCAACTTTGTTCTTATACCTCCTCTTGGCTGGTTTTTCTCCACTTCTCAGACCCTGTCATGACTGACAGTTACATGTGTGTGTTACTGAGGATTGAACCCAGGGCCTTGGCAATGAGTTGCATCGCCAGCCCTTCTTTCTTTGATTTGTTTTGTTTTTCTTTTCTGTTGAGATACGGTCTTGCTAAATTGCCCAAGATGAGCTTGAATTTGCATCCTCCTGCCTCAGTCTCCCTCTGTAATCATGCCTGTAATCCCAGCACTTGGGAGGCCAAAACAGGAGAATTGTTGCAAATTTGAGGCCAGCCTGGTCTACATAGTGAATTCGAGGCCAGTCTTGAATACATAGTGAGACCCTATCTGAAAAATAAATATATACATATATACTTTGTAAACTAGTATAAGTTAATGAAATGTAATCAGTATAATTAGATCTTAAGTTTGGGTTCCTTCTGCAAAACAGTTCAACTTTTTTTTTTTTTTAGTACTTAGTAAGTAATAATTACATTCATTATGGGGAGTTGATATGTGTACGTAATATATCTTAATTCATTTTACACCCCATCCCCCTCCTTTCCCTTCCATCTTTTGATTCCCTTTCTATTTGCAAATATGTATTTCCTTATTTCCTATTATCTTTTATTTTGCACTTCAATTTATTTAACTTTGGTATCTTTTTTTTTTAGCAGGGGGGTTTGGGTTTTTTTGAGACAGGGACTCACTATGTAGTTCAGGCTGGCCTTGAACTCACTATGTAGCATAGGCTGGCCTCTAACCCATGGCGATCCTGCCTCTGCTTCCCATGTACTGGTGTGTGCCACCACACCTGGCTTATATTATGGTCTTCCAGTGCATTCATTTTTGTACAAATGACTCAATTTTATCCTTCTTAATAGCAGAGTAATACTCCATTGTGTGTTAATACCACATTTTGTTTTTCTATTCATCTGTCAGTGGACGTGTAGACTGCTTCCAAGATTTAGCTATTATGAGTTATGCTGCTATAAACATAGGTATGCATACACCACTGTAATATGATGTCTTTAACCCTTTCGGTAAATTACCTTAAAGGGAATCGTTTAATCTAGTGGAATTTTTATTTTTAGAGTTTTGAGGAATCTTCATACTGATTTCCATAGTGGTTCTATTTGTTTACATTCCCACTAACAATGTAGAATTGTTCCTTTTTCCCTGCAGGCTCGCCAGCATTTGTTATTATTTGATTTCTCAATGTCAGCCATTCATTCTGGAAGGATCTCTTCTTTTTTTTGAGACAGGGTTTCACTATAGTTCAGGTGGGCCTTGAACTCACTCTATAGCCCAGGTTGGCCTTGAACTCACTGTACAGCCCAGGTTGGCCTTGAATTCATGGCAATCTTCCTGCCTCAGCCTCCTGAGTGCTAGGATTACAGGCATGTACCACCACACCAGCCAGGATCCTCTTTCCTGAAAGGATTTCCAAGACTGCCAATTTGTAAAATGAAAAGTACTCGACACCCTGTCCCAAACAGTGCATTTAAGATGTCATCCATTGGCCACTGTGTTCTCTTGCATGGTGGCCTGCCCTCACACTGTAGGGTGTACTTCTTTTCCCACTGTTACTTGGCCCAAACTCTCTCTGAAAAGCATGTTTCTTTTCTTTAATAAAACTTTGCTACCATTTAAAAAAAAAAGTGTCACCCACTGTAGCTGGGCGTAGTGACATCCACCCATAATTCTTGCACTGGTGTGGCTGAGGCAGTAAGATCATGAGCTTTGACTGCATAGGAAGTTCAAGGCCAGACTGGACTACCCTAGTGCGACCCTGTCTTTAAAAAATAAGCTCGGGCCGGTGAGATGGCTCAGCGGCTTAAGCGCCTGCCCGGCAAGCGCGAGGGCCTGAGTTCGACTCCCGGAACCCACATACGAAAAAGGGGCCGGTGATATCGCTCAGCAGCACGGGCGCCTGCTGGCGCGTGAGGTCCTGAGGTCAACCCCCTGGTACCCACAAAAAAAATAATAATAATAATAAGCTAATCTAACCCACTGTTAAATTACACACTAGGTGTCTGTTGTTTATGTTGGACCACAGAATAAATTTCATTGCCTCTATTTCTCATTCTTTTCTGATTACAGTCCAAAGAGCCGGTTGATCCAGTTAAAGAAAGAAAAGCTAGAGTATACTCCAGGAGAGCATGAATATGGATTATTTCCAGCCCCCATTCATGTTGGTGAGTAATAAGTCCACACAATATATTGCTAATGGGAAATTATAATTCTTGGGGTTTGAGGGAAGTGTCTTTGTATTCTTTGTTACTATATCTTCTGTCATAGCTCCACAATCTTTACTATTTAATTTTCACTTACTCTGAAGAATTCTGTACATTATTTGATAGGTACAGAGTGAACATGGCATAAATCTTGTCCATTGGAGTTCTAATAAACAACACTGTAACTTAGCTTTTGATTCCATTATGTATGTCATCTAAGAAAAACCAAGTAGTTAGCAGTTCAGCTTCAGATATTTTCCATGTTCAAAAGGAGTTAGATGGGGCCGGTGAGATGGCTCAGCGGCTTAAGCGCCTGCCCGGCAAGCGCGAGGGCCTGAGTTCAACTCCCGGAACCCACATACGAAAAAGGGGCCGGAGATATCGCTCAGCGGCACGGGCGCCTGCTGGCGCACGAGGTCCTGAGGTCAACCCCCCGGTACCCACCAAAAAAAAAAAAAAAAAAAAGGAGTTAGATGATTTATGGATTTATAATAATCAAAGAAAGAGCCAGCTGCTTTCCCTGGTCATCAGTCTGCTGGAAAATGGAGCAGGAGTTATCTTTCTTTTCATTTTTTGAGAGAATGTCAAAGATTTGTTTAGCACTTGGGTAACGGTAACTTTGAGGATTTCCCCCCGCCCTTTTGTTTTTTAGACAGGATCTAAGTTGCCTGGGCTGGCTCAGCCTCCCAGAGTGCTACGATTATAAGCATACATCACTATGCCAGCTAATTTTTACTTGATAAGCTTAATAATAAGATCCCAGCCAGACAGGGCATGCACCTATAATCCAGCACTCTGGAAGGCCGAGACAGGAAGGTCACAAGTGTGAGGCCAGACAGGGTGAGTTTAAGAGACCTTGTCTCAGAAGGGATGGGGATGAAACTCAGTGCAAAGGCCTTGGGTCTAACCTTCACTACTGCAAAACAAATTAGTAAAAGTTATCTATGCTATACCAAGTTCCTCCCACTTCTCAACCCCCCTCAGCTAGTCTGTCTCTGGGTTCTGTTACTGTGTTGCCTGAAAGACTTGCAAATTCCGTTGCAGTCCCTGACATCTATGCCTTTTTTTTTTTTTTTTTTTTTTTTTTTTTTTTGTGGGTACTGGGGGTCGACCTCAGGACCTCGCGCGCCAGCAGGCACCCACGCTGCTGAGCGATATCACCAGCCCGTTTTTCGTATGTGGGTTCGGGAGTGGAACTCGGGCCCTACGCGCTTGCCAGGCAGGCGCTTATGCCACTGAGCCATCTCACTGACCCCATCTATGCCATTATTATCTTCTCTTCGATCTGCAGCAGCCTGTGTCTTACTCCCTTTTATTATAACAAAATTCCTGAGGCTGGATGATTTATAATGAAAAGATGTATTAGCTCACAGTTCTGGAGGTCTAAGCATAATCCTGGCCTCTACTCAGCTTCTGGTAAGGACCTCATGACATATTGCATCATATGACTACCAGTGTGCAAAAGAGATCAAAGACACCATTGGCAGGCTGCTTTGTAACAACCCGATACTATGGTGACTAATTTCGTTTTTTTTTTTTAATGTGGGTACTGGGAGTTGAACTCAGGACCTCGCGCTTGCCAGTAGGCGCTTGTGCCGCTGAGCGATATCACCGGCCCTTTTTTTTTCCTTTATATGGATACCGGGAGTCAAACTCAGGACCCTGCGCTTGCCAGGCAGGCACTTATGCCGCTGAGCTATCTCACCGGCCCTGTGGTGACTAATTTCATCCCATAAATTCCAACCCTCTCTCTAGAGACCTAATCCAATTTCTCAAGAAAGACATTAACCTATTCGTAAGAGTAGAGTGCCCATGATCTAATTTTTGTGACACTGAGAATGGAACCCAGGAGCACTCTGCCACTCAGCTATATCCCCAGTCTTTTTAATTTTTTGAGACAGGGTTGCCCAGGCTGGCCTCGAACTCAGTTGGTCAGGTTGGCTTTAAACTCACTGTGTACTCTAGGCTGCCCTCAAACTTGTAGCAGTTCTCCTGCCTCAGCCTTCCAAGTGCTAGGATTACAGGCATGTACTACCACACCCAGCTCTACATGAATTTTTTTGTGGGGACAAATAGCACCTTCTTTCTAACAGATCTTTCTACTTCCATCCTTGGATTCTCTCCCAACTCATTGTCACTCCACACAGTAAAGAAAGAAATGATTTTCCAACTTAACCAATATTGCACTACTTAAAACCTTTTAAGACAGGCGTGGTGGCGTGCCTGTAAACCCAGCATTTGGAAGGCGGAAGAAGGTGGATCACCAGGAGTCAAAGGCCAGCATGGGCTACATAGTGAGTTCAAGGTCAGCCTGAACTACACATAGTGAGACCCTGTCTCAAAAAGGAAAAAAAAAAAAAATTCTGAAAAAAGGTTAGTGGTTCACCATCAGGGTAAAATACAAACTTCTTACTGTGTTTCTAAAAGTGATCTGTCCCCAAGTAGCCCATCTCTCCTCATCTATCTAGCCCTAGGTCTCGCTTGTTTACTATGGTTTTTTGTTTTGTTGTTGTGGGTTTTTTTGTTTTTGGTTTTGGTTTTTTGAGACAGGTCTCACTATGTAGTTCAGACTGGCCTTGAAATCACTATGTACCCCAGGCTGGCCTCAAACTCTCAGTGATCCTCCTGCCTCAGCTTCTGGAGTGCTGGGATCACAGGCAAGCACCACCACACCTAGCTAATTGTGTTATAGTGGCCTTCTTTCAGTTTCTAGGACATACCAAGACCTTTCCCACCAGAGGATCGTTATGCTTACTATTCCCATTGCCTTAAAAACTCTTCTTCAGACTCTTCCCTTAATTTGGTTTTTATTGTTTGTTTGTTTGTTTTAATTTTAAAGAGAAAAAAAAATAGAACAAAATTTCAAAACAACGTAATAGAAGGGTAACAATGGTCAATACATTGCATATTGTTATCTTTAAATTAGTTACTCAGAGTACAAGATGTCGGCATTCAGTTGTCCAAATGATATTAGTACACACCTTTCTTTTCAATGAACTAAGAATCTTCCTGTAATTTGATTTCTTTTCATCCTTTAAGGGTAAACTTACTGTCAGTATCAGCATAAATACCATTTTCTTTAAAATGGTTTTCCTGATTGTCTCACCAATGGAAGGTCTCTCGCTTTATATGAGATCATAACACCCTGTTTATTTCATTCCACTGTCTCT
Source organism: Erethizon dorsatum (assembly GCA_028451465.1). NCBI lineage: Eukaryota > Metazoa > Chordata > Mammalia > Rodentia > Erethizontidae > Erethizon > Erethizon dorsatum. Next base: position 68,282,003 of record CM051829.1, on the reverse strand, counting down.
AATTAAAGTATTTGCTCATGCATTTGTAATCTGTCTCCCACATTAGATTTTTGTTGTTGTTGTTGTTTTAAGACAGGGTCTCGCTATGTAGTGCAGGCTGGCCTTGAACTTGCTTATGTAGTCCAGGCTGGCTTGGAACTCAGGGTGATCCTCCTGCCTCAGCCTCCTGAGTGCTGGGATTACAGGCATGTGCCACCACGTTCAGCTCCCTTATTAGATTATAAACTCCCAAGAGTGCAGGATCATTGGTTTTTTTTCTATTTTGATTTCCCAGTGCCTGTATATAATAGAAGCTTAACATATTTATTATATAAATGAAAGAAAAAGAAAACAGGATAAATTATTCAGTATAGAATTCAGATTTTGGGTTTTTTTGTTTTTGTTTTTTTTTCCCCTCCTAATGAATCTGGACAAACAAACTTGCTTTAAAGGAATTCATTAAAATACAAAATTGGAGGGCCAGGCATGGGGGCACACACCTGTAATCCACTACTCCGGAGGCTGAGGCAGGAGGATCTCTGCAAGTTCAAGGCCAGTCTTGGGCTACATAGTGAATTCAGGCCAGCTTGAACTACATAGCGAGACCCTGTGTCCATAAAAAAAAAAAAAAAAAAAAAAAAAAATTAGAGCCAGGAACCCCTTATTTGTGTAGTAGATGTTGATCTTATACCTCATACTGTTCTCTCCCAGTATGACTCTCTGGACCCTCTTTTGAGACAGGGTCTCACCATGTAGTTCAGGCTGGCCTTGAATTTGAATCAATTCTCCTGCCTCAGCCTCCTGAATGCTGGGATCACAGGCATGCCACCACCACACCTGGCCCTAGGATCCTCTTGATTTGGGGGCTCTTCTCAACCTATAATTAACTAATCTTTTTCTTCCTTCCCCACCCCCCCAGAGTACACCACCATTGTTTTTAAATCAACAGGCATAAACAAGTACTACAATAAAAATTAGCTTGCCTTAATTATTCTGTGGGTTTAATTCACAGCTAGATAATTTTTATTTTTTTAATAAAGATAATAACTATATTCTGTGGGCTTAGTGTCAGAATTCTTTGAAACAGCCTTTTGTTTTTACTGGTGAGATAATAGTTGTGGAATCAGATTCTTAGCAGACTTAGCTCTTTCCTGAAACTTGCTAAAAATAAATAGGCTTTGAAAATAAGAACTGAAGCATCACATAGTGGTGCACACCTATAATCCCAGCTATTCAGTAGGCAGAGGCAGGAGGATCACAAGCTCAAGGCCTTCTTGAGCAATTTAGTGACATCCTTTCTCAAATTAAATAAAAATGGCTGGGGATGTAGCTCAGAGGTAGATCACCCATAGTCTTGATCTTCATTCTGGGAGAAAAAAAAATCTTTAAGTCCTGTTTAAGGAAAACATGGCTATTTTAGTCCTACCAGTTTTGTCCTGATTGGGAAATTTGCTGACCTAGATCTTAGAATAAAGCTTTGAATTGTCCAAGGGGATGAAGGGGCCTCTAAATTCCTGGGGAGATAGGATGAATAATGAAAAAGCATTACTTCTGTCACATCTCTGGGATAAATGGTGACGTATCTCTAGTCCCCACTTTAGTCTGTTACTAAGACTTGTTTGTAATCAGTGGCCTATGGAAACACACAGGTATTAGGGTAGGGTTTTGTTGTTTTTTGTTTGTTTCTTTGTTTATCTGTTCGTTTTTTGAGACAGGGTCTTGCCATATAGTTTAGCCAGGCCTTGATCTCACAGTAATCCTCCTGGTTCAGCCTCTCAAGTGCAGGGATTATAGTCATGAGCCACCACACCTGGTTAGGAGGTCATTTTATGCTCAAATACTACTTAAAATCAGTCTGTTGTAGGTAGTTGTTTTGCTTTGTTTTCTGGACAGTCCTATGTTGTTGTTCAGATATCATTAGGATAGGGAGGAAAACCAGTTGCTGTGACAGATTTTTTTTTATTTTATTTTAAAGAGAAAAAAAAACATAGAACAAAATTTCAAAACAACGTAATAGGGTAACAATGGTTAATACATTACATATTGTTATCTTCAAATTAGTTACTCAGGGTACAAGATATCAGCATTCAATTGTCCAAACAATATTAGCACAAACCTTTCTTTGCAATGAACTAAGCGAAATTAGTAGTTTATCTATCTTAACTATTATATATACATATATATATATCTTTATATGTATATATGTATATATAAAATATTTTTCTTTTCCTGTCTTTCTTTTCTCCATTCCCCCATCCCAGTTTCTCTTCCCTTTTGAAAAGTTTCTTCCTGTTTTACCATATCTGTTGTACATTTTGGATCTTATTTACTCTTTCAGTTTCTCACATTAGGGAGACAATATGATGTTTACACATGTGTGTCTGGTTTATTTCACTTATGAGTATTTTCTCTAGTTGCATCCATTTACCTATAAAAGTCTGCAGTTTATCCTTCTTTGGGGCTGAGTAGTACTCCATTGTATAAAACTACCACATCTTTTTTATCCATTCCTCTGTCAATGGGCATTTGGGTTGTTTCCACGATCTAGTTATTACAAATTGTGTTGCTATAAACATGGGTGCACATACATCGCTGTAGTACGATGTTTTTAATTCTTCTGGGAAGATACCCAGAAGGGGAATAGCTGGGTCAAATGGGACCTCCAATCCTAGTTTTTTTGAGGAATCGTCACACTGATTTCCACAGTGGCTGCACCAGTCGACACTCCCACCAAGAGTGGAGAAGTGTTCCTTTTTCCCCGCCGCCCCTCCAGCATTTATTAGTTGACTTCTTGATAATAGCCATTCTTTCTGGGGTGAGACAGAATCTCAGTGTTGTTTTAATTTGCATCTCTTGAATGACTAGGGATGTTGAACATTTTTTCATATATTTATTTGCCATTTGTATTTCTTCATCTGAGAAGTGTGTATTCATCTCAGATGCCCATTTTTGGATTGGGTCTTTAAATTTGGGAGGTCTCATTTTTTTGAGTTCTTTGTATATTCTCGATAGTAATCCTTTGTCTGAGGAACAGCTGGCAAACATTTTTTCCCACGTAGTGGGTTGTCTCTTCACTCTGTTGGTGGTTTCTCTTGCTGTGCAAAAGCTTTTTAATAAGATGAGATCCCAGTTGTTGATTCTTTGTGATAGTTCCTGTGCCATTGGGGTTTTATTCATAAAGTCTTTGCCTACACCAATGTCTTCAAGAGTTTTAACCATTTTATCTTCCAGCAGATTTAATGTTTCTGTTTTAATATTTAGATCTTTGATCCATTTTGAATTTAGTGCACGGTGAAAGATACGGGTCTAATTTTAATCTTCAGCATGCACAGAGCCAGTTTTTCCAGCACCATTTATTAAAGAGGCTGTCTTTCTTCCAGTGAATGTGTTTGGCACCTTTGTCAAAGATAAGGTGACTTAGTATGTCTGGAGTTGTTTCTGCATCTTCTAATCTGTTCCATTGATCTTCGGATCCATTTTTTTGCCAATACCATGCTGTTTTTACCATAGTAGCTTTATAGTATAATTTCAGGTCTGGGAGTGTGATGCCCTTTGTTGCCCAGAATTGCCGTTGCTAATGTAGGTCTCTTCTGGTTCCAAATTAATTTTAGGATTGTTTTCTCTAATTCTATAAGATATGCTGTTGGAATTTTGATTGGAATTGCGTTAAATGTGTATAACAATTTTGCAAGTGTGGCCATTTTCACTATATTGGTTCTTCCTACCCAAGAGCAAGGGATGTCTTTCCATTTTCTGATATCCTCTTCAAGCTCCTTTTTCAGAGTACTGTAGTTTTCAATGTGGAGGTCTTTTACATCCTTTGTTAGATTGATTTCTAGGTATTTCATTTTTTTGGATGCTATTGTGAAAGGTGTTGTTTCCCTAATTTCTGTTTCTGTTTCAGTGAGTTTGTTATTGTTGTACAGGAAGGCTGTTGGTTTTTGAGTGTTGACTTTGTATCCAGCTACGCTACTGAATTTGCTTATTAAATCTAGCAGTTTTTTAGTGGAGTTTTCATGGTCTTCTATGTAGAGTATCATGTCATCTGCAAATAATGATAATTTTTATTTCTTCCTGCTCTATTGTTCTTCCTTTTATTTCTTTCTCTTATCTAATTGCTCTGGCTAATGTTTCCAGGACTATGTTGAATAAAAGTGGAGACAGTGGACATCTGCTTTCAGTTTTTGTCCAATTAGTATGATGTTGGCTGTTGGTTTGTCATAGATGGCTTTTATCAGATTGAGATAAAGACCATCTATTCCAATTTTCTGTAGGGTTTTTATCATGAATGGGTGCTGGACTTTGTCAAAAGCTTTTTCTGCATCTATATGAGATGATCGTATGATTTTTGTCCTTGATTCTGTTAATATGGTGTATCACATTTATTGATTTACGTATGTTGAACCATCTCTGCATCCCTGAGATGAATTCCACTTGGTCATGGTGTATAATCTTCTTTATTATTTGCTGCATTCTGTTTGCCAGTATCTTACTGAGGGTTTTTGCATCTATGTTCATTAGGGAGATTGGCCTGTAATTCTCTCTCTTAGTTGGGTCCTTCTCCGGTTTTGGTATCAGGGTAATGCTTGCTTCCAGGAATGAATTTGGGAGTATTGCTTCCCTTTCAGTTTCATTAAAAAGTTTGAGAAGTAGTGGTGTTAGGTCTTCTCTAAATTTCTTGTAGAATTCAGCAGTGAATCCGTCAGGGCCTGGGCTTTTCTTTGTTGGGAGGTTTTTAATTACATCTTCGATTTCATTGATTGATATTGGTTTATTTAGGATTTTTATATCTTCTTGATTCAGCTTTGGTAATTCATATGTATCTAGAAATCTGTCTATTTCTTCTGCATTTTCCATCTTGTTAGAATACAAGTTTTCGGGCCGGTGAGATAGCTCAGTGGCATAAGCGCCTGCCTTGCAAGTGTGAGGGCCCAAGTTCGACTCCCGGTACCCACATACGAAAAAAGGGCCGATTATATCACACAGCGGCATGGGCGCCTGCTGGCGCACGAGGTCCTGAGGTCGACCCCCAGTACCCACAAAAAAAAAAAAAAAAGAATACAAGTTTTCAAAGTAGGTATAGATGATCTGCATTTCTGCAGGGTCCATTGTGATTTCACCCTTTTCGTTCCTAATTGAAAGGTTTTGAGTCTTTTCTTTCCTTGTTTTGATAAGGTTGGATAAAGGTTTGTCAGTTTTATTTAATCTTTCAAAGAACCAATTTCTTTGATTCATTGATTCTTTGTATTGTTTTTTTTAGTCTCCAATGCGTTAATTTCTGATCTTTATAATTTCCTCCCTCGTACAAGCTTTTGGCTTAGCCTGTTCTTCTTTTTCTAGAAGTTTGAGGTTCATCATTAAGTTGTTTATTTGCACTTGCTGTGTTTTCCTGATATGCATATTTACTGCTATAAATTTCCCTCTTAGGACTGCTTTCACTGTGTCCCATAAGTTCCGGTATGTTGTGTTGTCATTGTCATTCAATTGTAGAAACTGTCTAATTTCTTCTTTAATTTCATCTGTGACCCATTGGTTGTTCAGGAGGGTGCCATTTAATTTCCATGTGTTTAGGAAGTTCTTGTGTTTTCTTTTGCTATTGATTTCCAATTTCATTGCACTATGGTCTGATAATATGGGATAATTTCAGTTCCTTTGCATTTACTTAAGCATGTTCGATGAGCTAGTGTGTAGTCTATTTTGGAGAACGTCCCGTGTGCAGCTGAGAAGAATGTATATTCTGATGTTGTGGGGTAGAACACTCTGTAGACATCTTCTAAGTCCATTTGTTCAAAAGTTTAGTTCAGTTCTAGTATTTCATTGTTGATTTTTTGTCTAGTTGATCTGTCTTTTTGTGACAGTGGGGTATTGAGATCCCCCAATACAATGGTATTACTGCTTATTTGATTTTTCATGCCCATTAATATTTGTTTTATATAGTTGTGTGCACTGGTATTTGTTGCATATACATTTATGATTGTTATCTCTTCCTCTTGAATTGTTCCCTTTAATAGGATGTATTGACCTTCTTTATCTCTCTTAATCAGTCTTGGCTTAAAATTCACTTTATCTGCAAATAGAATAGCTACCCCTGCTTTTTTCTGGGTTCCTGTCGCATGGAGTATTGTTTTCCATCCTTTGACTTTCAGTCTATGAATTTCTTTTTGAATTAAATGTGTTTCTTGTATGCAGCATATTGTTGGATCTTGCTTCTTGATCCATTCTGCCAGTCTCTGTCTTTTAATTGGTGAATTGAGACCATTAACATTGATGGTTATAACTGATATGTTTTGACTTATCCTTGTCATGTTATTTTCCTGTTGTTGACTCCCCCTCTTTTTTTTGCCCTCCCTCTCTTTAACTGTTTGCCTTCCCTGGTGGATTCCTTCTGTTGGGGTTCATGGAGTTGTAGTCCTTGTTATCTCTTTCTAGAATGTCCTTCAAAACATTTTGGAGTGCTGGTTTGGTGGTCATAAATTTCCTGAAATGTTCTTTTTCATGGAAGTATTTTATTTCTCCATCAGTTTTGAAAGATAGTTTTGTGGGGTACATCAATCTGGGTTGAAGGTTGTTTTCCTTTAGAGTTTGAAACACTTCACTCCAAGCTCTCCTTGACTTGAGCGGTTTTTTTTGAGAAGTCAGCTGTGATTCTGATGGGCTTTCCTTTATAGGTGATTTGTTTCTTTTTCTCTAACAGCTTTTAATATTCTATTCTTGAGTTGAATTTCTGGAATCTTGACTGTGATATGCCTGGCTGTAGATTTTTTTTGATCATGGCTAATTGAAGTTCTGTATGCCTCACTTATCTATATGTCAAATTCTTTTTCTCTACCAGGGAAGTTTTCTGCCATGACACCTGTGAACAGTTTTTTATATCATTTGTAGTATCTCCTGCTTTTTCATTGACTCCAGTCAATCTTAAGTTATTCTTCTCTGCCTCATCTAGCAGCTGATGAATTGGTTTCTGATGGTCCCTTGTTGTTTTTAATAAATCTTTCTTTTCATGATCGCTAACCACAAGCCTGTTTTCTATATCTGAGACCCTGTCCTCACATTGGCTTAATCTGCTGCAGATACTTTCAATGGAATTTTTACTCTCCTGGATATCTGCTTGAATCTGCCTTATGGATTCCATTTCTTTCCTATGCTGAGCATTCATGGCTTCCATCATTTTCTTAAGCTCGTCTTTTTTTTTTTTTTTTTTTTTTTTTGGTATGAATCTGCTCTATAGTGCCTAAGCATGGTCTTCATTGTGGACACCATCTCTGCAGTTACCTGAGAAATTATTTCTGATTTGATTTTTTCCAGAGCCTCATTCAATTGCTTTGTTGTTACCACTTCAGAGAGGCCAGGTGGGTGGATTTCAGATTGTCCCACCTCATTGCACCCTGGGTTTGCCTTTGGTGAGCTGGATATCTGGGGTTGCATCTTGTTTAAGTGTCTTCTCATTTTCTTTTCTTTCTTTAGTTTAATTCCTGGGGTGATGCTTATAAATTGCCTATGGTGGTTGCTTTATTGCTAGTATTTAGAACCCTTAGGAGATGACTACTTCTGCAAAGTATCTGCCAGGTGTAGCTTGTTTTGGGTTTTGAGTCTGTTGCAAGATCCTACCTCTTCAATTTGTTGGAGATGAGAAGTTGCTGCCTCTTTGGCCCAGTCCTTGGTTCTTTGGCACTGTGCCGCAGTATTTTCTGTGACCCTTAGTCACTCTCAGTCATGGAATACCAGGAAGAACAGCTGTTCAGAACAAGTATGTCACTTTTGGCTATGGTGGTGCCAATATCCTCAAACAGCCTAGAAAATGACAGACTGAGCTAACCAGTAATTTGCCACTTTTAACCATATAAACTAGATTTGTGGTTATATAACAAAATCTAAAACAAACCAGAAAATTATATGCAGTATACAAGTCCTTAATATGTCAATTTTGCCCTCAAGGGTTAAAATTTAAAATGGGTTAAGGAGAAAATAGAGAAGTGAAAGAAGAGGAAGAGATCAGAAGTAAGGCTGGAGGACAAAGAGGGATCCCACTAACACTGGGAAACTGGTGCAGAAGACTGGTGGGAAAAAGAGAAGGAAGGGATAAAAGGAAGAACAGAACCACAACCACAAAGAGGCTAGATACCACTTTCACACTCATAAAAACAAGATCAAACAATGAAGGAAAAAATACCCAACAACAACAAAAAAAAGAGAGGAAAAAAAAGAAAAGAAAAAAGTCCACTTCCAGGTTTGTCTCTGCTGTCACTGGTAGACAACATGTGGAGTCAGAGTCCTGATCCATATCCTAGCAAGTCAGCAGTAGCTTTTTGGCAGGGTAGTAAATGGTCTCAGCGAGCCTTCACCTTCTGGCCAAGCCCAGCTGGGAGCTGCTAGATGGAGCCAGCAGCCGCTCTGAGTTCTGAGCTCAGCCGGCCCCTCTCCAAGATGGCCCCTGGCCAATTGCTCTCTCCCACGGGGTGACTGAGCCCTCTGTACTCACCCGTAGCCAGTGCAGTCCTTCACGTCCACTGCTCCCCTCCACTGTGTGTCTCTCCACAGAGGCCTCCGGGGTTGCCTGTAGAGAGTGCAGTCTCAGAGAGGCTCTGCTGGGTACCTCCTTCTTCTTCATTGAAGTTTCTCTCTTCACTCTCTCTGTGGGCTTCAGTTCGTGCTTCAGATCTTTCCTGGGTCCAGAGGACCCACTTCCCTCTTTCTTGTCTTCCTCCAGTTGCTATATTCCAGCATCTGAATGGCAACTCTCAGAGAGGTTCTTTCTCTGCTGCTATCACTCTGCCCTCTTGGTCCCGGATCCCACAAAATTTCAAATAGCCATGTAATGGGGAAAGATAAGAACCCTTTCACAAGAGTGTTAAGTGTTCTAAGATTTGAGAGGACAAAAGGTTTTATATACACGAGGGGCCGGTGAGATGGCTCAGCTGTGTAAGCGCCTGCCTGGCAAGCGCAAGGTCCTGAGTTCGACTCCCGGAACCCACATACGAAAAAAGGGCCGGTGATATCGCTCAGTGGCACGGGCGCCTGCTGGCGCGCGAGGTCCTGAGGTCGACCCCCGGTACCCACAAAAAAAAAAAAAAAAGGTTTTATATACACAAGTAAAGAAATGGAGCATCTTTGAAAGTTGCTTTTTTTTTTTTTTTTTTTTTCCTTGCAGTAGAGAGTGGTACTGGGGTTTAAAACCAGACCCTTAGCACTGAGCTACATCTGGGATTACAGACATGTGTTCCACAGCTGGCTTGATACTGGCTTTGGGGAGGGGGACATTGGCTTTTTTTGTGTGTGTGGGTACCGGGGGTCGACCTCAGGACCTCACGCGCCAGCAGGCGCCCGTGCCGCTGAGCGATATCACCGGCCCTTTTTTTGTATGTGGGTACTGGAAGTCGAACTCGGGCCCTTGTGCTTGCCAGGCAGGCACTTACGCTGCTGAGCCATCTCACCGGCCCGACATTGGCTTTTAAAACTAATATTTCAGGGCCGGTGAGATGGCTCAGCGGCTTAAGCTCCTGCCCGGTAAGCGCGAGGGACCGAGTTCGACTCCCGGAACCCACATACGAAAAAGGGGCCAGTGATATCGCTCAGCGGCACGGGCGCCTGCTGGCGCTCGAGGTCCTGAGGTCGACCCCCCCGGTACCCACAAAAAAAAAAAAACTAATGTTTCAGTAGGTGGGAAAAAATGTTAACAATTCATAAATTTGCTTGACTCTTGAGTTATTTAAATAATCCCAGTACTCTCGGAGACTGGGGCAATAGGATCATAAGTTTGAGCCTAGCCCGGGCAATTTAACAAGAGCCTGTGTCTGCATAAAAAATAAAAATTTGCTGGAGATATAGCTCTGTGCAGAGGCCCTGGGTTCAATCCACAGTACTGCCCCCTCCAAAATACAGGTATTTTGTGCTTTTGTGGTTTTTCTTGTTTTGTCCTTCAATACTGTATGACAAAGGAATGTGGGGTTCTTTGACCCATTGATAAACAGAAATTAAAAGCAGGCCAAGCCAGGCATGGTGACGCATGCCTCTCATCCCAGCACATGGGAGAGTGAAGCAGGAGAATCGCTAAGTTTGAGGCCAGACTGGGCTACATGTTGAGTTCAAGCCACCCTGAACTACATAGTGAAACCCTGTCTCCAAAAAAAATTAATAAATAAAACCAGGCCAAGAGCTGGGTGGGGTGGTTACACATCTGTAATCCAGCACTTGGGAAGCCAAGGCATGTAGAGTGCTGCAAGTTTGAGGCCAGCCTGGGCTAAAGAGTGAGTCAAAGGCCCTCCTGAACTGTATAGCAAGATCTTGTCTCCAGAAACCAAAAATAAAAGTAAAAAGGGCTGGGAATGTACTTCAGTAGCATCCCTGGGTTCAATCCCCAGCACCACAAAAGAGAGACACAATAGGGAAGGGACTTGAGCTTAAGGAGAAGGGCTGTAGGGGACGTGAGCCTTAACAGAATATCAAGCTGCCCCATTAACAAAGGAAAGGGACCAGCTTTTACAAGTTGCTGGGGTGGTCTAGGGTTTGATAATTTTACATTGAGTCATGACCATGGAATTTTTTTTTTTTTAAAGAAACTTTTGTTTGTTTGTTTTGTTCTTTGTTTTTATTGAGACAGGGTTTTGCTGTGTATTTCAGGCTGACCTCAGACTTGTGGTGTGAACCTCCTGCTTCAGCCTCCCAGGTGTTGGGGTTACAGGCGTGTCCTGCCATGCCTGGCTCTTGGCCTGGTTTTACTTGTTTGTTTGTTTGCATTTTAAGACAGGGTCTCACTCTGTAGCCCAGGCTGGCCTGGAACTTTGAGTGAATCTCCTGCCTCAGCCTCCTGAGTGCTGGGATTACAGGCCTGCACCACCACACCTAGCTCCATATCTTTACATTTAACCAATCATGTATTAAGGCTCCAAAGTCTCTGTTTCTTATTCCCATGAGCAGCCCTGTTCTGCTTCACTGAGAGCCTCCTGCATGCCAGGCAAGTGTTCTACCTCTGAGCCACATTTGTAGCACACACACACACACACACACACACACACACACACACACAGTTTTTGTTTGTTTGATTTTGTGTTTTGAGACAGGGTCTCATTATGTAGTTCGGACTGGCCTTGAACTCACTATGTAGCCCAAACTGGCCTCAAACTCGCAGCAATCCTCCTGCCTCAGCTTCCTGAGTGCTGGGATTGCAGGTGTGCACCACCACGTCCAGCCCTTTTCTGGTTTTTTGAGACAGGGTTTCACTATGTAGCCCAGGCTGGGCTGGAACTCTGAGGCAATCCTCCTGGCTTAGCCTCCCAAGTGCTGGATTTACAAGGATATACACCACACCTGGCTATAGTTAATAATTTTAATAATCCAATAATTTTAATAATAATTTCAATAATTTTGCTTAGTGTTTACTTAGCTTCATAATGACCCATGTGTTTTGGTAGTAATTTTGCCATGTTACTTGTTTGATAGAGACCAGTATAAAATTAAAATAATCTTTAGCGTGTTAGCATATGGTAGAAGATAGTAGCTAAAATTAAAAATTGATGGTGGAAAATTCATAAAATAAAAATAGTTATCTTGTCAGTACATATTAGACCTGATGCCTGATAATGTTCTTTGTTTCAGGAAAATATCTAAGACAAAAGAGAATTGACTTCCAGCTTCCCTATGATATCCTCTGGCAGTGGAAACACAACCAGGTACAAAGAACCTGTTTTACCAGGTTTCATTCTTAGGTAGTTAAGGGGTAGAGGCTGGGGATTGCAAGTCTTTTCCTCTTTTTGTTACATTTTCATCTTACAAAATATTGAAAAGTGTCCCTGTGAAGGTTAGAGAATAAGAGAAATGAATTTGCATCCATATTTAATGCGACCTGTTTGTCCTCATTCATACTGCAAAATAGCAGTAAGTTCCTGCTTCCCTAGGCAACCTTCTGTTGTTATTCCTGGCTTTTATTTTGGTAACAAAGATTTCCTTCTGTAAGAATTCTGTTCGATGCAGGTCTCAGGAGAATTTAGACGTACTGCCAGCAGCACTACGAAATTTCAGGCTTTATTTTTGTTGGCTTGTTCTCACCAGTTTGAAATTTATTTTTCACATACAAAAGACACACTTCTGCTGAAGGAGTTAGGGAAATGTTTAACACTTTGTACTTCTAAAAGACCCCCTTTTTTTTTTTAAGACCTTTTTTTAAGTATATGTTTGCAATACATAATGATTGCACTCATCTTAGGGAATTGGTACATGTACATAATACATCTTAATCCTTTTTACAGCTGCTTACGTCCCTCCCCCCTAAAAGACCTTTAAATATATTAGCTACTAAAAATAGGAAGGTCCTGTTTTCTCTTTTGCTTGCCTACTTGAAAAGTTTTCCCCAGTGATTTGTGTATTAAGTTATAGCTTCTAAGTGCCACATTGAGAACAACCATCGGGAAATAGAAGTACTGGTACAAATGGAGTGACCAGGCTTTTTCAGTTTTTTATTTGTTTGTTTGTTTGTTTGTTTGTGGGTACTGGGGGTCGACCTCAGGACCTCACGTGCCAGCAGGCGCCGTGCCGTGCCGCTGAGCGATATCACCAGCCCTTTTTTTTTTTTTCATATGTAGGTTCTGGGAGTCGAACTCGGGCCCTCGCGCTTGCCAGGCAGGCGCTTATGCCGCTGAGCCATCTCACTGGCCCTTCAGTTTTTTCAAAATACTACAAAGGTTTATCTTTTGAAAGCCAAAAGCAGTTGATGTTCCCATTAGCCTTTCTCCTTTGATAGTCTCTCTTTAATTCTTAGAGTATCCATATGTTAGGTTCTTGTATCAGATTTTAAAGTGGTGACAGGCTGGGGATATAGCTCAGCAACACAAGTGCCTGCCTGGCAAGCGCAAGGTTCGATTCCCGGCACCAAAAAATAAAATAAAGTGGTGACAGTACTTTGATCATATGGACTTAAACATGATGGTGAGATTATTTCCAACTGGTTAATAAACAGTCTGTTGTAGTCCAAGTTGCTGTCTGTTTGGTGCTGTCCTGTATGGCAAAATGCTTACAGATTCTTCCTACTATATCATCCTGCGCCCCTATACCTTCTTGGTTAAAATGTGACAGCTTCATTTTTCCTACCTTCCCTCTATCCTTTATTCATTAAATTAATTGCCTTAATTAAAATTTGAAATGGGTTTCCTACAATTGCCAACCAGAGTGACAGCTGAAAAGCTAAGGTACCCATCTTTTTAATTTCATATACCTACCCAGATCATCTAAACAAGTCCTATGTACTTTTTGTTTGTTTGTGTTTTGGTGCTGGGGTGAACCCAGGGTCTCATTCATGATTTGTCCAAATGAATAGCTTTCACTTTCAGTGTGATTTTCATTTAAGTCTCTTCAACAATTTGGTGAAAAATAAATATCATTCAAAGTATATTTCTATATAATATGTAATGCTTCTTCTGTTGAATCAATTTCTCATCTTTTAATTCAGGGTAAAAGGTGTCACACCAAGAGTTTCTCTGAATTGTATTCAGCCCAGAAAATCTTATAAATATTTCACATACAAAAGATCTACCAAAGGAATATTGCACATGGATAGTTTCCTATATTTTTAGGGATTGATGCCACTGTCTGGCATTTGAAGTTTAATGCTATATCAAGATTTTTCTTTTTTTCTTCTAGCTGTACAAAAAGCCAGATGTCCCACTATATAAAAAAATCCGTTCAAGTAAGTAACTCGGGATCTATTTTTTCTGCCTCCATATCACCAGTGTTTTTATCTGCACTTGAAAAATTATCAGAATGTTCACAAATTATTCTTTACTGTCCTCTCAAGATGTCTACGTTGATGTCAAGCCCCTTTCTGGTTACGAGGCTACCACCTGTAACTGTAAGAAGCCAGATGATGACACCAGGAAGGGCTGTGTGGATGACTGCCTCAATAGGTACTGTAATTGATTCCTCTAAGCACAGGCTTAGTCTTATGTCCCTGGACTCAAATCTGCCTACTACAGTACTTACAAGACCTGGGGAAAGTTATTTAACCCCTTTGATAAAAATAATACTTCTGCTAGGCGTGGTAGCACATGCCTGTAATCCCACCACTCGGGAGGCTGAGGCAGGAGGGTCACCTTTAGTTCTAGGCCACCCTGGGCTACATAGTGAGTTCAAGGCTAGCCTGCACTACAAAGTTGAGACCCTGTCTCAAAAAAAAACAAAATCCAAACTTTATGTAAAAAATGAAATATAAATAAATCCTTCTTAGTCATGTATAGTGGCATATCCCTGTAATCCCAGCACTTTGCAAGGCTGGTCAAGGAGATCACAAGTTCACACCCAATCTGAACAATTTAGTGATTTAGTGAGGTCCTATCTCAAAAATTAAAAAGGGTTGGGAATGTACCTCAGTGCAAAATCCCTGGGTTCAATCTCCAGTACCACAATAATAATACTTACTTTTGAGGGGTTTGTGAAGATAATATGTTCATAGGATTATATGACACAGTGTTCATAAAGTATTAATAAGCACAGTTTTAGCTAGGCATGGAAGCACACCTGTAATCCCAGCACTTAGAAGGCTGAGGCAGGAGGATCAACGCAAGTATGAGGCCAGCCTGGTCTACACAGCGAGACCATGTCTCAAAGAAACAAAAAAACTGGGCCGGTGAGATGGCTCAGCAGCATAAGCGCCTGCCTGGCAAGTGCGAGGTCCTGAGTTCGACTCCCGTATCCACATTTAAAAAAAAAAAAAACAGTTTTAGGCACCTTCCTAGTTCTCAATAGATGGTAGCCATAATGAGGCAGAAAAGTGGTAGTGAGGATAAAAAAGGGAAGGGCATGATATATTCTGGAGGAAAACTGCTGTAGGCATTTAGAGGGTATATGAAGATTGAGTCATTAGTGCTAAGAAGATAGTAATACTCTTATCAGAGTTACAAGGTCTGAGGGGTGTGTGTGTGTAACTATCACTTTGTAATTCAGGCTGGTCTTGAACTCACTGGTGGTGGCATACACATGTAATCCCAGCACTTGAGAGGTTGAGGAGGATTGCCATGAGTTCAAAATCAGCCTGAACTACATAGTAAGACCCTGTCTCCAAAAAAAAATTTTTTTTTTGTTTTGAAGTCTCTCTCATCTGGGTACACTTATACCTTAGTTTTTTTTTTGTTTTTTGTTTTTTTTGTGGGTACCGGGGTCAAACTCAGGACCTCGTGCGCCAGCAGGCGCCCGTGCTGCTGAGTGATATCACTGGCCTTTTTTTCGTACATGGGTACCGGGAGTCAAACTCAGGACCTCGCGCTTGCCAGGCAGGCGCTTATGCCGCTGAGCTGTCTCACCAGCCCTAGTTTTCTTCTTTGAGACAGGATCTTACTGTAGTACCCAGGCTGGCCTTGAACTCCTGGGCTCAAGCAGTCCTCCAACCTTAGCCTCCCAAGTAGGCCACATCACCTCACCTGGCTCTGGTTTGGTTTGGTTGTTTTTTGGGGTCTTTTTTTAAGCTTTTTGAGACAGGGTCTCGCTATGTAGTTCAGACTGGCCTTACACTCACTGTGTAGCCCAGGCTGGCCTCGAACTCACAGTGATCCTCCTGCCTCAGCTTCCCGAGTGCTGGGATTACAGGCATGTGTCACCGCGCACAGCTTGGTTTGGTTTTTTGAGACAGGGTCTTGCTATGTAGCCCAGGCTGGCCTGGAACTGGAGGTGGTCCTCCCTCATGAGTGCTGGGATTACAGATGTGTGCCATCATGCCCAGCTCTAGCTCTTATTTTGTTTTCTTTTTTTTTTTTTTTTTTTTTTTCTTTTTTTAGAGTAGGAAGAATTTATTGAGAGAAAGCTTCTGTCTAAGAGGGACAAAAGGGGGCCTGAAAAGTGGGTTCCCTGCTGACCCCGCTTCTCAAGGGTGTTTATTTTTTTTTTTTTTTTTGTGGGTACCGGGGGGTCGACCTCAGGACCTCGCGCGCCAGCAGGCGCCCGTGCCGCTGAGCGATATCACCGGCCCCTTTTTCGTATGTGGGTTCCGGGAGTCGAACTCGGGCCCTCGCGCTTGCCGGGCAGGCGCTTAAGCCGCTGAGCCATCTCACCGGCCCCTCAAGGGTGTTTATTAAGCAAAGCCATGAGGTAAGGCGGGCTCAAGGTGGGACAAAACTGTGGTCAACTAGTAAGATCACAAGTATAGTCACTTAGGTAATATTGAAGTCACAAGGTAGGTGTGGGGTGGGATAGCTTTTTGTTCCCAGGGCTTGAGTTGGGTGTGGTGTATCCAGGAGTCCAGGCCTGCTACCTTGACAGCTGATGGAGTTGACAGGATCACAGTGTATGGTCCTTCTCAAGTAGGTCCTAGGGAAGGAGATAATGAGGAAGAGAGACTTTATCAGTACTAAGTCTCCAGGGTGGAATATAGGATTTCCTTTCTCTTTAGGCTGAGCTTCTGTTAGGTATTGAAGAGTCTGTTGGAATTTAGCCAGTGAGGTGACATCCGTCAGTAAGGCATCTGTTTCTCTACTGAAGAGAAAATCATTAGTGAGAAAAGGGTGTCCATAAAGGCATGCACCACCATGCCCAGCTCTGGCTCTGTATTTTAATTTTTTTGTTTTGTTTTATTTTTAGCAGGGTTTTGTGAGACAGGGTCTCGCTATGTAGTTCATCCTGGCAACTCACAGCAATCCTCCTGCCTCAGCCTCCCATATGCTGGGATTAGAGGTGTGCGTCACCACACTCAGCTTATATTTTAGTTTTTTAATGCACCTAAAATTTATTCTTGTGTTATGAGGAATTATGAAAACATTGCTGCAATATTATGACTGGGATATTAATTAAACTCATGAGAATGGATGACCCTAAGAAAAGACCAGTAAGGAATGTACCATAGAAGGAGAAGAAAAAAAGGGCCTCTCCCCCAAGCAAAGACAAGAATTGTTACTGAGAAAGTATGAAATCCATCGAAGCATCATGGTGCACACCCATCATCCCAACACTCAGGAGGCTGAGGCAGGATCAACACAAGTCCAAAGTCACCCTTGAACTATATAGCAAGACCCTGTCTCAAAAAAAAGAAAAGAGCCGGTGAGATGGCTCAGCGGCGTAAGCGCCTGCCTTGCAAGCGCAAGGGCCCGAGTTCGACTCCCGGATCCCACATACGAAAAAGGGGCCGGTAATATCGCTCAGTGGCATGGGTGCCTGTTGGCGCACGAGGTCCTGAGGTCGACCCCCCGGTACCCACAAAAAAAAAAAAAAAAAGAAAAGAAAAATGTTGGGAAATCCAGACTCATAAAAGAAAACCAAAAATGGAGAATATTTTCAGGAGGGGTGTTCAGCAGTATTCCTGTAGGAAAGAAGTCAGTAAAAACCTAGTTAGGTGAGGTGGTGCATCCCTATAATTTTAGCACTCTGGGAGGCTGAGACAGGAGGATCAAAAGTTTCAGCCCAGCCTGGCCAACTTAGTGAGACCCTGTCCCAAAATAAACAATGAAGAAAGAGCTGCTGATGCAGCTCAGTGTCAGTGCAAAGGACCTGGATTCGATCCCTGGCACCACACACACACCAAAAAAAAGAAAGAAAATGAAAAAGGAGTATTGGGGTTATTGCTCAGTAGTAGAGTACTGGCATACTAGAAGCCCTGTGTTCCATTCCCAGCACTGAAATTAATTAATTTAATTAAAGGTAAAGGTGGTTGAATATAGCAGTAAAGCAGTTCTTCACAACTGAAGTTGATTGTCTTAAAGAATAATCCAGTGGATACTCTCTCTGCTTTCTACTCGTGTTATATGATTTGACATTATGCTATTTGTCCTTTAGAATAAGAATGGAATTTTTCTGAAGAATAAACTAGAGAACTATGGAAAAAGTTTTTGTTTTTGTGGCTTTGTTTGTTTTTTGTTTTTTGAGACAGTCTTGGTATGAAGTTCAGGCTGAGCTTGAACTCACTGTATATCACAGGCTGGCCTCAAACTCATTTGCCAATTTATACTCCTGCCTCAGCCTCCTGAGTGCTGTGATAACAGGCGTACCATAGAAGGGAATCTTCTATGGTACATTCCCAGGCCACCATACCCAGGTAGTTTTGAATAATTTATCATTTTAATCTTAGTGATTTGGCTACTTTTATTAGAATAAAACTCTGTTTTAGCTGGGCATGGTGATGAACACCTATAATTCCAGTACACACAGGCTGAGGCAGGAGGATTGCATGTTTGGGCCCAGCTTGGGCAACTTGGAGATTTAGCAAGACCCTGTATCAAAAAATAAAATAAAAACTTTAAAGGACTGTGGATGTATCTCAGTACAAAAAGCCTTGGGTTCAGTCCCCAGTACCAGGAAAAAAAATTATTTCATCTCCCCACTTTAAAAATTCTTGTAAAGAAAACAATGGGGGGCCATTGAGATGGCTTGGTGGCGTAAGCACCTGCCTGGCAAGCACGAGGGCCCGAGTTCGACTCCCGGAACCCACATACGAAAAAAGGGCCGGTGATATCGCTCAGCAGCACGGGCGCCTGCTGGCACACGAGGTCCTAAGGTCGACCCCTGGTACCCACAAAAAAAAAAAAAAAAAAAAAAAAAACAATGCGTATAACCCAGCCTGGATACCCAGTATTCAGGAGGCTGAGACAGAAGATCATGAATTTGAGGCCAGCCTAAGCCTACATAGCAACTTAGCAAGATCTTGTCCCAAAACTTAAAAACAGGCTAGTAATGTCGCTCAGTGCTCCCTGAGTTCAATCCCTACTACCACAATAAAAGAAAATGGGTACAGTGAAGTACGTGTTATGTAAATTGATGTACGATTATTCCTTTTCTTTCTAGAATGATTTTTGCTGAGTGTTCCCCCAATACCTGCCCCTGTGGTGAACAGTGCTGTAACCAGAGAATACAGAGGCATGAATGGGTACAGTGTCTAGAACGATTTCGAGCTGAGGAGAAAGGTTGGGGAATCAGAACGAAAGAACCCCTAAAAGCTGGGCAGTTCATCATTGAATACCTAGGGGAGGTTGTCAGCGAACAAGAGTTCAGGTACAGTAGTAAATAATAATAACACCAGTAAAATGATAAAGGTACAAGATTAGAAAGAATGAAATATTTGAAATTTACTTTCAATTTAAAGCTTTGCTTTCAATCATTTCTGTCCTCAGGAACAGGATGATTGAGCAGTATCATAATCATAGTGACCACTACTGCCTGAACCTGGATAGTGGGATGGTGATTGACAGTTATCGCATGGGAAATGAGGCCAGATTCATCAACCACAGCTGTGACCCAAATTGTGAAATGCAGAAATGGTAAGAAAGCAGAAAAAGGAGAAGCTGGGAATCGGGCAAAGCAGGAGGCATTGAGGGCAGCAAGAGATGATCTCTCCACAATGCTTTATTCACTTTACACAAAACATCTCAGGCAGTTCACCATTATACCACGTCATTTAGGCAAAGTAAGCTCCTGCTATTTCTTCATTTCATCCTAATTACTTTCAGAAAAATATAGTAATAATGATAATTATATCTAATACTTACTGAATGCTTACCATGTACTACATACTGTGTTACATGAATCATATCATCAGTTCGGCCAGTCTGTATTGCAAATTTATTACATGTTCAATGGATTTGTCACAATAAGAAATAAAAATAAGTGAAGTGTGAGGTTCAAGTCCCTTCACTTCAGTGATTTGAATTGAGAAGGAAAAAAATTTGAAGAAGCAATGCAAAACAACAACAACAACAAAAAAAAAAAATGAATGAAGCCAAGTGCAGTGCCTGCAATCTCACCATTTGGGAAACTGAGCCAGGAGGATCGCAAGTTTGAGTCTCACATGGACAACTTAGTAAAGCCCAGTCTCAAAAAGTGAAAAGGGCTAAGTTTGTGTCTCAGAGCAAAAGGCCCTGGGATCAACACACATACACAAACAAACAAATAAGAAAGCCAGGCATGGAGGCACATGCTATAGTTCTGGGGGAGAGGCTGAGGCAGGCAAATCACCATGAGTTCAAGGCCAGCCTGAACTACATAGTGAGACCCAGTCTCAACCCAGCCTCCCTTCCCAAATAAATAAAAAGGTGGACCATATCCCAAAATATCACAGTTAAAACAATCAGTTTTCAAGAAAGAAACTTGGAATTTTTTTTTTTTTGGGTTTCAACCCTCAGTACTATAATTTAGTTTAATGGGTTTTTTTGTTTTTGTTTTGTTTTTTGGTCTTTTTGAGACAGGGTTTCACTGTGCACTGCAGGCTGGCCTTGAACTCACTTTGTAGCCCAGACTGGCCTCAAACTCACAGGGATCCTCCTGCCTCAGCCTCCCAAGTGCTAGGATGATAGGTGTGTGCCACCACACCTAGCTTATCTTCCTGAAAAGTTACAGGACTGGGGATATAGCTCAGTGGCAAGTGTGAAGCCCTGAGTTTAATCCCTAGTGCCACAAGGAAGAGGAATCGCAGGCTTTACATTTGTTCTTTCCTCCCTTCATAGGTCTGTTAATGGAGTATACCGGATTGGATTGTATGCACTTAAAGATATGCCAGCTGGAACTGAACTTACTTATGATTACAACTTTCATTCCTTCAATGTTGAGAAACAGGTAAGAATAATAAATCCAAGAGTGATGTTGCATTTTATCACTTACAATATTTTTTGGGGATTTGGGGGGACTTTTTTTTTTTGTTTTTGTTTTGTTTTGTTTTTGAGACAGTCTCACTATGTAGCTCAGGCTGGCCTTAAATTCACTATGTACCCCAGGCTGGCCTCAAACTTGCAGTGATCCTCTTGCCTCAAGTGCTGGGATTACAGGCATTTTACAATGTTATGTAATATAATACAGACCTTGAGTAAACATCATTGAATTGTTTTGTTTTGTTTGTTTTGTTTTTGAGACAGGGTTTTGCTGTGCAGTTCAGGCTGGCCTTGAACTCACTTTGTACCCCACGCTGGCCTTGAACTCATGGCAATCCTCCTGCCTCAGCTTTCTGAGTGCTGGGATTACGGGAGTGCACCACCATGCCCGGCCTAACATTATGGAATTGGAACCATTGAGAAGTACATGGGAGAGGACAGTTTTTCATTCTCTACTTGACCTATTGGGGAAATAGGTGTCAATTATTGTTTCAGAACTCTGAAGAAACTACACTATCACTTTCATTCCCTAGTCAGTTCTTTTTTGATGAAGAAGTATTCCTTAAATTTAATTTTCCTGCGGGGTATGATGGCACATGCCTGTAATCCCAGACCTTGGGAGGCTGAGGCAGGAGGATCACTGCAAGTTCAAGACAAGCCTGAACTGCATAGTGAGACCCTGTCTTAAAAAATAAAAGTTTAGGGCCGGTGAGATAGCTCAGCGGCATAAGCGCCTGCCTGGCAAGCGCGAGGTCCTGAGTTCGACTCCCAGAACACACACAAGAAAAAAGGGCCGGTGATATCGCTCAGTGGCACAGGCGCCTGCTGGTGCGAGGTCCTGGGTTTGACCCCCGGTACCCACAAAAAATAAATAAATAAATAAATAAATAAAAGTTTAATTTTCCTTACTACGCCAGTCAAACTAGTTTCTATTTTCTTCTGTATGTTCAAATTCCTTGATTCATACTTAACTTTGGGTGTCCAAATTGTCAGTCGTCCTCTTTGAACTTGGGTGGGTTTTGTTTTGTTTTCTCTTGTTTTCTCATCAATAGTATTTGTTCACGTGAACAGCTTTACAAAAACAGTAGCACTCAATTTGCTTAGCACATACTCATTTATAGCTAGTTTTGAATAGCACACTGTTACATATTTCAAGTGACTCGAGTTCCATGGGAGTGATACTCCTTTAAGAACATAGAATATCTGGAAAATTAATGAACAGGAAGAACTTTTTACATACTGGAATTCTAGCAACCTCTGCTTACTAAAACTCTGATTTTGTTTTATATCTGGTTGTGTTTTTTTTTTAATTAAGTTTATTGGTACATTTAGGTATACATAATGATCACATTCATCATAGGGAATTTGTAGCTGTACATCATATATCTTGATTCTTTTTTTTTCCCCACTCCCCTACCCTCCCTTCAACCATTCTTCCCCTCCCTATTTACAAAAGATTTGTTTTCATTTTTTCCTTCTTTGAACTTGTAAATGAGGCTACAGGCTTAAAAAATAATTATTTTTCCTTTAAAAGCAACTTTGTAAGTGTGGCTTTGAGAAATGTCGAGGAATCATCGGAGGCAAGAGTCAACGCATGAATGGACTTACCAGCAGCAAAAGTACCCAGCCTGTGACCACACATAAAAAGTCCGGACGGTCAAAAGAAAAGAGAAAGTCTAAGCACAAGCTCAAGAAAAGGGTAAATAATGATTTCATGGCTTTTCCTGGAAGCTGCTCCTGAGCTGCTTCAAGGCAATTACTAGAATAAGGGGATTATTGAAGGGTGGCAGTTTAAGAGTGGTTTTAAAATTCTTTTTTTTTTTTTTAAATGAGGGTACCGGGAGTCAAACTCAGGACCTCGCGCTTGCCAGGCAGGCGCTTATGCTGCTGAACTATATCACCGGCCCAGTTTTAATAT
The DNA here is from genome assembly GCA_028451465.1 of Erethizon dorsatum. NCBI lineage: Eukaryota > Metazoa > Chordata > Mammalia > Rodentia > Erethizontidae > Erethizon > Erethizon dorsatum. The sequence goes on along the minus strand of CM051829.1, from coordinate 68,259,563 downwards.
TCTTGGACATGATTTCTGATTGATTTCTTTCTATCTTATCCATATATATATATATATATATATATATATATATTTTTTTTTTTTTTTTTTTTTTTTTTTTTTATGGGTACTGGGAGTGGAACTCAGGATCTTGCGCTTGAAAGCAGGCGCTTGTGCCGCTGAGCGATATCACTGGCCCTTTTTTTCCTTTATGTGGGTACCAGAAGTCGAACTCAGGACCTCACGCTTGCCAGGCAGGCGCTTATGCCACTGAGCTATCTCACTGGCCCTATCCATATGTTTTTTAGAGAGGCCATCTCTCTGAGGAGTCCAGTGAAAACATCAATACCCCAACAAGATTGACCCCTCAATTACAGATGAAGCCAATGTCCAATCGAGAGAGGTAAAAAGATTTTCTTATCTGAGTTCTTTTTAAATTATGTGATTAAAAGTTATTAAAAGTTATGTGATTAAAAGTTATTAAATTTGTTACCATTGTTTCATTTTATTTTGTACAGGAGGTCTGAAGCCAAGGGTTTGGAGGATCTGTGACCTTGGATGGGGAAAAATAATTATGTCATTATATTTTCTGATTTCAAACTGAAATGTGGTATTTCCTTCAAGTATGACTGTAGAGAAAGTATGTGAGTGTGTGTTTAGAAAGAGACAGCCGGGCATGGTGGTGCATGCCTGTAATCCCAGCATTCAGGAGGCTGAGGCAGGAGGATTGCTGTGAGTTTGAGGCCAGTCTGGGCTACAAAGTGAATTCAAGGCCAGCCTGAACTGCATAGCAAGACCCTGCCAAAAAAAGAAAAAAAAAAAGATAGAGAACTAGCAACATCCATTACTTTGTCACCAATATTCACAGATATTTTTATATCATATTTTAGGTGTTACATATGTCTCAATATCATTTATGTTCTTCTTTACTTCAAAATTGCTACAGTTTGTGGGGCAATTGTGAAAATATGGATTACAGTTGTACATAAAGATTAAATTTTTTGAGGGTGAGGAAAAAACTTGCTATGATTCTAGCTGAGCATGGTGGCACACATCTGTAATCAGCGTTCAGGAGACTGAGCCAGGAAGATTGCTATGAGTTTGAAGCCATCCTAGGCCATCCTAGGTTACATAGTGAGTTGGAGGCCAGCCTGTCTCAGAAACCAAAAAAAAAAAAAAAAATTGCTGTGGTTCTTGGACTTATACTCTTATCTTGTCATGCAGTGAGAGTTAATTTATTTTCCTATGCTCAAGGGCCTGGGTTCAGTTCTCAATTCTCAATACCACATACAGAAAAAAAGAATTACTGTTTTTGGTTTTTTGTCTGTCTGACTGAAACAGGATCTCACTATATTGTTCAAATGGGCCTTGAATTCAGTATGTACCCCTAGGCTGGCCTGGAACTTGCAGCAATCCTCCTGCCTCAGCCTCCTGAGTGCTAGCTAGACTTACAGGCTTATGCCACCATGCCTGGCTGAGAATTACTATGTATTTCCATATCACAACTTTGGTGTTTTTTAAACCTGTATTTCAATATATTTGGTTTCTATTTTGTTTTGTTTCATTTTCAGTTGCTGGGTATGAAGCCCAGAACCTTCCTCATGGTAAATCAGTATGTATTAAAAATTACTGGGCCGGTGAGATGGCTCAGCGGTGTACGCGCCTGCCTGGCAAGCGCGAGGGCCCGAGTTCAACTCCCAGATCCCACATACGAAAAAAGGGCTGGTGATATCGCTCAGCAGCACGGGCGCCCACTGGCGCGCGAGGTCCTGAGGTCGACCCCCGGTACCCACAAAAAAAATAAAAAATAAAAATAAAAATTACTTGGGGCCAGTGAGATAGCTCAGCGGCATAAGCACCTGCCTGGCAAGCGCGAGGTCCTGAGTCGCCTCCCGGAACCCACATACGAGGAAAGGGCCGGTGATATCACTCAGCGGCACGGGCACCTACTGGCGTGCGAAGTCCTGAGGTCGACCCCCGGTACCCACAAAAAAAAAAAAATTACTTGAAAATTTAAATTAATTTTAAAATAATTTTAAAACAATTTTGTTCAGGGAAGTTTCCATAGGCTTCACCAAACTACCAGAGGAATCCATGGCACAGAACGGGTGAAGCATCACTACTTTGCTTAGAAGGCTGAAGCAGGAGAATCACCACAAGTTCAAGGCAATTTTAGGTTGTATAGTCCAAGGCCAGCCTGGACTACATAGTGAGACCCTGTCTCAAAAAGCAAAAAGCACTGCTTTTGAAGCTGGGTGTATTGGTGTATGCAGCTTTAGTCCCAGTACTTAGGAGGCTGATGCAGGTGGATCGCTTGAGTCTAGGAGTCCACAACCGGCCTGGCAACATAGCAAGATCCCATCTCAAAGTAGAATAAAATGAAATAAAATAATCATTGTTTTGTTGATGTGTTAACAGAGCAATGAAAAAGATCTTTAGTAGTCATTTCTTCTATTCTCTGTATTCAGATAAGAATTGCCCCAGCTGGGCATGGTGGCACACACCTATAATCCCAGCCACTAGAGAACCTGAGGCAGGAGGATTGCAAGTTGGAGGCCAGCCTGGGCTACAGAGTGAGATCCTGTCTTAAAAAAATAGACTGGACATTGTGGTCCATGTCTATAATCCCAGCATTTGGGAGGCTAAGACAGGAGGATTGCTGCAAGTTCAAGGCCTACATAGTGAGTTCAGGTCCAGCCTGAACTACATACTGGGGCCCTGTCTCAAAAATAAAAAAATAATAATAAAGGCTGAAAATATAGCTCAATGCTCCTGGGGCTCAATCCCCAGTACCACCAAAAACACAAGAAGTTAACAAAGTGAGTGTGGTTTTGGGGTTTTTGTTTTGTTTTGTTTTTTTGGTTTTTTTTTTTTTAGAGACACAGGATCTCGCTGTGTAGTTCAGGTTCACTTTGAACTCACTGTAAAGCCCAGGCTGGCCTCAAACTCATAGTGATCTGCCTGCCTCAGCCTCTTGAGTGCTAGGATTATAGGTGTGTGCCACCATGCCCGGCAAATGTGTCTTGATATAATACTCTTACATGTTTTTAGCCCCTTTCATCTAGGCCAACAGTTCTCTACTTAACTGCACATTAGCACTGGGAGCTTTTATTTTTTAATTTTTTTTTAATAATGTCTCACTAAGTTAGTCGTAGGAAACCAGCCCTACAAGTTTGTCCCTGTTTGGGTGCCACTTGTAGGGAACCAGCCTACACCGGTCAGGTCTCTTTCCAGGCACCACTTCTAGGAAGCCACCCCTACTCCAGTCTTTCCCCTCCAGACGGCGCTTCTAGGGACCTAGTCCTGCTAGTTTGTTCCCCGACCTGGGGGCAAACGAGGATGAAAGACAAACAGACACAGAGTTAGTTTAGCATGTGGGCTGCCAGGGGGCTGCCTCTAGTGGGCAGAGAGTCCAGAGTGTCTGGCTCATCTTGCTTATATTCACTTAGACACAGGTATAAGCAATTAGAGTAGCACAAGATTTATCTGTCTCCTATTATATCTGCAGTATATGCCTAGGTAAACAACTGGATCTCAGCTGTGTTGACTTTTCCCTAGAACCTGCAACACTCTGTCATCCCTGCATATTGCCTAAGGAGCACAACTTGCTGTTTTTCTCCTTTATGCTCACAGAGCACAGAAGAGGTCAATTAGGCCTCATCTGGTCTCCCACAGTTAGCCAGGCTAGACTCAAACTCCTGATCCTTCCACCTTACCCTCCTGAGTAGTTGGATTACAGGCATGCACCATGCCCAACACAAGAAGTTTAAACATTCCCAAGGGGGCTAGAGATGGAGCTTAGTGGTAGAGCACATGCCTACCATTTGAGATCCTGGGTTTGATCCCCAGCACTACAAAAAACATGAGTTGGATGTGTAGTTCAGTGGTAGAGCATGTGTTTAACATACACAAGGCCCTGGGTTCTTTTCTGAAGCACCAAACACACAAACTCCCAAGGCCTAGGCCATACCCATATGACTGAAACCAGAATTTCCAGGGGCAGAACCCAGGCATCAATAAAAATAAAGCTTCCCAAGGTGATTACCATTTGTAGGCAAATTCAGGAACTATAATCTCCACTTACTACAGCAAGTAGTTTCAGGACTTATCCAAGGTCACATTTATTTATATATATATGCTAGGATGACAATCAAATGATGGAATCATCAAAATTATGTAGGATCAAAGAAAACTAAAAAAGAAAAAGAAAAAGCATGTAGCATCAGTCAAGATACATGTAATTCGAGCTGGGGATGGAGCTCAACAGCGCAGCACCTGCCTGGCAAGTGCGAGCCCGAGTTGGATTCCTGGTACCAAAAAAGAAAAAAGATACATGTAGAAGCACTGTATTAATCCCATCAGCCCAGCCTCTGTCCATCTCACATATCTTTGCATGTACCTGCTATTTCAGTTCTCCTTGTTCTAGCTATCCTAAGCCCATACTTCATCTTAGGAACATCCCTTAAAATTTGTACAAATACTTCATAAATCTCTGCCTTTCAGTCTGGCTTATTTCACTTGCTAAAATTTTTGTAGCCTTTAAATGGTGTTTGCCAGATGTTTGTGAATAGCATACGGAAATACATAAGAAAAACCAAATTGCAAAATTGAATAACTTTTTATTCATGTAATTCTCTTTACAGCAGCTCCATTCACGATAATTCACTTAGATCACCTAACAGTGGCTTACATATAGTAGCCATGTAGTAAATAGTTAATGAGTTCATAAAGAACACTTTTCTTCTTTCCTTGCAGGAACTTTGTATTAAAGCATCATGTGTTCTTAGTCCGAAACTGGGAGAAGATTCATCAGAAACAGGAGGAAGTAAAGCACACCAGTGATAATATTCACTCATCATCATTATATACCCGTTGGAATGGCATCTGCCGAGATGATGGCAATATTAAATCAGGTAAAGCTTGGGAAATGTCCCATTAAATTTTAATAAAATTGCAGCACTTGGGAAACCGAAGCAGGCGGATCAATGAGCCCAGCCTGGGCTACATAGTGAGTTCAGTGCCAGCTGGAATACATAGCAAGACCTTGTCTCCAAAAAAAACCAAAAAATAAAAAAATAAATTTCCATAGAATTGTCCCCAAGGTAATTATTTTAGCACTTTTTTAAGAAGTCTATTGAAAGGTTCCTTTTAATCTACACCAAAATATTTAGGATACAAACTATTAACTAATCAGTATTAATCAGTAATAACCTAACTTACCCATCCCAGCTCTTCAACTTCCCTGTCCTTATTCTAGGGAATAGGGAAAAATCTGTTACTATCTTTCAATACATTACCTACATTCTAGTTACAAGGAATGAGATAGTGAGCTCTCTGTGTTCCTTCATACTTGGAAAATAACTTGCAGACAGATTAAATAGTGATGGCAGATGCATTATGGGGAGAAAAATGTCATCACCACAAATTTGAAGACTTTGTTCCCCACATTTAGATTGTCTTTTTTTTTTTTTTTTTCTTTTTTTGAGACAGGGTTTTGCTATGTAGTTCAGGCTGGGCTTGAACTCACTCCGTAGCCCAGGGTGGCCTTGAACTCAAGGCAATCCTCCTACCTCAGTCTCCCAAATGCTGGGATTGTAGGCGTGTACCACCGTGCCTAGGATTCCCTAACCTTCTTGAGTAAATATATGCCAGTATTTCTGAGTTCAGCTACTACTACCCAGAACAGACTGATAGAAGAGAAATTGGCACAGCTTACACTACAAAGCGAGACCCTATCTCAGAAAAAAAAAAAAAAACAGAACAAAATAAATCTATGAATAAATAAACCCACAGCCTTCACACTGAGCTACAGCCAAAGCTTTTTTTTTTAATTGGTACATTTTAGATAGGTGTAATAACATACATCATAGGGAATTTGTACCTATACATGATATATCTTGCTCTTCTTCTTTTTTATTTATTTATTTATTTTTTTGAGACAAGGCCTCACTAAATTTCATGAGCTTGGGCTGGTGAGATGGCTCAGTGGCATAAGCGCCTGCCTGGCAAGTGCAAGGCCCTGAGTTCGACTCCCGGTACCCACATACGAAAAAAGCGCCGGTGATATCGCTCAGCGGCATGCACGCCTGCTGGCATGCGAGGTCCTGAGATCGACCCCCGGTACCCATCAAAAAAAATAATAATAAATTAATTAATTAATTATTTATTTATTTATTTCCTGAGCTAGGCTCATCCTCACAACCTCCTGCCTCAGCCTCCCAAAATGTGGGATTAGACATGTACTGCCATGTCTGGCTAGACTGACTCATTTTTAATTACTGCACTATATAGCCTTTGCCCAATAAGTTAATGTCACTTTTGTAACATTTATGCCTCTGGTAAATACCAATGGTTCAATTTTTCTTTTTCTTTTTTTTTAAAGGGAAAAATTTTTTCAAAACAAGGTAATAGGAGGGTAACAATGGTTAATACATTGCGTATTACTGTCTCCAAACTAGTTACACAGAGTACAAGATATGGGCATTTAAAAAAAAAATAAAAAGGAAAAAAAAGATATCGGCATTTAATTGTCCAAACAATATTAGCACAAACCTTTCTTTTCAACGAACTAAGAGAAATTAGTAGTATAACTGTCTTAACTGTCTTTTTTTTTTTTTTTTTTTTTTTGCTTTTCTATTTCTTCTTTCTTCATTCCCGCATCCCAGTTTCTCTTTCCTTTCGAAGTGTCTTCCCATTTTATAATATCAGTTGTACATTTTGGGTCTTACTTACTTTTTCAGCTTCTTACACTATTGAGACAATGATTTTTCTTTAAGGAGAAGAGAAGGAACTCTGTGCCCACTAATTCTACTTCATTACTTCAAAGAAAATAAAACAAGCAGCAAGAATTCATTAAAAAAAAATTACTAAGCGACCTTATCTTTGACAAAGGTGCCAAACACATTCACTGGAAGAAAGATAGTCTCTTTAATAAATGGTGCTGGAAAAACTGGCTCTGCATATGCCGAAGATTAAAATTAGACCCATCTTTCACTATGCACTAAACTAAACTTGAAATGGATCAAAGACCTGAATATTAAAATAGAAACATTAAATCTGCTGGAAGATAGAATAGGTAAGACTCTTGAAGACATTGGTGTAGGCAAAGACTTTATGAATAAAACCCCAATTACGTAGGAACTCTCACAAAGAATCAACAACTGGGATCTCATTAAAAAACTTTTGTACAGCAAAAGAAACCACCAACAGAGTAAAGAGACAACCCACAGTGTGGGAAAAAATGTTTGCCAGCTGTTCCTCAGACAAAGGATTACTATCAAGAACATACAAAGAACTCAAAAAAATCAGACCTCCCAAATTTAAAGACCTAATCCAAAAATGGGCATCTGAGATGATAAACACTTCTCAGATGAAGAAATACAAACAGCAAATAAATACATGAAAAAATGTTCAACATCCCTAGTCATTTGAGAGATGCAAATTAAAACAACACTGAGATTCCATCTCACCCCAGAAAGAATGGCTATTATCAAGAAATCAACTAATAACAAATGCTGGAGGGGTGGTGGGGAAAAAGGAACCCTTCTCCACTGTTGCTGGGAGTGTAGACTGGTGCAACCACAGTGGAAATCAGTGTGGAGATTCCTCAAAAAACTAGGATTGGAGGTCCTATTTGACCCAGCTACTCCCCTTCTGGGTATCTTCCCAGAAGAATTAAAAACATCGTACCACAGCGATATATGTGCTCCCATGTTTATAGCAGCACAATTTGTAATAGCTACATCTTGGAAACAACCCAAATGCCCATCAACCGAGGAATGCATAAAAAAGATGTGGTCTTTTTATGCAATGGAATACTACTCAGCCATAAAGAAGGATAAACTTCAGACATTTCTAGGTAAATGGATGCAACTCGAGACCATACTCATAAGTGAAATAAACCAGGCGTGCATGTGTAAACACTGTATTGTCTCCCTAGTGTGAGAGGCTGAAAAAGTAAGAAAGATCCAAAATGTATAATAAATATCATAAAATGGGAAGAAACTGTTCAAAAGGAAAGAGAAACTGGGATGGGGGAATGGTGAAAAGAAGGGAAAAGCAAAAAAAAAAAAAAAAAAAAAAATATATATATATATATATATACACACACACACACACACACACACATAAAACATAAGATAGATACACTACTAGTTTCTCTTAGTTCATTGAAAATAAAGGTTTGTGCTACTATTGTTTAGACAATTGAATGCCGCTATCTTGTATTCCAAGTAACTAAAGATAATAATACGAAATGTATTAACCATTGTTACCCTCCTATTATCTTGTTTTGAAATTTTGTTCTTTTTTTTTTTCTCTTTAAAATAAAAAATAAAGGGGCTGGTGATATGGCTTAGCGGCATAAGCGCCTGCCTGGCATGCGCGAGGTCCTGAGTTTGACTGTTGGTACCGCATATAAATAAATAAATTAAATTAAATAAAAAATAAAAATAAATAAATAATTCATTGGGAAAGAGAAAGCCATATAGAACTCTTTTCCTGAAATTAATTTTCACCTTATCCTTTCAGATGTCTTCATGACCCAGTTCTCTGCCCTCCAGACAGCTCGATCTGTTCGAACAAGACGGTTGGCAGCTGCAGAGGAGAACATTGAAGTAGCTCGGGCAGCACGCCTAGCCCAGATCTTCAAAGAGATCTGTGATGGTATCATCTCCTACAAAGGTAACCATAGCCACTCCAAATTGACATGTCTTTGAGAATCTAATAAAAACTATAGATCTTTTCCCCATTACTGGGGTGGGGGAAAGAATATGTAGCATGTAAGAGGCATAGGGTTCAAACCCTATCACCATAAAAACAAAAACAAACATTTAAGAGAATTACCATTTACTTTAGAAGAGTTTTCATGCAGACACCTCTATCCTACACCTTTTTCTCTTCCAAGACACATTTGTAGGAGGTAGGAGAGCAGGAGAAGGGAAGGGAGAGTGTTTTGTTTCTGTTTTTTGTTGTTCAGGGGGGTAAGTAGTTTGACAATACAAATGACTTTTTTTTTGGTTTTTATTTTGAGACAGGGTCATGCTACGTTGCCCAGGTTGGCCTCAAACTTGCATTCTCCTACCTCAGCCTCCCCAAGTAGCTGGGATTACAGGCATGTGCTACCATGCCCAGTATGAGTGACTCTTTCTGACCAATAAATTTTGGTGTAATTTAAATGAGGTTTTAACAAATAACGGTGGCTTTTGTCTGTCAGCTTTAATGTGTTTGTTTTCCTTCCTTTCCCTAAATTCTGAGGAATTTGGTTCGTTTCTTTCTCTATCTTTGGTATTTTGGTTGGTTTTTGAAGTTAATCTAAGGACATAGAAAAGGGAGACCAGACTGTCTAAAGTATAAAGTTTTGTGACACCTATTGCATCTACATTCCCAAAAGATCAAACACTGCACTCTCAAGTAGCCCCATCTGATCCAACGTGAAACTGTAATAGATATATCATCTGCCATGCCACTGCATTCTGAGCACAAACAACAGGCTTTCTCTCTCTCTCTGTATAGTAAAATTGCCAAGAAGTAAGGAAGCAAATGAAAAATAATCCTTCCACTGAATTCTGTTTGTGCCATATGGAATAACTACATAAGAAAACAAGTTCCAGAAAATATTCACAGTATTAGATCATTCATTATCTGGAACTTAATCAAATCCAAACCAACAAAATAGTGTTAATTATAGGCAGCTAACAATAACTGGAAAACATTCTTTGAATGAGATAAACTTTTTGCTATTATAAGATCAGTTGAGTACGAATTTGCCATAAGCAGTCCAGGTATCTCAGTAAGTTTCCATTCTTTTCTATTAATAGGAAGTTCTCATTACCCAACTAATATTGTGCTACGTTTCAAGTATATGTACTATATCTTTCGGATCTTAGGCTTTTTTTTTTTTTTTTTGAGACAGAGTCTTTGCTATGTAGTTCAGGCTGGCCTTGAACTCACTGTGGAGCCCAAGCTGACCTCCAACTCACAGTGATATTCCTACCTCAGCCTCCAAAGTGCTGCTGGGATTACAGAAATGTGCCACCACCCCTGGCTTCAGATTTTAGGCAGTCTTTTTTTTTTTTTTTTTTTTTTTGTGGGTACCGGGGGGTCGACCTCAGCACCTCGCGCGCCAGCAGGCGCCCGTGCCACTGAGTGATATCACCGGCCCCTTTTTCATATGTGGGTTCCGGGAGTCGAACTCAGGCCCTCGCGCTTGCCCGGCAGGCGCTTAAGCTGCTGAGCCATCTCACTGGCCCCAGATTTTAGGCAGTCTTGTTTGATCTCTGCATTAAGCTACCCACATTTCTGAAAAAATGGATTTTTCACAGGCCTTAAAAAAAGTAGGAGTAGGGCTGGTGAGATGGCTCAGCGGCATAAGCGCCTGCCTTGCAAGTGCGAGGGCCCGAGTTCGACTCCCGGAACCCACATACGAAAAAGGGGCCGGTGATATCGCTCAGTGGCACGGGTGCCTGTTGGCGCGTGAGGTCCTGAGGTCGTCCCCCTGGTACCCACAAAAAAAAAAAAAAAAAAAAGTAGGAGTAGGCCAGGCGTAGTGGCGCACACCTGCAATCCCAGCAATCAGGAGGCCGAGACAGGAGGAGTCCAGCCTGGGCTAACATAGTGGGTTAAAGCCAGCCTGAACTAAATAACATGACCCTGTCTCAAAAAAAAAAAAAAAAAAAAATTAGGATTAGCTGGGCTTGGCAACTCATACATTAATCCCAGCACTGTGGAGGCAATGCAGGAAGATCACCACAATTTCAAGCCCAACCTGAATTATGTAGTGAGACCCTGTCTCAAAAAACAAACAGCAACAACAAGAAATAGCGGCCAGGCGTGGTGGTGCATGCTTGTAGTCCCAGGACTCTGGAGACTGAGGCAGGAAGATTGCTGTAAGTTTGAGGCCAGCCTGGGCTACATAATGAATTCAAAGCCAACCTGAACTGCATAGCAAGACCCTATCTTAAAAAAAAAAAACAAAAACAAAACAAAACAAAAAAAAACCCAAGAAATAGAATTATTTTCTAACCTTTCTTTTGGAGGATCAACCTGAACTACAAAGCAAGACCCTATCTTTTTTTTTTTTTTTAATTCTTTATTTTATTTTATTTTATTTTTTAAAGACAACAAGTAAACATTCTCATGTATTAACAAACTCAAGCATTAGAGAATATACAAATACCTTTTGGAAAAAAATATTACTCAGTATAAGATTAAGCCATGTAAAAGCTAGGTAAAAATAGAAGACTAAGAATGGAATAGTCACAGTGAAATTGCATTTTCATACTAGGGAGACAGTACGATGTTTACAAATGTGAATCTGGTTTATTTTGCTTGTGAGTATTTTCTCAAGTTGCATCCATTTACCTCTAAAAGTTTCCAGTTTATCTTTCTTTATGGCTGAGTAGTACTCCATTGTATAGAAATACCACATCTTTTTTATCCATTCCTCAGTTAATGGGCATTTGGGTTGTTTCCATGATCTAGCTATTACAAATTGTGCTGCTATAAACATGGGTGCACATATATCGCTGTGGTACGATGTTTTTAATTCTTCTGGGAAGATACCCAGAAGGGGAATAGCTGGGTCAAATGGGACCTCCAACCCTAGTTTTTTGAGGAATCTCCATACTGATTTCCACAGTGGCTGCACCAGTCGACACTCCCACCAACAGTGGAGAAGGGTTCCTTTTTCCCCACAGCCCCTCCAACATTTGTTATTAGTAGACTTCTTGATAATAGCCATTCTTTCTGGGGTGAGATGGAATCTCAGTGTTGTTTTAATTTGCATCTCTCAAATGACTAGGGATGTTGAACATTTTTTCATACATTTATTTGCCATTTGTATTTCTTCATCTGAGAAGTGTTTATTCATCTCAGATCCCCATTTTTGGATTGGGTAGCAAGACCCTATCTTAAGAAAAAAAATAAAATAAAATAAAATTATTTTCTAACCTTTCATTTGGGGGATTCAACTTTTTTAGAAGATAATGTTTGTAGGGTAGGGGTATAGCTCATTTGAAGAACACTTGACTGGCATGCGTGAAGCACTGAGTTTTGATCCCTATTACTACCAAAAAAAAAGGCTTAAATAAAAAGACAGGCACATTAGCACATATCTAGTCCCAGCTGCTCAGCAGGCTGAGGTAGGAGGATTGAGCCTATGAGTTCAAGACCAGCCTGGGCCCCTGTCTCAAGACAAAAAATAAAAAATAAACACATATGCTTACTCTTCTTGTACTTTAATCTTTCTACTAAACCTTGCATTCTTTTGCAGATTCTTCCCGACAAGCACTGGCAGCTCCACTTTTGAACCTCCCCTCAAAGAAAAAGTAGGTTCTAATTTGTGGTAATCATCTGAGTTTTTAAAAAGTACTAAGTGAACCAGATTGACACCCTGGCTTTTTTTTTTTCCTAGGAACGCTGATTATTATGAGAAGATCTCTGATCCCCTAGATCTGATTACCATAGAAAAGCAGATTCTCATTGGTTATTACAAGACTGTGGAAGCTTTCGATGCTGACATGCTCAAGGTCTTTCGGAATGCTGAGGTATAATTCACTGACTTCAAGCACAGGTTTAAGAAGTTTGTTCTAAAGAGAACTATTCTATACAAGTTTAAGATTTTTTACCCTCGATCATCTTTCATATTTCTGGTTATAAAAGGCAATCGTTTTTATGGAGTATTCTTGGTGTATGGATTACAGTGTGCTAAGTATTGTATAATCTTATATAATAAAGGCATTCTAGAATGGAAGATTAAATCACTCCTCAAAAAAAAAATTTTTTTTTTGCCAGGCGTGGTGGCTCACACCTGTAATCCCAGCACTCAGGAGGCTGAGGCAGGAGGATTGCTGTGAGTTCAAGGCCAGCCTGGGCTACAAAGTGAGTTCAAGGCCAGCCTAAACTACATAGTGAAACCCTGTCTCAAAAAGACAATTAATTGGCTGGTGAGATGGCTCAGCAGGCTTAAGCGCCTGCCCGGCAAGCGCAAGGGCCCAAGTTCGACTCCCGGAACCCACATACGAAAAAGGGGCCGGTGATATCGCTCAGCGGCACGGGCGCCTGCTGGCGTGCGAGGTCCTGAGGTCGACCCCCCGGTACCCACAAAAAAAAAAGACAATTAATTAATTAAAATCTAATTTGGCCTGGAACTTATTTAATATTCATGTTATATAGTCATTTTACTATATTTGAGGCATATCTGTAGGGCCTTCCCTCAGAAAATAAGTACATATGAAATACACATAAAAATTTAGCTCAGGGCTGGTGAGATAGCTCAGCGGCATAAGTGCCTGCCTGGCAAGCGCGAGGTCCTGAGTTCAACTCCCGGAACCCACATAAAGGAAAAAAAGGGGCCGGTGATAGCGCTCAGCGGCACAAGCACTTGGTGGCAAGCACAAGGCCCTGAGGTCGACTCCTGGTACCCACATTTAAAAAAAAAAAAATTTAGCTCAATAGTTAGAAAATACATCTGGAGGCTGGAATTGAAGGGAATTATGCTGATAAATTGTAGAGTACGTGAATCCAATTGGAGACAGCATGGCCTTGAAATGATTTAAAGGACAGGATACAATATTGTGTAGTGCACAGAAAGAAAATTATTCAGTGATTTTGAAGTATCCTGGAATGTTTGGAGGACAGAAGAGGCTATTAGATAAAAGACGAATAGAGGTTGAAAGACAAAATGAGACAATACCAGACAGTGGGAGAATTAGAGCATTCTTGAATTACAGCATTCTTTCTACTGAAACTCAGCTTTCACATTCATTCACCATCTAAATCTGTTCTAAACATCTATAAGACAAAGGTAAATAGAGAACTTTTATATAGTACATTAGATACTAATTCCTATTCAGTGATGATTGTATATTTGATCTTGTGGACAATAAGGCTTTTGACAGGAACTGAATGACATAGCAGTAGAGCCAATGGAAAAATACATAAAGATTCTAATTGTAATTCATTGTAGTTCAGTTTAAGTTGTTACCAACTGCTTATCACTACATTTGATGCTATAAAAAATCTGTTAGCCAAAGTGGAAGCATATATATCATGCTGTTTATTCAGGTGTATTTTTAAATTAAGACCAAACAGGATTTTCTCTTCTGCTTTCTTCAGAAGTACTACGGGCGTAAATCCCCAATTGGGAGAGGTGTTTGCCGCCTACGAAAGGCCTATTACAATGCCCGGCATGAGGCATCAGCCCAAATTGATGAGATTGTGGGAGAAACAGCAAGTGAGGCGGACAGCAGTGAAACCTCGGTCTCTGAGAAAGAGAATGGGCATGAGAAGGATGATGACATTATCCGCTGTATCTGTGGCCTCTACAAGGATGAAGGCCTAATGATCCAGTGTGACAAGTGCATGGTAAGACCCAGGAGGTGAAACAAAAGCCTGGTCTTGATGAGTTTGGTGATTTTATTCACAGAAGCAGCCATCCCTCTCTTGGCTTAGCAGGCTTTTTATGAGCTAAAACTTAGGTTTGGTGTCTGTTATCACTCATTGCTGAACATATTGTCTTTCCCCTCTTTTATATTTCTCTTATTACTCTTTCCCTTCTTTTTCTACCTCCCATTCTTTTTATGATTATAATTATTAGTACATATTAAATATACAAAATAAGTTTCACTGTGACATTTTGATACATATATATATAACATACTTTATTCACATCCACCTCCCTGTTTCCTCTCTTGTCCCAACCCCACCTCAATCCCCTTGGCCATTTTCCCCTTCTGTAATAATTTCCCTTCCATGTTTTTTGTTTTGCTTTGGTTTTTTTTTGAGACAGGGTTTTACTATATAGTTCAAACTGGCTTGAACTCATATGTAGCCCTGGTTGTCCTCAAACTTGCATCGATGCTCCTGCCTCAGCCCCAAATGCTGGAATTACAAACATACACCACCATCCCTGGCCTTTTTTTTAGTAAATGTTTATAGTACATAATGATTACATTCAACATGGGGAATTATTACATGTACCTAACATACCTCAATTCTTTTCTTTCCCCTCCCCTTCCTCTTCATCCCCACTTCTAGTTTTATATCTTTTTTTTCCCCTAGACACCATATATGAGGAGAACTACCTCCGATTCTTTCTGCCACTTTTCACTGTACTCATCTCTCATAATCCAGGTCAAGGAAGATAGTATTTAGGGTAGTGCTTGAAAAGCATTAGAGATAATATACTCTCTATAGCATGGATACAGATAAATTGTCAGATATACATGTAAGACTGCTGATGGAGGAATCAAGGCCTGGATTTGAGCCCTATTATCTTCATTTAATACATGTGAACCCATTACATTCTGTGTAAAGTGGGGCTCTAAGCGAAAAAAATTTATGACTATGAAGACTTTCATAGTGGCTACATCATAAATATGTGTTTTTAGTAAGTAATAGTTTGGTAGTCTATTCATTTGTCTTTTTATTCTTCATCTCCCCATTTGATTTGCCTAGATCTCTATATTATGAATCAATGTATGTATTTTTGTTCAGGCACATTCTTTTTTCCTTTTTGTTACCTTACCATTACCTGTCACCCACGTATTCCTTAATTCCTTTTTTATTTATTTTTGGGAGTTTTTGTTTGTTTTTTTTTCTATCCTGGTCTCACTGTGTAGTCCCCACTGGCCTTGAACTCACTACTTGTCATTGTTCTGCTTTAGCCTCCCAAGTGCTAGAATTACAGCTGTGCCATCACATTTCAACTGTGTTTTTTGAGATAGGGTCTCACTGTGTAGTTCAGGCTAGATTTGAATTCCCTATCGATCTGCCTAAGTCTCCTGATAACAGGGAATTCCTATTTTACTTTACCCTGTCTTATTGCTTTTTTTTATTCTTACTCCCTTTTGTGTTTGTTATTTGTTCAACTCTGCCTTTTCTGTAGGTGTGGCAGCACTGTGACTGTATGGGTGTGAACTCAGATGTGGAGCACTACCTTTGTGAGCAGTGTGACCCCAGGCCTGTGGACAGGGTAAGCTATCCTCTGAGAAAACTCTGGTCTGTAAGTAGAAGATGTAGCAGATGATATCTTTTCCACCCTACTTCTACTACACAGAATTTCCTTTAAGTTGCTCAACCTCTGTGGGCCTTAGTTTCTTAAATTTTACATTGAGGGTAATAATTCTATCCTTCCTTCTCTCAGGAGTATGATCAAAGGGAAAATAAAAATACTTAGAAATCTATGGAAGGAATTGGTACTACATAAAACTAAGGGTTTTAGCTGGGCATGGTGGCACATGGCTATAATCCAAGCACTCAGAAAACAAGGCAGGAGGATCACCATGATTTCGAAGTCAGCCTGGGCTACATAGCTAGACCCTGTCTCAAAAAAAAAAAATTTTTTTTTTTATAAATACTGTTAGTTGTCTATATGAGAAATAGCTTATAAAATACAGAGCTTGGTACTGTAAATACCACTTACATTAGGCAGCGTTAAAAGAGTACTGGACTCAGAATCAGTAAAGGTTCGTATTTGGCCCACTGTACTTACAAGGTCTGATAACCTGCCCAAGTTATTAAGTGGGTTCACTTGGTGCTGCCATATGTACATTTGGATCTTAGGCAAGTCACCTGTATGAAAGAGATTTAGGCAACTTTTGTGCAGGGGGCAGAGGGGTTGGGGATTAAACCCAGGACCTTGCACATGTTAAGTAAGTGTTCTACCACTAAACTAAAAATTCTCAGCCCAGTGTTGTTTTTTTTTGGTTTTTTTGGGGTACCAGGGGTTGAACTCAGGACCTCACGTGCCAGCAGGCGCCTGTGCCGCTGAGCGATATCACCGGCCCTTTTTTCGTATGTGGGTTCTGGGAGTCAAACTCAGGACCTCACGCGCCAGCAGGCGCCCATGCTGCTGAGCGATATCACCGGCCCTTTTTTCATATGTGGATTCTGGGAGTCGAACTCAGGACCTCGCACTTGCCAGGCAGCCGCTGAGCCATCTCACTGGCCCTCAGCCCAGTGGGTTTTGTTTTGTTTTGTTTTGTTTTGTGTGGGTACCAGGGGTCGACCTCAGGACCTCGTGTGCCAGCAGGCACCCATGCTGCTGAGCGATATCACCGTCCCTTTTTTCGTATGTGGGTACCGGAAGTTGAACTCAAGACCTCGCGCTTGCCAGGCAGGCGCTTACGCCACTGACATATCTCACCGGCCCAGCCCAGTGTTTTTTTGTTGTTGTTTTTGTTTTTTTGTGTGTGTGGGTACTGGGGGTCGACCTTAGGACCTCGCGCACCAGCAGGCACCCGTGCTGCTGAGCGATATCACGAGCACTTTTTTGGTATGTGGGTTCCGGGAGTCGAACTCGGGCCCTCGTGCTTGCCAGGCAGGCGCGTACACCACTGAGCCATCTCACTGGCCCAGCCCAGTGTTTTTTAACAGTGCTGCTGCTATCATTTTTAGGTGGACAGCTCCTTGTTATAAGGGGTGCTCCCTAGAATATTAATTGAGATACTCAGCCTAATTTTGTCCTCTAATTCCACTTTTCCAAGTTCAGTATCTGCAGTTGCTTTTGTCTTTCATTTTTTATCTGGGTTTAGTTCTCTTCCTTGACTAGAAATCAGTAGGCTTGGGGTATTGATTCCAGCCCTTATCCCTGACTTTCTGCTCCTATCAGGAGGTGCCCATGATCCCACGGCCCCATTATGCCCAGGCTGGCTGTGTCTACTTCATCTGCTTGCTTCGAGATGACCTGCTGCTTCGTCAAGGTATGTGCACAGATTCTAATCAACCCTACCTGTCAGAACTGACCTTTGTTGGCCACTGTGGCACACACCTGTAATCTCAGCACTTAGGAAGCTGAGGAGGATCACAAGTTGAAAGCCAGTATGGGCTACATAGTGAGCTCAAGTCTGGCCTAGACATGATAGCAAGACCTTGTTTCTAAAAAAGTAATAATAATAATCTGACTTTTATGAATGGGAGAAGGTATCTGCTATTCATGTAATAGTTATTGTTCCATGTGACCTTTACTAGTAATAGAATGTAGATTCTTATATTTTATGCTTACATAACATCATGTTTCCACTATATAATACTAATTTGTAAAGAGAGAGGTTTATAAAGCTACCTTTAGGCCCAGCATTGTGGCACATGCCTGTAATCCCAGCACCCGAGAGGCTGAGGCAGGAGGATCGCTGTGAGTTCACAGCCAGCCTGGACTACATAGTCAAAGAGTTCAAGGCTAGCCTGAACTACACAGCAAGACCCTGTCTCACAAAACAAAACAAAACATTTCCATTTATCTGACCTAGGGTCTACAAAAAAAGAACTCATTCTCTAAAACTATACATAGATGGAGAGCTAAAACACCAGTGCAATAGTGACGATAATCAATTTTAGACTGTAAAAATGATTCGAGGGGCTGGGCATGGTGGTGCACACCTGAAATCCCAGCACTTGGAAGGCTGAGGCAGGAGGATTGCCTCGAGTTTGAGGGCAGCCTGGGCAACATAGTGAGTCCAGGCCAGCCTGAACTATACAGCGAGACCCTATCTCAAAAAAAAAAAAAAAAAAAGACTTGAGGGAAGTCTTCCATCTTTGGACTTCCTAAGTGTTTTTCTTAGTTTTAAAGTTAGTTTTTTCTCTTTTGGAGATAGGGTTCAGGCTAGCCTTGAGTTCACTGTGTAGCCCAGGCTGGCCTCAAACTCACAGCGATCCTCCTGCCTCAGCCTCCCAAGAGCTATGATTACAAGCGTGCACCACCACGCCCGGCATTGGAAATTATTTTAATCCTCTCCTTTGCTCTTTGCCTTTCTAGGTGACTGTGTGTATCTGATGAGGGACAGTCGGCGCACCCCTGATGGCCACCCTGTCCGTCAGTCCTATCGACTTTTATCTCACATTAACCGAGATAAACTTGACATCTTCCGCATCGAGAAGCTTTGGAAGAATGAAAAGTGTGTGCTGTGTTCTTTTCATTTTCTTTCACCTGTACCCTACCAGCAGAGCTGAATATTCACTAGATCCTGCTAATCAACTAAACCTATCCCTTCTCATTTTTCCTTTTAGAGAAGAAAGATTTGCCTTTGGGCACCATTATTTCCGTCCGCATGAAACCCACCACTCTCCATCCCGTCGATTCTATCACAATGAGCTATTTCGGGTGCCACTCTATGAGATCATTCCCTTGGAGGCTGTAGTGGGGACCTGCTGTGTGCTGGACCTTTATACATACTGTAAAGGTAAATGATTTGGGCTAGTTAAGAAATCAACTGCATATGGGCCGGTGAGATGGCTCAGTGGCTTAAGCGCCTGCCCGGCAAGCGCGAGGGCCCGAGTTCGACTCCCGGAACCCACATACGAAAAAGGGGCCGGTGATATCGCTCAGCGGCACGGGCGCCTGCTGGCGCGCAAGGTCCTGAGGTCGACCCCCGGTACCCAAAAAAAAAAAAAAAAAAAAGAGAAATCAACTGCATAGCCTCTGTTGACCTATAGTTGCTTACCTCATTACCTTGTTGGCTCTGTCTAATGAAAGATTATCCAGTGCTAGCTGTGAAACTTCAGAGAAAAACACTACATTTTGTCTTTGTTTTACCTAATGCTTGATAATGTTCATTCCTACTATTTCTTTTAATTTAGTTAAAATTTTTAAATACTTTTACTAATTGTAAAATCCTGCTTCAACACTTTTTACCTATGTACCCTGAGGCAAGATACTTAACCTAAGTGGGTTGTTTTGGGGGTTTTGGGTGTTTTGTTTTGTTTTGTTTGGAGACAGGGT
Source organism: Erethizon dorsatum (assembly GCA_028451465.1). Lineage (NCBI taxonomy): Eukaryota > Metazoa > Chordata > Mammalia > Rodentia > Erethizontidae > Erethizon > Erethizon dorsatum. The sequence goes on along the minus strand of CM051829.1, from coordinate 68,239,867 downwards.
CTCATTATGTAGTTCAAGCTGGGCTCAAACTCACTAGGTGGCCCAGGCTGGCCTCAAACTCCCAGTGATCCTCCTGCCTCAGCCTCCTGAGTGCTGGGATAACAGGCATCTAAGTGTTTTCTTACAGAAGATAATATTAGTATTTATTTTAAAGCGTATGCCTATAATCCCAGCATTCTGGGAGGCTGAGGCAGGAGGATTGCAAATTCATGCCCAGCCTGTGCAGTTTAGGAACTTAGCAAGAGCCTATCTCAAAAAATAAAAAAGCGTGGGGATGTTGCTTTCTGTAAAGGCCCTGGGTTCAATCACTAGTACAAGGGAGTGAGGTATGGTAAAGATTACATAATCTATAAAAGTACTTGCTCAGGGGCTGGGGATATAGCTCAGCGACACAAGCGCCTTCCTGGCAAGCATAAGGTCTGGAGTTCAATTCCCAGTGCCAAAATAAAAGTACTTACTCAGTTTATGGCTTACAGTAAAAGCTTGATTATTGGTTGTCATTATTAGCAGAGTTCAGTTACAAAGCAAGGTAGTCCAAACATTCTACTCCAAAACTGACAAGCTGCTTGCAGTTCAGTGACATCTCCTCCTGCCATTTAAAAGTGTTTATGGCCAAATGTCGTGACACATCCCTGTAGTGCCAGCACTTGGGAGGCTGAGGCAGGAGGATCGCCACGAGTTTAAGGGCAGCCTGGGCTACATAGTGAGTTCAAGACCAGCCTGAACTACATAGGAAATCCCTGTCTCCAAAAAAAAAGTTTATGTCCAAGATGAGCATGGTGGGCACATGCAATCCTAGAACTTGGGATGCTAAGGCAGGAAGATTTTGAATTCGGGGCCAGCCTGGGCTATATAATGAGACCCTGTCTCAAAAAAACAAAACAGTAAAAAAGTATTGCCTTCCAAATGTGCTTCCCTCATATTTGTATCTCCTCTCTTTTCTCGTGACTCCACCTAAAATCTGCTTACCTCTCAAAATATTTAGTCGAGAATCTCTGCAATATTCAATCTGCATTTCTGGTTTCTTTCTGTCCTATGTTATTCCATTTTGCGCTTTTATTTCCTGTATCTTTTTTGGACATTGGTGTCTTGAGAATTATTCTTTCTTCTCCAACTACCAAATGCTTAGTTGTACAGCCATTCCAGTTCACTACAATGTTTACCTCTTATGGATCCAGCTGCTCTCCCACAGGTCTGTGCTGGCCTCTGGGCAGCTAAGGGAAATCAAAGGGGAAGTCGGATTCTTTAACAGTGTTTGGACTCACAGGGAGACCCAAAGGAGTAAAGGAACAAGATGTGTACATCTGTGATTATCGGCTTGACAAGTCAGCACACCTGTTTTACAAGATCCATCGGAACCGCTATCCTGTCTGCACCAAACCCTATGCCTTTGAGCACTTCCCCAAGAAGCTCACTCCCAAGAGAGATTTCTCAGTAAGTCACCTTTCCAACACTAATGTAGTCAGGACAGTCTGGTTCATGCATGGAAATCACAGAATCTTCAAGTGGCTGTCTGCTTCTTTATCCTGTTTCCTTCTCAGACTCGAAATCTTCATCTCTCTTTGAGATAATTGAATAACATAAATCTATTTCCTTACAAGGGAAACCACTTCCTAACATACATCTCAAGAAATTGCTGATTAGTGTTACTCTGTGGTTAGGTGTTCCTTTTTTTTTTTTTTTTCCCCCACCTTTCTAATCTTTCCGGTTGAGCCCCATATCTGTGACTTTTTGTTTGGGGTCCAGGGTCCAGATGCCTCACTCACACAAGGCAAATGCACTACCATCATACTGGTAACTTTAAGAAGTAGAAAGAATGGCAAGAACCTTGAAAATCTTTTGTGAAAAATATCTTTGCTGCAGGGCACAGTGGTGCACACCGGTAATCCTAGCACTGGGGAAGATCACCACAAATTGGAGGCTAATCTGGGCTATGTAGTGAGTTCAAGGCCAGCCTGGACTACATAGCAAGACTCTGTATCAAAAAACAAAAAAATATGTAAGATATGTTCATTAAATAAAATTTGAAAAGAAAAAAATTTTATATTAACCCAGTACCTAGAAAATACTTGTTCTTAATATATATTTTTGGCCTCTTTCCTGTATATATTTTCTTTCAAATTGTTGAAAATATATGCCAATAATTTTCATTCATCATCACATAAATACTTTGGTCATCCATTCATCTATTTGTTGTAATGAAGCCACACTTGACAAGATCCTCAGTTTTGATATAATCAACTTAAAAGGAGAAAGGAGTGATTTTGGCTCATGGTTTCAGGGGTGTCACTACATGGTCTCTTTGCTCCATTCCTTGGGCCTGTGGTGTCCAGTAGTACTTTATGGTGAGGAGCTTTTGGGAGAGGAGGCTGCTTGTGACAGTCAGGAAGCAAAGAGGAAGAGATGAGCATCCCAGTATCCCCTTCAAGCTGGGTATGGTGGTGCACACCTATAATCCCAGCACTCTGGAGACTGAGGCAAGAGAATCACCTGAATTCCAGCCCAGCCTGAACTACATAGGAAGACCTTGTCTCCAAAGGAAAAAAAAAAAAATCCTCTTTATGGGCATTCCCTGCTGATACAACTCTTTCCATTGGGCCGCACCTCCCACACACTGGGGACCAAGCCCTAAACACATAGGCCTTTGGGGGACATTTCCAAACTATAGCAGTGAGTCAAAATTCATAGCTGTCACCCTAGAATGCTTAGGACTAGCCTAGAAAGCAAACCTGTATGTCCCTATTCTTTTGTTTTTAGAGACAGGGTCTCACTCTGTATTCCAGGCTGGCCTTGAACTCACTATGTAGCCCAGGCTGGCCTTGAACTCAACAGCAATCCTCCTGCATCAGCCTCCTGAGTGTTGGGATTAACAGGTGTGTGCCACCATGCCCAGCTATACAATGCTGTTCTTCCTTTAATTTTTTTTGGAGGGGGGGGGTCCCCATTCTTTTTTCTTCTCTCTGCCTACCATCAGCTCCATTTCTCTCATCGAGACTTCTTTGGTGTTGCTTGCTCAATCAGTAGCTTTCAAACCCTAATCTTGGGCCGGTGAGATGGCTCAGCGGCATAAGCGCCTGCCTTGCAAGCATGAGGGCCCGAGTTCGACTCCCGGAACCCACATATGAAAAAGGGGCCGGTGATATCGCTCAGCGGCACGGGCGCGTGCTGGCGCGCGAGGTCCTGAGGTCGACCCCCGGTACCCACAAAAAAAAAAAAAAAAAACACTAATCTTAACTATTTCAAAGGTAGGCTAGGCCAGGCATGGTGGTGCACATCTATAGTCCCAGCACTCAGGAGTTTGAGGCAGGAGGATTGCCATGAGTTTGAGGCCAGCGTAAGTGACATAGTGAGTTCAAGGCCAGCCTGAGCTATATAGCAAGACCCTGTCTCAAAAAAAAATCAAAGGTTAGGCTAGAGCAGAGAAAATTGTGAGCTTGTCTCTTTTACTATCATTCTGGGATTACAAAATGGCTAAAAACTATTGTGGCCTACAAATCACTAGAAGTCTTGAAACCTTACCTTAAAACACAGTAACCCAGCTGAGCATAGTGATCCACACCTGTAATCCTAGCACCCTGGGACTCTGAGGCAAGAAGCTTGCAAGTTCAAGCCCAGCCTGGGCAATTTAGCAACTTGATGAGACTCTTTCAAAAAATAAAACAAAGACTGAGGATGTAGTGCAGTTCAGAGGCCCTGGGTTCATTCCTCAGTGCCACTAAAACCAAAAAACTCAGCCTTACCCTGTGGCCCCAGATCAGATCTAGCTTTGCCAGCCTCCTCAATGCACGTAACCTCTCCCTTTTCTTCTCCACAGCCTCACTATGTTCCAGACAACTACAAGAGGAATGGAGGGAGGTGAGTCACAGGGAGAAGTGAGGGACCCTAAGAGCCTGGCCAAGAGTGCAAATGGAGTGTGAGAACAAACCCCTGCACACTCAGCTTCACGCCAGGATCAGGTTCTCTGCCAAGTAGCCCAGTATAGTGACAGCACCAGCATGCAACAACCTGACTTCAGTAGGTATAGTCCCATTGTGCAGCCTTAGTTGGGCAGAGGGATTTGTGGGAAGCAGAGAAGAAGATTTAGAACAGAACTCCAGATAGACTCAGAAAAGTCTCTTTTTTAGATGTCTGCAAGCTTAACCTCAAGGTGTATCAACTTTGTGTTTTTGTTTTTTAGAGACAGGGTCCTGCTATGTGATTCAGGCTGGCTTTGAACTCACTATGTAGCCCAGGCTGACCTCAAACTCACAGCGATCCTCCTGTCTCAGGCTCCTGAGTGTTGGGATTACAATCATGCACCACCATGCCCGGCTAAGGTGTATCAACTCCTTGTTTTTTGTTTTTTGTTTTTTTTTAATACTGGGAATCAAACTCAGGACCTTGCGTTTGCCAGGCAGGCACTGTGCCACTGAGCTATATCCCCGGCCCTAAGGTGTATCAACTCTTGATGCCTCTGTGAAGGTTAAGACACAGTCAGGAGTGCACAGTGTGGGTTCATAGTTTCCGTGTTTTGTTCTTTTTTTTTTTTTTTTTGAACCGGGAATCGAACTCAGGACCTCACGCTTGCCAGGCAGGCGCTGTGCTGCTGAGCTATATCCCCGGCCCCCTGTGTTTTGTTCTTGCAGTAGTGAGAATGGATCGTGGCACACACCTGTAATCCCAGTACTTGGGAGGCTGAGGTAGGAAGATCTCCATGAGTTCAAGGCCACCCTGGGCTACATAGTGAATTCAAGGCCAGCTTGAACTACATAGCAAGACCCTGTCTCCAAAAAAACAAAAAGAGAACTGAACCCAGAGGCACTATAAGCTACTGAGTCCTTCTTTTTTAGCCTCTCAGAGTACTGGGATTACAGGCATGCACCACCATGCCATATAGATTTTATTTTTGCTTGTCTCCACCCAACTATGTAGTTCTTGTTTTTACATGAAAGGGGTGTCCTGGAGAAACTGCACAGAGGCATCTTCTTCTATTTCCTTAGCCTTTTGAGTGGGCATAACAACTGATTTCCTCACAACAGTAGCTACTATTAGGAAGAAAACACTAGGTAAGAGATGTGAAAAGGGGATTCAGAAAACCAAAACTCCATTTAAAGGCCACGTGTGAGCCAGTTACGGTGGCATATACCTGTAGTCCCAGCACTGGGGAAGCAGAGACAGAAGGACCACAAATTCAAGCCCAACCAGGGTAACCTAAGGACCCTTTTTAAATAAAAAAATTTTAATACAAGTTTTTAAAAATAGAGGGAATTGGGGATATAGCTCAGTGGTAGAATATCTCTGGCTTCCCTCTCCAGAAACACACACACACAAAGCCAGGCGTGGTGGCACACCCTGTAATCCCAGCACTCCGGAGGCTGAGGCAGGAGATTTGCCACATGTTCAAGGCCAGCCTGTGCTACACAGTGAGTTTAAGATCAACCTGAACTACATAGTGAGACCCTGTCTCAAAAAACCAAAGGATGGGGCCGGTGAGATGGCTCAGCGGCTTAAGCGCCTGCCCGGCAAGCGCGAGGGCCCGAGTTCAACTCCCGGAACCCACATACGAAAAAGGGGCCGGTGATATCGCTCAGCGGCACGGGCGCCTGCTGGTGCGCGAGGTCCTGAGGTCGACCCCCCGGTACCCACAAAAAAAAAAAAAAAAACAAAGGAAAGCCAGGTGTGGTGGCACATGCCTATAATCCCAGCACTCAGGAGGCTGGGGCAGGAGGATCACCCCAAGTTCGAGGCCAGCATGTGCTACATAGTGAGTTCAAGACCAGCCTGAACTGCACAGTGAGACCCTGTCTCAAAACACAAAAACAAAAAAACCAAAGGAAAAAAAAGCCAGTCATGGTGATACACACACTCAGAAGGGTGAAGCAGGAGGCTCATGAGTTCAAGGCTACCCTGGCATATATAGCAAGACTCTGTCTCAAAAAGACAGCAACTTCCATTATTTATTACTGTAGGTAGGCTATTGATATCACCATGTGGTCCCACACTTCTCTGTATTCATGAAGCAATCAGAGCCAGCTAAGCAGTTTTACCAGCCCTGCTATATGTTATGGATTTCTATCTCATTTTTGCTTCAGACCCATGAGAAAAAGATTTCATTTTACAAATAGAAATTAAATTTTAGAGAAAGGTAGTGACTTATTCAATAAAGTGAAACAGTTAAGTTTCTTACATTGAGTGGAGAGGCTCTAACAGAATTTAAGGCATCCTGGGCTTCTACCCTTCATTCTCCTTTCCTCCCCAGATCTTGTACTAAACCCGCACATCCTTTTTGGCAGATCATCTTGGAAGTCTGAGCGCTCAAAGCCACCCCTGAAAGACCTGGGCCAGGAGGATGATGCTTTGCCCTTGATTGAAGAGGTGCTAGCTAGTCAAGAGCAAGCAGCCAATGAGATACCCAGCCTGGAGGAGCCCGAACGGGAGGGCACCCCTGCTGAAGTCAGTGAGGGTGAAAAAAAACTAGAGGAAAGTAGTCAAGAACCCCAGCCAGCCTGTACCCCTGAGGAACGACGGCATAGCCAGCGGGAACGACTCAACCAGATCTTGCTCAATCTCCTTGAAAAAATCCCTGGAAAAAACGGTAAGAAGAATCAGGTTCCTATCTAGGGTTGAAGATAAGCAAGAAGTTAAGATTTAATGAAAAAGATTGTTGGCAATCAGATGCAGGCCTTCACACATGCTAGGCAAGCACTCTACCACTCAGAGTCCAGAAAGACTTTTTTTCCCAAAACAACTTATAATTACTGGTCCAGCATGGAAAATGTTGTAAGGAAATGGAATAGTTCTTTCATAGGCCTGCCTTTAGTTATATCTTCCGAGTGAAACTGGGAGGTGAGATGATCTCCTTCCCTGCAGAACCACCCCTTTCATCCAGGGCTGGGGCAGAGCCTGAATTGCTTCTTGCTCTGAAAAGGACTTATTGAATTCCTGTGTCTCCTTAAAGCTCAGTCTGGAGTAACAAGTGGCAGAGTGGAACTTCATGAAACTTCTTGGTTCTGTTTTCAGCCATTGATGTTACTTACTTGCTGGAAGAAGGATCGGGCAGGAAACTGCGAAGGCGTACTTTGTTTATCCCAGAAAGCAGCTTTCGGAAGTGACCCTCAAAGAATGAGAAACTCGAGCATCTGGGATCCAGTGAAGCTAATCAGTCCTGCTTCCTGCTCACTGGATGTAGACCGGGGCAGGAATGTCTATCCAGGCAAGGGGAATGGGGCCATGTTGTTGATACTAGGTACTCAATAAACCTTGGAGCTAGTGGAGAGGCAGAGGAAGATCCCTTTGATCTGTCTGAGACAGCTCAAGCTTAATTAATTTCCTCTCCATTGCTTCACCCTAAGACTTAATAATGTAGAGAAGAGGGAGGACCACATTGGGGATGACCAGAACCTATTGGTACTTTACAGGACTTGCCTTTCCCCACAGCTTGGGTTTTTCTGGGTCATCCTCTGATCCCATAGGCACTGCTAAGATGCTGCTTCCTATACCCAGGTATAACTCAGAATCCAAAGGGAAAGGGCCAGGGTCCCCAGCCCTACCCCATGTGTTCTCTGTTGGCTCTAAGAGCTACCCCAGAAATCTAAAACAGAGATAGTAGCTAAGGCCTCTTCCCAGTTCCTTGACTAGGAAAGTTTCTCTCTCCTTTCTTGCCCACCCAGGTCAAAGTAAAACATGATTTGACAGCTCAAAGCACTTGTAACTGCTGCCCCCTCCCTATCTCTACTCCCCAAAGTAGAATCATGGGATAGGGAAGGCCCCCATGGGGTCAGAAGGGCAGTACTTGTAATTATTTTTGTTATACCCTTCATAACCTGCAGAACATGTTTTTTTCTGAGAAAGCCAGGTCCCCGCCAGCACACACTCTGTTTCTGATGCACTATGGTTCTTGTGTGTCTGTTGTGCTGTGCAAATAGATTCATTTCAAAATAAAATCATTTTTAAAACTACATTTAAAAAACTCTAAGCTCCTCCCCAACAGAAGTCACTACATAAACTGTTCAGCAGTATTCACCTCTCAGAGTATTTGTTGTAAGTGTAGATTATCAATTAAAAACACTACACTGTTTTCTTAATTGTATAGTTTTTGATGTCCGTCTCTTCAAGAAACAGTGTGTTCTCTTTCACCTTAGTCCCATCTTCCCTCCATCCTCCTGAATGGCTTCATCATCAGGAGGTATATCCAGGGTGTCTCCTTCCTTCCCATTCTCTTGACCAGAAGTTACCAGGCTATACTGTCTCTTTAAAAATAAAATTTAAAAAGCTTTGCTTTGTTGTCTTCTCAGACATACATATGCGTATACATTTTAAATGTTCTTATAAGAGAGATCGTTTTTAAATGTGCCAAGTTGTGTGTGTATGTGTGTGTGTGTGTGTGTGTGTGTGATATACATATATCTATAGATACATAGATATATAGATACATACACACATAGGCTGTGTGATTGGTAAGCAATACAATAGTAAACATGTCCCCATTACTTTTTTCTAATACTGGACCAATGCTGTCCTAATTGTACATTTCCCCTTACGATGACAACGCTCTGACTCGTTTAGGTAGAAACATTGACCATCTTCCATTCCATTGACTTTTTTCTTTTTCTCCTTTCTGTGTCATTCTTGAGGAAAAAAACAAGAGACAGGGGATGCCATAGATCCCCTTGAGCAGAGAAAAAGCAAAATAAATATTTTATTAAAGAAAAAAGAGAATTAAGACAATAGTTTGGAGTATTTTCTTACTGTAGAGAAGCACTGTACATTACTAAGAGACCTGGGTATAAGATACTCACGTGTGGAGCTGGAAAAATCGCATGTCCAAGCCCGTTTGAGTGATTTCCTTTGTTTTACGTTGCAGGGAGTGGGTGGGAGGGAGGTGGGACTAGGGGCACTTTGGGGGTCTCCTTTTAGTCAAAAGCAAGAAAATGACAAGAAAGAGATTAAAACCCAATGTTTCTTTTAATAGTGTTAAACACTAAAATTTTAAAAAAAAAGACAAAAAGAAAAAAAAAATTTGTAAAATGGGAGAACAGAAGCAAAAGACACTACGCTCTGTCATTTTATCTTTCTTTTGTTGAAAGACTAAAAACTGAAATGTTTTTTAGACAATCAAATGTTAGGTAAGTGCAAAAACTTGTTTTTTCTTACTGGTGTAGAAATTAATGCCTTTTTTTATTTTTCAGTTATTTTATAATAACAAAATAAAAAGAACCCCCCATCTGCCAGGCGGGTTTTGGTGTTTGAAATGCGGGGCAAAGCACTACATCACTGCAAATAGATACAGAGTAGTCTGCATGTCTGTAGGCTGTGTGATTGCGGAAAATATAAATGCTGCTAATATATTTCCTTTTTACAAAAGCATATCTAAATAGATGATTGTTTTGATGTTAATCTTTGTAAATTATGTATTACCAATTTTAACATTGGATGTAATTGCATAAAAAGCTTGCATCTGAATCCTTGAAAGTCTAGTATTAAATGGAAAAAAACTTTTCCTAACTGCGGAGTGGTGAGCTTGCTATTTTTTTCCTCTTTCCTACCCTTGATTTATCGTCCAGCATCTTATCCATCCTGTTCCAAGGAGGTCTGTCTAAGACCATGTTATCAGTATGCTAGGCCCCACATGAGCACCCTCAGTGTTGACTGTTGGATACAACCATTTCTTCAGTTCTAGGATCTTTTTAGTTGAATCCAGAATAGCTAAGGCAGCACAATCACCACAACATGCCTTGATATTCTGTACATCTATCCTTTGCACACACATGCATTATCTCATTTAATACTCACAAACAACCACTGAAGCTGGCAATAACTTGAGGCCACATTTTTAGGCAACTGTATATCAGAGCATTTCTGTCAAAAGCAGTTTCCTTGTATTCATTTATTAGTCATCACAACAGTCCTTTTCCAGTAAGCACCAAACCCAGTTTTATAAAGAAACTGAAACAACAGACATGTTAAATAACTTGTCCAAGATCACACAGCTAGTTAATCTTTACAACAGCCCTCTGAGCTTCTCATTCCCATTTTGTAGAAGTGAAAACCAAAGCTTGGGAAGGTTCAGTAACTTGCCAAAGATAATCTTGTATTGGAACCAGGATCCCAGTCTGTACTCATAGAAAAGTTTCAGAAATAACCAAAGTGACACTACTAATTAATAAACCCACTCTTGCCAATAACTGAAAGGGCAAAATTTTGTCCCAGAGATGGGTCAGACTTTTAGACAAGGAGCTTAGGTAGAATACAGTTGCTCAGAAGCAGGACAATACTCAGTCAATACTCAGAAACTTCTCTCTCCTACAACTTCACACTCAAATCAGTCTCCTGTTAGCCACAAGAACAATGCATTGGTGTTAAATTTTCTTAAGTTTATTTTTCCTCTTTTGTTTGTTTGGTTTTTTAACACAGGGTCTCACTATGTAGCCCAAGCTGGCCTCAAACTCTCCACGATCCTCCTGCCTCAGCCTTTCTGAGTGCTGGGATTATAGGCATGCACCACCATGCTCGGCTGAGATAGGGTCTTGCTAAATTGTCCATGTTGGGCTCAAATTTTCCATCCTCCTGCCTTAGCCTCCCAGAGTATTAGGATTACAGGCATGCCTGGCTTGCTTTTTTGTTTGTTGTTGTTGTTGTTATGTCCTGTAGCTATTCTGGCCTGGATATTATAATGTTACAAAACTAAATTTTCTATCGTTTCTCCTATTTCATGTTCTGCAAGGAGATCCCACTGTTGTTACTACCTGTATGTATAAGCCTGAGAACCACTGATGCCCTAACAGTTTGCCAGGATTTCATACTTACTTGGATCAGCCACTCTGAAACCAAGTACATGGGAATATGAGGTGGAACCAAGGTGCATTATGAGAAATACAAGCTATTATCACTGTTTCTGAAACATAAGAAGTCATGGGCCCCAAAGACTACTCTGCAAATCTTTGAGAAATACTGGTTCTAGTATCCAAGTAACAGCAGTCTTCCATATGCAGAGATAACTTTCCTTTTGGGTGGGGGGCAATCCTACCCTAGGGATTGTAACTTGGGGGTCTTTCCACTGAGCTATGTGCCCAACTTTCTTTCTTTCTTTCTTTCTTTTTTTTTTTGACAGGGTCGTGCTTTGTAATTCAAGCTGACCTTGAACTCAATGTGTAGCCCAGGCTGGTCTGGAACTCATGGCGATCCTCCTGCCTCAGCCTCCTAAGTGCTGGAATTATAGGCATGCACCACCATGCCCAGCTTTTGTCATCTAACTTTAAACGTGAAAATATAATTTCATTTGTTGCCAGCAGGAAGACTGCCATGAGTTCAAGGCCAGTCTAAAATATATAGCGAGGCCCTGCCTCAAAAAAAAAAAAAAAAAAATATATATATATATATAATTTCATTTGTGATAATAGTTTACGATTGAAGGCGCTTCATAAACTCAAGAACCCAAACTCCTCTGTAACAGGATTCCCAGAGGCCCTCAGAATTCAGTTTGAGAAACATTAATCTAGAGAACACTTGAAATGCAAACAGGTCTGAAGTGAAAAGACCATATAGAAGCAAAATTAAAGCAAAGAGCAGATAAATAACATGAACAGGCCAAGGATAAGGAATGACAAAAGTCTAGCCAGCCTTGCTCCTACTTGCAGAGCTTTGAGTCTTAAGATTGTTATCTCCCCAAGACCCCTCTCCTGTTACCATCCCATTGTCTTCAACTTGGTTCCCAAAGTTTAAGAAAACTTCAGATTTCTTTACTCTTTCATCTCATAGATCTCAGTTTCTCTCTAACTTTGCAGCTGCCTGGTTATAATTAGGACTTTCTATTCTTTCAGCGTTTTTATTTCTATCTAAACCCATTAGGGATTCCCAACCCTATTCTTGGGCCTCTAGAATATCTTAGCTCTTCTCATTATTTCCAAAGGTTGAAAGGAACCACTTCAACTCCCGAAAAAGTAATAGATATCCAGTCATTTTGCTTTTACTTAATGTACATCACCATAGAGTAGCAATATTAAATAGAGACAAATGGTGTCAAGGTAGGGATGTGGCATCGTGGTAGAATACTGGCCAAGCATGCAGGCTGCTAGGCCAGAAAAAAAAAAGAGTCACTTTTTGTGGTATATTCCTTCCCTCCACCTAAAAAGCATAATTTCAAGGGCTAAATCTTCCCTCATTTTTACTCAAGCTTCTATTATAGCAGTCTAACAAAAATCTCAGAATAGACAAGCAATTAGCTGGGCATGGTGGCACACACCTAAGCCAGGAGGATCGCCATGAGTTCGAGGCCAGCTTGGGCTACATAGTGAGACCCTGTTTCAAAAAACAAAATAGAGAAGCATTTATGAGAGTTCAGGCACAAAGCAGAGCCCACTTACCCATCCTTCAGGGAACATTAAGAACTGCACCTAATGGTGGCACATGCCTGTAATCCCAGCACTTGGGAGTCTGAGGCAGGAGGATCACTGCAAGTTCACGGCCAACCTGGGCTACAAAGTGAGTTCAAGCCAGCCTGAACTGCACAGTGAAACCCTGTCTCAAAAAGACAAAAAAAACAAAAACAAAAAAGAACTGCACCTAAGCCTGAGTGGTACAGCACTGCACACCTATAATCCTAGCACTCTGGGAGGCTGAGGCAGGAGGGTTGCAAGTTTGAGCCCAACCTGGGCAACTTAATGATCTAGCAAGACTCAAAATTTTTAAAAGAAGAAGGGAGGTGGAGATGTAGCTCAATGTGAAGACCTTGGGTTTAATCATTAGTACTGAAAAAAGACCACCTGCACTAGGAAGGAAGCCTCTACCTTGGGCCTCCAGTAACAGGACCTACCCAATAGCCTATATCCTAAAACCCACAGTGACACACACATTTGACTCCCATACTTTATTGGGACAAAAGAGGAAATAGACCAATACCATAGGCTTACCCACCAGGGTGTCCAGGCTTCAGCGGCTAGCACAACATGAATACATCATAAATACAGGCAAGGTATGTATGGGGGAGTAAGAGAGATTCTACACAGAGGAAGGAGGTCTGGCGCCCGTGTAGGCTTGCGGGCTGAGGCATTGCTGAACTGGCACAGTCCACTTAGAGATGAGGGGAAGGGGGGGCCAGATTCCATTCTGCAGATAGGGAGATGTTCCCTTACACACATGGGAAGAGGAAAGAAGTTGCATGGAGAACTCCTTCTTAGATATTTGAAAGAGCAGATTTCACCTTACAGATGGACATGGAGGGAAGAAGGAACATTTATTTTAAATAGCAGAAATGGATGTGGAAAGAAATATTTTACAGGCAGCAAAAAATGCTTCTGGGATGGTTAGTTTACATGAATTAGTATTCATGGGCCATGCTCTTCCCAGGTGACAGGAGAGAGACGCAGGAAAGGAAAGGAACCAGGGCTAGAGAACAAGGGAGGTGTACCCCACGGGCACCAGCCCTTCCATGCCATCCCGCCCACAGCGGAGCCAGTCCTCATCCACTGTGGTGATGACACGCAGCACTTCCCCTCGCCGGAAGCTCAACTGGTCGGGTCCTGCAGCAGTGTGGTCACAGAGGGCCCGAACCGCCCTGAGTGGGTCAGAGGAAGACACTGGGATGAAAGAGGAGGCAGTCCCCAGCTGTCCTGGCCTCCCGGTGTTGGTTCAGCTCAGTCAGCTCTGGACCCTGGAGGGACTTGAAGGCCTCCATCAACATGCTGATTCTCTCCAGGGCCCCATCCCTCTCCTGAGCACCAAACCCAATCTCCAGCTGCTTATTTGACACTATTTACACTTCTGTCTGGTGCTTCATGTTTAACATACACAAACCAAATGACTCCTCTTAATACTCCCAGAGTACCAGTCCCTGTTCATGTCCCTGATAGTGATAAACAGCTCCTCTTTCAACTCAATTGTTCCTGGCAGAAATGTGGGCATCTTAGTCCTTGCATCCAGTCTATCACCAAAACTTGTCTGATGTCCTTATATCCTACTACTCCACTACTGTCTTCAGTTCAATACCCTATTTTTGGCCTCTATCCTCTCCCTCTAGACCATGGTACATAATCAGCAAGTGTCCATGCATCTTTCGCAGTCTCTATTCCCAGTACCATTCTCCCCGTAGCAATCAGAGCTCTTTGCAAAACACAAGCCAGCACATCACTCACTGCCAGGCTTAAGGGCCTTCAAGGGCTCCCCCTGACTCCAGATAAAGTCCAGGCTCCTTAGCTGGCCCACAGACCTTTCCATCACGTATCTGCAGTTCCTCACCACACTTGGGTCTCCTTGCCTTTGCTCCTGTTCCTCCTGCCAGATGCACATTCTCATGCCATCACTGAGCCTCCCTTGAGTCCCTTGAAAGTCTGAGATAGGCTTTCCTCATCTATTAATTTGTATCTGCATCGCACCACAAGCTCCTTGTAAGTACAGACTCCAATATGCTGACCTGTAGTCCCCCTGGCATAACATGTGGCACATAGGAAACACCTGAAAAACATTGCTGGACAAACGAAAAGTCAAGAACTCAGTTCAGTGGACTGGGAGAACCCACAGAAGACCTCAAAGCACAAATTTGAAAATTCCACTAAAGAAACACACTATTCCTCAATGTACACATATCTACTCTGTGCCAAATGCTTTTTTAAAATTATGTTTTATCTTCAGAGCAACCACAACAAAGTATGATAAATTACCCTCTTTTTACAGAGAAAGAAACAAGGCTCAAATGAGTGCCACACCAGTAATAAATAGAAAAAGCCAATAAATAGCAATACAAACTACTCTAAAGCCCAATACACTCCCTCCTGCCCATTCTGACAACAGAAACACAGAACTACACATGGACATCTCCCCAGTCCTCACCTGTGAGCCTGCACCATGCTGGATGCTGAGGGCGCATGCTCCTTGGGAGGAGTCTCAGGAGGTGGTGGCCCCCGTTTCACCAGAGCCAACACACTCACTGCTGGGGGGAGCCAGCTGGATGGTCTCCTGGGGGGAAGAACACAGGGTTCACAGAGGTAACCCCAGAACCCAGGGTTTGAAGGGAAAGAGGCTGAGGGTCCTGACTAGCTCTAATAGGTCAGGAGTTGCCACTGCTTAGGGCAGAGTGGCAGTTGTGGGTCGTAAGTACCTTCAGGGAGATGATGACAAATGTCTTAAAATATGGAAAGTCACAAGGGACCTACAGGACCAGCAGGGTCTGTGCAGGCTCAGAATGATCCAGAAGGTTGTAGGAGACTACCTGAAGCCATTAAAGGCCCCCCAATGGTCAAGCCCTAGAGCAGGCTTCAGCAAACATTTTTTTCTTTTGTTCATGGCTGTTAAAAACATCCACAACTGACCTCTTACCTAAAGGATCATGAGTCACTAGAATTTCAAATGAGGCCACTGGGGGTTCTGAGATGGGGTCAGAGGGTCATGGAGCAGACATTGTTCTCCAATACCTGGACTTCTGGGCTCCGCTCTCATTTTCTGTGTGGCCCCCAGGCATGCCAAACAGTCTCCCAAGCCATATGCCTCTGCCCGGTGCTAATTCCTCTGTGGGCAGGGGTCTTTCCTGTGCATTCTCAGCTGCAGTTCCATGACGCCTGGGTCCCCACCAGGGAAGAGGGAAGCCCTCGGTGCCTCCAGAGGCATAGACCCGGGAGGCCTGGGTCAGCTGCTCCCACCAGCTGCCTGGTGTAGGACTCGAATGGGCAGAAGGATCGGGACTGGCCTCCCCAGAGGCCCCCCGGAGACTCTGGGCCAGCCGACCACCCCAGTGCAGCATGGCCTGCACAGTCTGCTGCAGCGTTGGAGGCAGGACTGGAGGGGCAGGGGCCTGCGGTGGGCCCAGGAGCAGATGGTGATGGTGCTCGAAGAGCAGGTCCAGGTGGAAGGTGAGCACCGACAATGGCTGCAGCAGGAGCAGCAGCTCTGTGGACAATGACGGGCAGCCACCCTGAGCCAGGGAGAAGAATCCCGTGGGCAGATACAGGAGGGACAGCAGGCCTGGGAAAGAGAGGCTCACATCACCTCCCACCCTGAGCGCAGGCCCAGAGGATCCCCACTTTAGCTCCACAGTCAACAAACATATCCCTAGACTTCACTCTGAGCTGGGGGGGGGGGGGCACAGGACCAACACATCCCTGCCCATGTGGTCCATGGCTTCCAGAGCAAGATGCTTGAAGAGCAAGTGGTGGTAACAAGAATAATAGGACAATTAGAAAAAGGACAGGAGGCCCTCAGGAGCCTCACTGAAGAAGGCCCACAGGATGAATGAAAGGCAATGAACATGCAGGAGGGGAAGGGAGGCCTACTCAAGGTAAAGGGGCAGCGTCAGTACAGCTCTGGGCCACAGAGGACAAGACAGGAAAACTGTTGACAAGAAAGCCCTGCACCTCAGGCAGGGGAAGAAGGCAGGGACCAGACAACAAGGCTTTGAGTCTTTCTTCTCCTGGAAGTTCCAAGAAGAAAGCATAATAAAATCAGAGATCTGGATTCATATTCTGGGATCAGTGGGAGCCAGCAGGAAAAATCCCTTTCCCTCTCCCTCCCTCCTGGCTCAGCGACCCATCCTCATCCATCTGAGCTTCTGACCTGTATCTTCCTGGAGACTGGAAAACCACAGCTCCAACTGCTTGGTGCTGAGAGAGAAAGGAGGGAAGGCAAGTTCAAGGAGGTGAAGGACTGCAGCCCTCTAGGGGTAGGGAATGGGGGGGGCTTCTCTGGGTACACAGGACACCACTACTGTGTCCCCCACGATGCCGCATTGGCCACTCACTTGAGGAGGCCCAAGATGAAAGCATGGAAGCGGCTGCGGCTGCTACTCAGCGGGGCCAGTCGGCTGACCTGGCTGTACAGGGATCCCAGGGACCGGGTGCTGGACCCTGCAGACAGGAGGCACGGTCAGCAAGGCGCCCGCCCTGCTCACGCGGGGCGCAGGCCCTCTCCGCTCACCTGGCTTCACTGACGCCTCTACCACACTCCAGGGGCTGCTCCTGCGCTGCCCGGTGATGAGGTCCTTCCGGAAAGGCTTCAGCCCGTCAGCCACCAGGGCGTGGAGGGCCGGGCAAAGGGTAGTCAGCACCAGGTGCCCCACATCCGGGCTCAGCCGGCTATCTCCCAACTGGGCCTGGAGGCGGCGCGACTCTAATAAGTGGGTCCTGAGACCCGTCTAGCCAGCGCTCACTAATGCTCCCCCCCTCCCCACGAATCTGCGCATCCCCAGCACTCTCCCTCCAGCCACGTTTACCTTCTGAACCAAGTTCCGGGCAGCGCTGAAGTGCGAGATAATTTTGTCCACCGAGGCGCTGACAGCTATCAGGAGACCTGGGGGAGGACGAGGAAGGGAAGACCTCAAAACCGCCAGTCTCCAGGCGGATGCACCCAAGGGGCGCGGAGTGGCTGGTTTGTGCCATTAGACCCTTAAAGCCCAGGGGATGCCTGCCTGAGAGGCAGATCACCGGAACCCAGAGGCCAGAAGTCAGCTCAACCGACCTTTCTTCTGCTCCTGCAGTTGCCCAGTTCCACTCTGGGCTTCTGCCATCCACAGGCGCTGGGCCCCGGGGACACCGGCGAATGACCAGGAACTACGCACTGGGTGAGGGAAGAAGGACGCAGCGACCTTACCAAGGGTGCCCGAGGACGCCGACGCCCACACACGCCGTAAGGAGTCCTGAGAAGCGGAGGACAGGGCCTCAAGAAGCGCGGAGATCTCGGCCCGGCCAGCCTGAAACCCTGCAAGGTCTCAGCACGCACCGCCCCCATCTCGGCTCCCACGCCCCGCCCTCAGGGCGCAGGCCCCACCTCCCCACCTGAGCCTCCCGGGAGCCCCGGGAGCCTCCGCCCCGCCAACTGGGGCCTGGAGGCGAGAGAAGACTGGGCCGCGGATCGAGTGAAGCACGTGGGAAGCCGGGGCCAATGGACAGACAGACCCGGCAGGGCAGAGGACTGAGGGAGCTGAGCCCAGGTCTGAAGGCTGCAAAGAGCCGGAAAGGGGAAACTTGGTCCCGCGCCGAGGAGCGGACGGAGTGCGCCCCCTGCCCACCGTTGGGCAGGACCGGAACCTCCGGGGCCCAAAGGTGCCTGGGCTGCACCCTCCACCCTCCCGCGGCAAAGCGGGTCCAGCCCGAACCGCGCTAGCCAGGGGTTTCGCCGCGGGTGTGACCCAGGGTCCCTAACCATGGCTTTGCCAAGGCAAGCGCGAGTCCCGCCTGTCCAGAGCGGGCCTGGAGAGTGACGGGCACGCAGTGAGGAGCGCAGTAACCCCACCCAGCACCAGCACGAGGGGAAGCCAGACTCCCCCGGATTGAAGAGCTTGTTTGGCATTTGCCTGAGTTGAAAGGTGGGACCCAGCCGTGTACCCTGGAAAAAGTTACAAAGGAAAGCTGGGCGAGGGTGGGCGGGGCCTCGACGTGGGCGGAACGAGCGCCGAGCGAGGCCGCGGGCGAGCCGGGTCCGTCTTACGTAGCCTGGGCGCAGGCGGCGGGCTCCGGGTCCAGCGCGTGGCCTTCTGAGAACGCGGTGGCCGAGGTGGCAGGGGGGCGGGCACCTGGCGGGGCGGGAGGGCCGCGGCGGGGAAGGTGCTACTTCTGGGGAAGAGCGGGGAGAGCAGCAGCGCCAGCTCGGGGCTGGCCAGGCAGGACAGGGCGCCCCGAGTGGGGGGTGAATACGCTCCCACTGGGGACAGGCGGACCGGAAGCAGCTGTTCCTCGGCAGGGCTCGGTCCCCCCAGCAGCCGCAGACGGGGGCCGGGCCACCCGCCCAGAGGTGCAAAGAGCAGGGACCCAGCTGCGCCCGCGCCCCCACCCCCTAACAGGGGGCGCCTGTCGGCCGAGAACCGGAAAATTTGGGGCCCCGAGAGCAGGAGGGGACCGGCTGCAGGCGGGATTGGCAGGGCCAGGCACGGAGGGGAAGGAGGACAGCGGGACGCGCAGCCAGGCAAGGAGGAGCGGGAGAAAGAGGGAGCAGAGAGTTAGTCCCCAGCCAGAGGCCCCACCCAGTTCCCTTCCCGTAGCGCTCCCAGACAGAAGGGGCGGGGAGGGGAGGTGACGCGGAGTGACAGGGAGACGGGGCGGGGTGGGAAGCTTGGAGGCGTGGGCGAGGCCGATGGAGGCCCGCCCTCATTCCTCCTCCACCGGCTCCCCCTTACCCTCCGGGTCGGCTCGCGCGCCGGGCTGCTCCGCCTCCTGCGCGGCCGGGACCTCCTCGCCCACCGCAGGGCTCACTGCCCTTCCCTCCTCTGGCTGCCCCTCCGCGATAGGCTGCAGTCCAGGCCGGTTCTTCTTCCTCCGGGGAGGGACAGGTGGGGGCGGAGGGCGGGGCGGGACCAGGGCCCAGCCAGCCGGAGGATCCCGGGGCGGGACCGGCGGGGGCGGGGCTCGGCTGCGGGACCTGAGTTCCTTGAAGGTGGTGATCTCGCGGGGGGGTACGGAGGAGCCGCTCAGCGACCCGCTGGGGGGCACCTCGGAGTCGGGCGAGAATACGATGAGCCAGTCGCTGCGGTCCTTCTTGGCCTGCGGCACGAGGGGTAGCCCCGGGCCCCGCTTGCGCTTCTGGGCCAGCTCGTGGAAGGACGTGATGGTCCGGTGGGGCGCCGGCTCCTCGCTGACGTCACTCCTCCCTCCCCCGTCAGTTTTCCCTACGTCTGTTTTCGATCCAGAATCGGTTATTCCTGTGTTGCTGCTCCAGCCATCGAATTTTCCAGGTTCCGTTTTCCAGCCAGAGTTGGTATTTCCGTTGATTTTCCAAACACAGTTATTGTTCTCATTGACTTTCCATGCAGCTTCAGTTTTATCTGTATCAATTTTCCAAATGGGGTTAATTTTCCAACTGGGCTCTGTTTTCCCGGCATCAATTTTCCCATCCTCCACCTCGGAGAGCTCGGAGGTGGGGAGGTCTTGCTCCCCGCCGTCGTCCTCCAGGCCCGGGGAAGGGAGGTCCTGGCAGATCGTCAGGGCATTGCAGTTCGAGTCGAGGCCAGGCCTGGGCGGGGAGGAAGCTCCGGAGCAAGAATCGGGAGAGCAGCAGAAGCTGTCTGGGGAGCAGGTGCCCGGGCCCGCCAAAGCCAGTGGGGAGCCCTGGTCCAAAGGGACGATGCTGGGCTGGGGCTGAGCATCCTCCTGGTTAGGCAGGTGCCGAGAGTAGACGGAAACAGGGGACTCATCGGGGCTGAGGTCGGAGCAGGAGCTGAGCGAAGACGAGCAGCCAGGGTCAGAAGGAGAGGCCGCACCCTCCTCCTCCTCCTCCGTTGGGTCCGACCGATTCTCTAGACTCTGCCCGTGCTCCTGGCAGCAGCGGCAGGGCACGGCTGGGCTGTTGGAGTTGGCGTCTACCAGGGTCCCGCTGCAGGGCCCGCTGCTCTCCTTGCCTCCGGTATCTCCTGGGGGAGGGGACGTGCTCAAAGGCCCCTCCCGTAGCTCGGGGCGGCGGGACAAGTGCAGGCCCAGAGAGACGTGCTGGAGGTGGATGTGGTTGAGGTTGCAGAGTAAAGCCCTCTGAGGAGATAGCATGGTGCCTGCACGACAGAGTGGCTTCCGGAGAACCAGCAGGACCGGGCCTCTCGCATCCACCTACCTGGCTACGCAGATGCAGTCCTTGAAGACAGGCGTGATGAAGCCTGCCAGGGAGGGCGCGGGCCACAAGAAGGACACCGAGGTGACCGACAGCGACAGCGACAGCGGGCGCAGGCCTAAAAAGGCGCTGGCTGCTTTGGAATATTTTAAATGAGATGCAAATCACCCTCGACTGGCCATTAGTTTTCACTGCAGTGTTTGCAGGTGGAGTTGAATGTAAACCCCGGGGAATACAGAAGGGCGGGTCAGAGAATGCGGCTGCGCTCTGGCTCTCTGTGGCGGTACGGAGCTTGGAAGAGGAAGGGCCCCGAAGGAACCCCATCCTTTCTGCAGCCGTCTGGCTCTGCCCTCCAGCCCACCCCCCGGTTCCCAGAGGAACCCCAGGGAGACCCTGCCCCAGTGCTCTGAAATGAAGTGGACAAGGTGAATGCAGGAAAGGGGCGGGGGTGGGATGGAGAGAGGAGAGGGAGCTGTCAGCCCAGCCTCCGGATCAGCACCTTTCCTTCGTGGTCTGCAACCCGCACCCTTGGTCGCCCTCACCCCTCGCTCAACACGGTATCTGTCCATTCTTCGCGCGGGTCTCCATCATCCAGCCCCCCCTTCTCTATTCATTTTTAAGGCTTCCCTCTCCTGCCCCACCCATCCACACCGGCAGGCCAAGCCATCCTCACCGAGAGTCCTCTTGGAACCGCTCCGGCCTTGGGCTGGCGGCTCCCGAGGTCCCCGCCCGGCAGGGTACAGAGCGAAGGGGAGGGGCGCTAGGATAACCCACTCAGATGCGCAACCGCACCCCTTCACGCAAGGGCGTGCCGTAGCTCAGGCCCGCCCCCCGCACTTGACGTCATACCTGTCACCCACTCAGACCCAGCTCAGCAGCTTTACCTCCCAAGGGGCTCGTGGGCAACACCCCCTGGTCCTGGGCCTGGCTTCTGCACAACCACCCGCCCCCCCTCTTACTGCCCGATTCCGGACAGAGTCGGGCTCCTACACAGGAGCAGAAACAGACAGAGCACAATAGGGTTACACGATAATTTATTGAGCGCCTCCCTCCCTGCCCTTGTGGTCTCCAGATCACTTTTTCCGCTTGTAGAGCTTGTTCGCTAGCGCCAGGAAGATGCCTGGGGGGAGTGGCGCAGCGTGCTGCTGGATAAGGCTCATGAGGCAGTTGTAGCTGTCTTCCTCATACCGCAAGAACACAGACGGCAGATCCAGCTCCTCATACAGCGCCTTCACCCTGGCCACCTTCTCCGCGTCCTTCTGCCCATAATTCTCCTAGAAAGCAAGGGAGGCAGAACAATGGCCTCGGCCTTCGCCAGAGCCTTCAAGACCTCTGCACTCCCTCATCCACAGTTTCCAGAGTGCCTCCAGTTTCCAAGTGTCTCTGGGTCTCAGACCACCAGCTTCTGCTCCCCCATCCCGAAGGCTCAGACACTGACTCAGGCCCACCTTCCTCTACTGTAGGGTTCCTCAACCCTGACAATGTTGAAATTTTGGGCCAGATCATAGTTTGGGTGAGCTATTCTGTGTGTTGTCTATGTTTGGCAGCATCCCTCGCCTCTACCCACTAGACACCTTTAGCACAGGTGTTCAAGTTGTGATGACAAAAATTATCTGTTGTCAGCCAGATGTCCCCACCTCAACTGAGAACCACCACTGCTCTACCCACTTTTTTTGTTCTATTTTGTTTTTTGTTTTTTTAAGACAGGGTCTTGCTATGTAGTCCATGCTGCCCTTGAACTCACTATGGAGCTCAGGCTGGCCTCGAACTCACAGTGATCCTCCTGCCTCAGCCTCCCAAGTACTGGGAATACAGGTGTGCGCTACCACACCCGGTGTCTACCCCCTTTATCAGCCCAGAGATGCCAGGCCCACTCCTGGGCACCTGCAAGATCTGGCGCTGCTCCGGAGTGGCCCGCTGTAGACACTGAACCACCAGCCAGCTGCATTTGTTGTCCTGGATGTCGGTGCCAATCTTTCCCGTCACACTGGGGTCCCCAAAGAGGTCAAGGAAATCATCCTGGACAGGGGCAGCAAAGGAAGGATGAGGGGTTCCCAGACAGGGCAGGAGGAAAGCCGAGGCCCATTCCCTGCCGCAGCCTCTGTTGGGCCTTCCTACCTGGATCTGGAAGAACTCGCCCATCTCCATCAGGATCCTCCTGGCATTGCTATGCTCCTTCTCCCCATCAATGCCGGCCTGCAGGGAACGGGGAGCAGATGCCATACTGCTTCATCTTCCCGCTGCCTCTAGTGGGGTTCCACCCTACTGCAGCCCTCAAGGGTCTCTCCTTCCAGGCATCCTTGCCCTCCCTGATCCAGAAGTCCTGACCAACACTCCAATCTCTCTACCACTTATTTTGGCTGGCCTTCCTGGAACTCCTCCATCTGGAGGGCCTTGTGAGCCTCAATCACTCTAATCCTTCTTCCTAATCTTTTTGCCACCTCCAGCGTCTTTCAGGGAGCGAAGTTCAGGGTAAGCAGTTAGTGCCAGTGACAGCCTTTGAATCCAGTCTCCTCCCTCTCAGCCTAAATTAATCTGCTTCTCACTCCTGTCCATACTCAGATACAGGACTCACTGTGCTCCTACTAGGAGCCAAGGGCTTTCATGTGCCAGGCGAATCTTTACAATCCTGTGAGGCAGGAATCTGATCCAGATCTTACAGCTGAGGAAACACTCAAAGCTGGTTGTGGTGGTACATACCTGTAATCCCGGCATCTAGAAGGCTGAGACAGGAGGATTGCTGTGCCTGTGCTACATAGTGAGTTCAAGGCCATAGACTAAGTGACTTGCTCAAGGTGACACAGCCATTTGGTGGGGGGTACTTGAATGTCCCAGTTATTTACTCTGTGCCTTCCTGTCTCAAAGCCCATGTCGGGCAGTGAGGCTGAGGAGGCTGACTCACCATGTACATGGCAGCAGCGACAGGCAGGTAGAAGGAGTAGAAAGCTGTCTTGTACTTGACAATAGATTTGTACCTGTGTATTGGGAGAAGATAAACCCCTCAGAAGGCAACGCCCACTCTGCACCCTCCTCACATGGGTCCCTTTCCCTGCAGGCCAGACGTGGGTCCCACGAGGCTCACCTCTTTTCGGTGTATTTGCTGAGATCCACATGGCCCTGGGGGGCTGTTATGACATCCAGAGTCTGCCCAACCTCTGTCTGATAGCTAGTCTAAGGGCAAGGAACATGGCCATGAGCCAGGGTTTCTCCACATACAGGAACGCTGACATCCAGGGCCTTGCATCCCATGCCCCATCCCAGTTGACAACTGGGCAGAGTCAGAAATCGAACAGGAGGCATGAAAACTCCAGGCCCACATTCATGCGGGTCCCTTATTACCACATCTTCCCATCACACAGGGCAGAGCCCTTCTTGCCACTACCACCAAGCTCCCAGCCCTCCATTGTCTTGCTCTTCCAGGCAATCTGGATGAGCACGTCCTAGAGGCCAAGGCCACTGTGGCAACCTCTGGGCATGGGTGCCGACTGGTAGCTCACCTGCAGGAAGAGCTCAAGCAAGTTCAGGTAGTAGGGCTGCTCCCGGCAGTGGAACTTCAGCAGGCGGTAGATACAGGCTTCCAGAAGGAGAGCATCATTGACAGCATCCAAACCTATGCCTGGCTGTTAGGGCACGAGAAAACAAGTCATTCATGTCTGCCCTTCATTTCTACCTAGAATTGTCACCCCCAGACAACACCACCAGGCTGTATGCAGTCACCTCCCCACGGAGGAGGGCCTGTCCCTGCCCACATTACCTTCCGATACCAGCAGACCTGTCCCCGCCGGGTAAGGGATGAATCCATGATATCGTCTGTCACCAGGAAGAAAGCTTGCAGCTAGAAAAAGGAAGAGACCCCAGGGCTTTTTACTGTGCCTTCTGTGGGCAACAGCACTGCTGCTCTAGATGCTCACTGTGAGCTGGGAAGGACCGCCAGGGTGCAGAGGCCAAGGGCTTGAGTTACAGAAGACCTTGAAAAGTGACAAGACCTCTTTGGCTCAGACTCCCCATCTGTAAGATGGGGCCACAATACTTATTTTCAGGGTAACAGATGAAACTCATCAGACATCTCTTATTTTGGGGGGGAACAGGGTTGTACCCAGGCTAGCCTCAAACTCAAGGTCTTCCTGCCTCAGCTCCCAAGTGCTACAGTTACAGGCATGTGGATCTCTGAAATTTCTAATCAGCCTTAGATTGTCTCTGGTGTTAGCAGGATTATAAAACACCCTCACATAAGGTACTCTTGCCAAAAACTACAATGAGTGCTTAAAGATTATTTCATCATCAGCTGAAAACACTAATAAGCCAAACATTGTGTCACATGCCTGTAATCCCAGCACTCTGAGAGGCTGAGGCATGGGAATTCCAAATTAGAGCCCAATCTAGGCAATTTAGCAAGACCCTGGGGATGTGGCTCAGTGAAAAGTGCTTGGGATTCAATCACCAACACCACAAATAAATACATATGTACATACAAATAAAGTTAAAAAAAAAAAAAAACTTTTAAAAATCATTTCTTGGGGGCCGGTGAGATGGCTCAGTGGCTTAAGCGCCTGCCCGGCAAGCGCAAGGGCCCAAGTTCGACTCCCGGATCCCACATACGAAAAAGGGGCTGGTGATATCGCTCAGCGGCACGGGCGCCTGCTGGCGCGCGAGGTCCTGAGGTCGACCCCCCGGTACCCACAAAAAAAAAAAAAAAAAAAAAAAAAAAATCATTTCTTGGGCTAGGCGTGGTGGAGCACACCTGTAATCCCAGCATTCAGGAGGCTGAGGCAAGAGGATTGCTGCAAGTTTGAGGCCAGTCTGGGCTATATAGTGAGTTCAAGGCCAGCCTAAATCATACAGCCAGACCCTGTCTCAAAACACCAAAAAAACTAAATTTTTTAAAAAAAGATTTCTTTATACAACTTGACTTTTCTTGACTTTTTTTTTTTTGGTCATTACTAAGGGTTGAACCTAGGGCCTCACATACTAGGCAAGTGCTCTGCAACTGAGCTACACATTTGCCTCCTCCCCAAGTCAGAGTCACACTACCACTGAGCTATATCCCCATCCCTCACCCCCCCCTTCTTTTTTTTGTTTTTGTTTTTTGAGACAGGGTCTCCCTATGCAGTTCAGGGTGGCCTTGAACTCACTATGGAGCCCAGGCTGGCCTCAAACTCTAAGCCTCAGCCTCTAGAGTGCTGGGGTTACAGGCATCTACCACCACACTCTGCTCCCTTTTTTTTTTAGACAGGGCCAAGCTGAACTTGAACTATGTAGTCAAGGCTGGCCTTGCAGGAGGATCACACGGACTTCAAGGCCACCCTTGACTATGGCACATAGCAATACCCTGTCTCAAAAAGAAGTTAGTCAGGGGGAGCTTGGGACATATTTCAGTGCCACAGGCCCAGAGTTCAACTTCCAGGACTACAAAAAAAAAAAAATATATAAGAACCTATTTCTCCTACCACGAATGAAGGCTTTAGACTAGGCCAGCAAACTATATACTTTCAAAGGCCAGGGAGCCAGAAAGAGAAGGCAAGGAGCTGTGAGGATGGAAGCAAAGCAGAGACACACAAGAAAGCCTGTGCCATCTTGGGGAAGCAGCTTGACTTGGCTTCGGCCAGCTATCGTATACAAACACAGACCCAGATGTTGCAAATTTCCAACTAATGCCAGAAATCTGGGTTGTTTTTTGTTTGGTTCTGTTTTGCAGTACCAGGAATTGAACCCAGGGAGTGCTGAGCTACATCTCCAGCCCTTTTTATTTTTTATTTTCAGACAAGAAGTTGCCCAGGCTGGTCTCAAATTTGCAATCCTCCTGCTTCAACTTCATGAGCAATTGAGATTATAGGAATCCACCGCCTCACCCCGTGGTGTGAAATTTAGGGGATTTAGGCTTAAAACATTTTCAAAAACTTTCAGTGGGCTGCCAGTGTTGTTTCTGCTTTAGAATAATCTTTTGGAAGGAACATGACAATTTATGGTTGACCTTTGCTCACTGAGTAACCCTTAAGTAATTCACTGTGCCCAATCTGGCTGTAGTCAGACCTACAGACTGGACCTAGGAATACCCCGGCCCTCCCTTCCTCCCATGGCACCCCCATTCAAAGCGGCTCACCAGTTCCACACACCAGCCCACGGTCAGTGCCCGCTGCAGACTGTCTGCATCCTGTTTTCTTGGCTCTACCAGCTCCCGGAATGCTACCAGCACTGTCAAACCCCGGTTGTACTTGCCTCCGATGGCATTGTACTCTAGGACCTACGGCCAAGGGAGACAGACAGAGCATCAAGGTACACGAAGCAGCGACTGTGATTTCTTCTTTCCAACAACCACCTAAATTCAAACTCCCCCTCCAGAGAGCTCTTCAATTGCTTCTTTCTTAGTTCTGTCCCAAGTCCTGCAGCACAGCTAGAAGAGTTGCCAAGTGCCCAGTGTTTAGCCATGCACTCTCCGTTCTCTTCCCCAGTAAATTTAAAGGCTCCTGCAGACTCAATTCTTCACCTAAAATGACTAAATTCTGCTCCCAATGCAGAACTCAGGGAAAACACAGCTACAGAAACAGCTGACTTGCTCAGGTCCCCTGCCTGATTGTACCCCCCCAAGCACTTCCTCTTCACAATCTATCCCTACTTTCCCCACTACTTCCTCCTTCCCACAGTTCAACCCATCTGCCAATGAAACGTCTGCATTAAATACAAGGCTCCTCCAAGGTTGGCCAGAGAGAAGCTCAAAGGAGACCCAGGTTGGGAGCCATCTCCCCCTCCTCCAATGGCACCTCCTCCTGCTGGGGTCTCTCACTGTGCCCTCTGCTGCCCTGCTGCCATCCAGAGCTAACCCAGAGGGAAGATGTCCCTTTTAGTCCTTATCCCAGTATAGAAAAGGTCCCTCCTCCCTTTGCCTTGGTTCCCCTCAGACAGATGAAATAGACAGACCACATTCATAAAAAGAATTTTACTAAATATTTCATGAAAATAAAGGGGAAAAAAATAAAAGAACATAAGTGTTACAGCAATTCCCTCCTGTCCTGGAATAGGAGTTTCTGACAGTACGGTAACTCCCTTCCTCAGCTCTCTGGGGAGACATACAACCTCAGATGGCCTTGCCCCCAGGTGTCTGCCACGGGAGCATCCTAACATTTCAGAATATAGAGTCGAAGATTTACCAGGTTCAAGGACTCTACTTCCAGGAAGGCAGTTTGGACAGCCCACCTTCTACACAGTCACAAGTCAGGGTGATGGGCTGCATAAGTACACCTGCCCAGACTCCAGCCACTCCAGGGGCAACCCAGAATCACTCAGGTGAAAGCCTCATCCCACATCCATCACAAGTCCCCTCAAAGCCCTCAATGAATCTCACCCACATGCAGTGACAAAGTCTTGCTTCCTTGAGTCATGAATCCCTTACCTCCTTGAGCCGGGCAATGACATCTCCTATTTCTGGGTGCCCTGTGTCATCTTCAGTCAGCACCCTGACAATCTGAGAGAAGTGCTGGATGAAATTCTGCATTTCTTGAGCATAAACATCAGATTTCTGCTCTCCATTCATCCTGAGAGAAGAGCAAAGTGCTCTGAGAAAAGGAAGAACAAGTGAGAAACTTGATCAGGTGCTCCCCTCCCCAAGGCCCCTCCTAACCACACTCACCGAGGCTCCTCTGTCCACACTTGGCACCAGCAGCGGGCACCGTGCCAGGCCCCCAGGACTGGGCACCCGTGCACGAGAGAGGGCCTCCGTAGAGAACCCAGCCACCTCTCCCTGGGTGCCCAGCAGGGGGCTGGCAGCAGGAAGACCCCCACAGATCTCAGCAAGCGGGACAGGGGCATCGTGGGAGTGGCATAGGGAAGGGGCAGGAGCACTCCCTGCAGGGGCAAGCACCGAAGGCAGATGCAAGGGCAACAACTGTATCACCCCCAAACCAAACTTTTGCCTCCTGGCCTCTCGCCCTGTAGTGGCCAGTATTTGGGTATAATTACAGCAGAAGAATATGTAAAGGACAAAAAATATGTCTGGGTGACTGAGATCCAACAGATCTTCACTTAAAATGAGATAACTAAAACTAAATGTCTTCAAGGCTTCTGTGCACAAGGTGACGGAGGTAACACAAAGCAGAGGACACCAGGGCTAAGGGGCTGGGGAGGGCCTCAAATCACCCATTGTACAGAAGCCAAACTGAGGCTCCGAGAGGTAAACAGCCAGGCAGACATAAACCTAGAACCCAGGTCTACCCTCGTCGGCAGAGAAGAGGGGCACCCAGGCTCTGGGCTACGCGGCGGGGAGTGGACAATAATGGGCTGGAACCCGTGGGTACTGCGGACATATGGTCTGTAGCACCGGAACGGGCGTCCCGGGTCTCACAGGAGAGCTGGGACTGCGCAGTTGACCTCGGAACCGCTCCGGGCAGGTGGAGAGGGCTGGCAGCAGGAGTTAATCGGGGGTCCGAGCATCTTTGGAGCTTCAGGAAAGTACATGGGCAAAGTTGGGAAGTTCCTTCAAGCACAGAGGGGCCAGCCAGTCCGACCCACAGACTCCCAAAAGGACAGGACCGGCACAACAGGCTGGGCTCTCCGTGCGGCACATTACCGCCGGAAGTAAGGCTCGGTCCGAAAGCTTTGCCTCCAGCCCCAGCTTGCGACGACTCTCACCTGTTCTAGATGCTGCTCCTGCTTGGCCCAGATTGTTAGCGGGGTAAGCCTAAAAAATGAACGCGCTCGGCACTGGGCCCTCTGGGTCGGGTAGTTCTCCGCCTCTCCTAGCTGGCGGCAGGTATATGCACCACTAGACTACAACTCCCGGCATTCCTCGGAAGGGGGCGGGACGACACGAGCTAGCGCCCCTGGCGCGGCGGAAATTGAAAGCGCTGATTGGCTACTTACCCTCGCGCGAGCATGGGGCCCTGTGGCGGATGACCAATGGGAGGGCTGCTCGCTGGGCGATAGGCCGGGAGGCGCTTGGTAGGTTGTAAGTAGTGTGGGGATTGAAGCCAAAGTGCCAGGGGCGAACAAGTCTAGGAACTCTCGGTCAGCCTGTCTCCTTGGCTGTTTGCTTCAGTTTTCATTCTCTTCGCGTACAGCTGATTAGCATGTTAGTAAAACCCCAGCAGAACAAATTTACCACTTATTCTAACTCGGAAAAATCATTTAAAACCCGGAATCCTCATATGACTCTCCTGAAACTGCCTTTCCTTGTCTGTTGAATGAGGATGGTAGCGTGAGATATCTGGAGCTGGGCTCTCTCACCATTCATTCACCATGCAAAAATTATTTACTGCTAGACGTGGTGGCGCAAGTCTGTGATCCCTGCACTCGGGAAGCTAAGGTAGAAGGATCGCCGTGAGTCCTCTATAGCCTGGGCTACAGAGT
This sequence comes from Erethizon dorsatum, assembly GCA_028451465.1. Classification (NCBI taxonomy): domain Eukaryota; kingdom Metazoa; phylum Chordata; class Mammalia; order Rodentia; family Erethizontidae; genus Erethizon; species Erethizon dorsatum. The sequence continues at coordinate 68,210,035 of CM051829.1, read as the reverse complement.
GCCCACTAGGTACTAAGAATGTAGCAGCAGACAAAAGCGAAATCTGTGCTCTAGTGCAGCTAACAATCTAACATCCTGCATTGGAGGTGGAGAACATGTTTAACAAGTGTAGATGATGTAAGAGTAGAGCAGGAAAGGAGGACAACGCATGGGAACACCCCAGTATTAAGTAGAGTGATACCTGGCAGAGGCTCACCCCTGTTATCCCAGCGGTGGGGGAGGGGCGGTGCTGAGTCAGGAGGATCGCTGTGAGGTTGAGGCCAGCCTAGGCTACATAGTAAGACCCTGTCTATAAATAAATAAACAAATAAATAAAGTGATAACACCCAGGCGTGGTCGTGCAGGCCAGCATGGGCTGCATAGTGAATTCATGGCCAGCCTGAAGAGCATAGTGAGACCCTGTCTCAAAAATAAATAAAGTGATCAGAGAAGGCCTCACCGACAAAATGGTATCTGAACAAATCAGTGCTATAAGCAACATGGCCCTCTACTAAGCCAGGATTAGGTTTCTTGTTTGGAAAACATCAAAGAGACCAGTGTGACTGGATTGAAGGGAAGATAGTAGAGGGAGGACTGAGAAATAGCAAGGGGTCCCCTGGGCCACTGTGGGGATTCAACCTTTCACTCTGTGAAGGCAGCATCCACGGGTGTTGAGCATCCGTGTGTCTTCCATGTCCTCGGCTTCTGCCTACTTCTCCCCAGACCCCTCTCTCAGGATATGCTTTGTGAAAGGAAAGGTGTTCCTGGAAATTGAACCCAAGGCCTCACCCATGCTAGGCAAGCATTCTACCACTGAACTCTATCGCCAACTTCTTTCTTTCTTTCTTTTTCTTTGATGAGGTTTCACTATCTCCCTGTGTAGTTCCAGACTGGGCCAGCCTAGGCTGGCCCCTAATTTGAAATCCTGCTGCCTCAGCCTCCTGAGTTCTGGGACTACAGGTGTGAACCACCATGCCCAATTCTCAAAAAAAAAAGAAAAAAAAATTTTTTTAAGGGCTAAGGATGTAGCTCAGTGCAAAGGCCCTGATTAAATCTGGTTTCTGGTTTTGTATATTTGTTCCTTCGTGTATTGGGTGTTGGGCCCAGGGCCTTTATACTGAGATATATCTCCAGTCCTTTTTATTTTTTTATTATTTTATTTTATTTATTTATTGAGACAGAGTCTCACTAAGGCTAGTCTCAAACTTGTGATCCTCCTGCGTTAGCCTCCCAGAGAACTGGGATTTCAGGTATGCACCACCGTGCCAAAGTCAGAGTTTCTATTGGAGCTGATAAAAGTTTGGGAAATTGTTGTGATAATAGTTGTACAACATTATGAGTGCACTTAATATCCCTGAACTGTACATTTCAGAGTGATCAATTTTATCTTATGCATAGTTTATCACAATGAATGGCCCAGACCAGCCCTACTTTACACCTCTCTGGCAGTGTCCTCACTTGTATGAGTGAGGGTTCCATGGATGAATTTCAGGGAATCCGAGACAAAAATTGTGAGGCCAACCAAGTCCTCTCAAAAGGAAGGAAGGAAATGCAGTAGTCTAAGATGGATTGTTGCTAAAGCAGGTGAAAGGCAGTCCTGAGTGGTGTGTATTGTACTATCCTGCTGTCTGCATAAAGAAGGAAAAGGTTGTACATCGTTTGTATCTGACAGAAATATCAGGGAGGGTGGATAGAAAATTCAGAACCTGGTCAGGTATTGTAGGGACCTGAGCAGCCGGGGAGGTGTGGTGAAGAGGGAGGAGAAGCTCTTCACCCATGTCCTGTACCTCTGCAACTTGTATACTGCGCAGATATCTACTCAAATAAATAGACACACATTTTGAACAAATTCTGTGGACGCAGGGCCACACCCCTGTGCTCTCCTGCTGTCAGAGGGGTTGCTGTGTGTTGCGCATGCGGACGGCAACGACTCGGTGCTCTCTTGGAACAGCGCTCACAGGCTTCCACCGACATTATCTTCCCGCGGCCTTGAGGTTTGTTATCTCGGACTGCAGATGACGAAACTCAATTCCCGAGCGTTGCGAGAAGGCGGTGCCGCCCCCTTGCTGTCATCAGGGGCCTGCGGCTCTCGGGCGCCCCCTGCAAGCCGGCCGGGGACCTTCCCGGGGGAGTCCGGGGTTCCCAGGTCTGCAGAAGAACGCGGCCTTGGGCCAGCGATCAAGCACGCGCTGTGGGTGTGCGAGCCCAGGAGCCTCTGTGTGAAGTCCGGGTGTACCCGTGTCTGATTCTGGGAGTGTGCGTGTGTGGGTGGAAAGCGGTAAGGTAGAGTGTGTGCATGTGTGTGCCTGTGTGTGGCGTTGGCAGCCTCAGACCTTGACTCAGTTGGGCCCCAGTGTTAGCTCTGTGAAGCCACCCTGACCTCCTCCCTGAGTGCTGGGATGACAGGTGTGGGCCACCACGCCCAGCCAAAGGGGACCGGGCACTGCGTGGGCCAGGAATCTGTCTAACCCATTCTTTTGCAACTCTGAGGCACCTCCCCTGCCCTCACCTCAGGACTCTGAGACAGTCCTAAGAAGGATGGAATGGAGCCAAGTGGTGACTCCCTTGGGCCTGAATTTCAGCTCCACTACTACTAGCACTACACACACAGACATACACTAATATATACACAGTGGTACTGGGAATTGAACCCAGGGCCTTCCACTAAGCTACAGCCCAATCCTATGTAGCCCAGGATGGCCTTGAACTTGTGATCCTCCTGCCTCAGACTCCTGAGTGCCAGGATCACAAGTGTGTGCCACCACACTTGACACTGACTAGATTTTTAGTCTTAGACAAATGTATCAGGCAAGGTACTTTCAGGAAATGGAGGACTCTCTCAAACTAGATAATTTGAGGATTGTTTCTTAACAGGATTATATGCTAAGGGGTGGGCTACAGGGTGTTGGTAACCCACAAGAGATGGTGTGTCACCCAGATCTGGTCACAGTAGACTCATTATCCCCTGAACCTGGGCGTGGGGAGAGAATGCTCCTAGAATCTGCAAAGAGGGTTCTCTGGTAGGAGCTGTGGTGGTGGCAACTCCACAGTGGGGAGAGGAGTTGTGTGTGCCCCACCTAGCAGTCCATCTTGTCTCCTGTGGGTGCCACTTGCCACTGGCCAAACTCTGCAGAAGCCACGGGCAAAGCCTTCAAAAGCTGCTGGCCCTGGAGCGGAGCTGAGAAGGGTAGAGAAGGGGTCTGCAGTGGCCACTGAAGACAGGTGGCACAGCCCGCTCAGCTCCTCCTCTGTACGCTCCTCCCTCCCTCTTCATCCTCCTTTCCTTCTAGGTCGTCAGGATAAAAGCAGATACTGAACATGCAGGAAGTACTCAATGAACAGATCCATTGCCAGTCTGGATTTTAATGATTAACTTGAATCTTAATTTATCTCAAAGCCTCCCCTTCCCTCCACCTCCTTGCACCATGGTCCCCCATCACCTCCCAACTGAATTCATGCATTGCCCCATTGGTCTCACATGCCTGCTCTGGGCTCTCCACCCACCAGTCACTTGGGTCACGTCCCTCCCTTGGATACAAGGCCCTGCCCTCCACTCCAGGTACATGGCCACATGGCAGCTCTCCCTCTCTGACACCAGCATGTTCTTCCTCAGAGCCTTGCCATATATGTCCATGCCCACAGAAAGCTCCTTTTCTCCCTTTGTCCCTGGTGTTTCTTTATCCTTCAATCTCAGTTTAAACATGTTAACATCAAAGAGGCCCTCCCCACCCACCTCATCTAAAATACATTCCCAGCCAGGCATGGTGGTACATGCCTATGATCCCACGACTCTTGAATTCCAAATGCAAGCCCAGCTTGGGCAACTTAGTGACTTAAAAATAACTTTCTCAAAATTAAAATAAAAATGGCCCTGGTTTCAATCCTCAGTACTAAAATTTAATTTAATTTTTTTGTTTTGTTTTGTTTTTTGATACAGAGTCTTGCTATGTAGTTCAAGCTGGACTTGAACTCACTATGTAGCCCAGGTTGACCTCAAACTCGTGGCGATCCTCCTGCCTCAACCTTCCAAGTGCTGGGATTACAGACACGTGCCACCACTCCTGGCTCTACTTTAATTTAAGACATTCCCCTCCACTCCCTACTGGCCCACCTGTTGTAGAACCATGATCCCTGCCATAACAGCGCTTACCAAGTGTAGTTATACACTTATTTCCTCGACACTTTGTTATAGTCTCTCTCCCCACTATACTACTATAAATTCCACTGATGGGAAAGACACTCAATTTTTTTTTTTTGTTTAGCTTGGTTTGGGTTTTGCAATACTAGGGACTGAACCCAGGAAGTGCTGAGCTATATCCCCAGGACTTTTAAGTTTTTTATTTTGAGACAAAGTTCCACTAAATTGCCCAGGCTGGCCTCGTATTTGCAATCCTTCTGCCTCAGCCTCCCAAGTAGCTAGGATTATAGGCATGTGTCACGGATCTGGCTAGACCCTATCTAGTTTGCTCATGACTGTATCCTCAGGGCCTGTCAGAGAGGAGGTGCTCAATAAATAGGAAGGCAGTGAACAGGTAAATGGTAGATAATGTGATGATGATGATGATTGATGATGATGTCACCAAAGCCCTTCCAGACAACCCCACTGTTCATCAAAGCTAAACCCACAGCAAGAGTCATACAACAACAGCAGGAAGGAAGTACCCACAGGGACTGCCCCATACCACCCCAAAATGGGGCCTGTTGGGATTGTCAAGAAGCACTAAGTGCCAGGATGATGAGTCCAAAAGCACATATTAGGGGAATTTACATTGAAAGGGGGCTACACTGGATCCTTGCAGTGCACAGCAAGATGAAGAATGTTCTACCTGGGTAGGGGAGAGGGTTGAGGGAATTTGCCTGGGGCAGGGCTAGCTCCTGTGTTTAGCCACCCCATGATCAACAACAGCCTGAGGTCTATCAGCACCTGGGAATGTTCAAAGCCTCATCTTGGGTTGTGGCTGCCCAGGTCACAGAGTGGTCTCTGTATTTCTTGGTCAGGACAGAGAAAACAAGTGGGGAAACTGAGGGACTGCTTACCCACCACACTATCAAAAGGCTCCCCTTCCTATTCCTTCAGACTTAGGGGCTTCAGGAACCCCCTGCTCCTTAGATTCATCTAGCATTCACTTCAGTAAAATAGAAAGAAAAAGGGATGATTAAAAAAAATCTCTATTCAGGTTGATGACTAGGCAGCGTGAATGGATTGAAAATTGATCAAGAAAAATGGATGAGATAGGGGAATGGCAGAAGCAGGAGCAGAGGGCAGAGGTCTTGGGGAGGGGCTTTAGGGGGACTGGGCTGCCCACTGGGTGTGCCCCTTCTCCATTCTCTGGCTTCTGTAGATAAGACCAGCAGTTTTATCATTTTCTCCTCCCAGTGCGCACGTTCTGGAAGCATGTCAATTCCAAATGTTCTACCCCAGCAGCTTTGTTCATGGATCTCCCAGTCTCAAAGAGACTTAGCCAAGTCCATCCTCACTGGAGCTCCAGGAGGTAAGAAGGGGAACAGAGGAGGAAATAATTGTGGAAATCAGGAGTGGGGCAGAGGACTGGGGTGGATCTGTGTCTGTCAAAGTGCAGTTCCTGGTCTGGGCCTCCTGTACAGGTCCTGCATGCAGGCCTGCAGGGAGCCTGCAGCATGGGAGCCATACGGTACTCCCATGCTGCCTGGACTCTGGCCCTTGGCATAAAAGCTGGAGAGATACTAGTGACACTTTAACTAGTGTCACTGCGCAGCCCAGCTCAGCCCCAGCCACCGGACCTCAGGGTTCAGACACAGTGCAAAGCAGACCCACAGAGACAGGCTCGGAGCGCAGAAGCATGGAAGGTGCACCTGGACACAGGGCTTCCCTGGACCAAGTTAAAGCCCTAGGCCTGGGGTAGCGCCAGTGGCCTGTGGAAACTGAGGGGGGGGGGCAGTCCATTGCCAGAGGTTGCCAGGAAGTAAACAGGGACCTTGGAAGAGGGAACTGGGTAATTCTGGCATGGATAATGAGGTGCTACTATGAATATGGGGGGGGGCTGGGACCAGAAGCCAGGTACAGCTGGGTGACTGGAACTTGAGCCTAGAATTGGTCAGATCTAGATTTGAATCCCATCCTAGTTACTTAGAAACTGCATGATCTTGGGTGATATATTTCACTGTTCTCTTTTTCCCAATTGTAAAGTCAGGATATGATAGAGCATTTACAATACCTGCTCAGTAAGTTCCTTGGTCATGTGTACATGATGCCCATGTACAAGGTCATCTGTACACGATGGCCTGCACAAAGGGAGGGCTCTGCACACAAGGGAGTGCCCGCAGGAGGTGTGTGGAAGCTGAGATGTAGCCCCTGAGCCCCTTCCACCACAGGGCCAGCGGGGTACCTGCGGCGAGCCAGTGTGGCCCAGCTGACCCAGGAGCTGGGCACCGCCTTCTTCCAGCAGCAACAGCTGCCAGCTGCCATGGCTGACACCTTCCTGGAACACCTCTGCCTGCTGGACATTGACTCGGAGCCGGTGGCTGCTCGCAGCACCAGCATCATCGCCACCATTGGTAAGGCCATCTCAATGTGCTTCCTCAACTTTGCTGTCCTTTGATACCATACCACGTTTGACACAATTATTCATTCTACAATTACCTTTTAGTGTTGTTTTTTGCAGCACTGGGAATTTTTTGTTTTTTTTGAGACAGAGTCTCGCTATGTAGTTCAGGCTGCCCTTGAACTATGTAGTCTAGGCTGGCCTCCAACTCACAGTGATCCTCCTGCCTCAGCCTCCTGACTGCTGGGATCACAGGCATACTCCACCATGTCCAGCTATCTCCAGCCTTTTTATTCTGTTTTTTAATTCTGACACAGAGTATTGTGTGTTGCTAAGTTGCCCAGTCTGGGCTCAAACTATGATCCTCCTGCCTCAGCCTCCCAACAGGCTTGCAGCATCACTTCCAGCCATTCAACAAATATTTGCTGAGCATCCAGTAGGTGAGGCTTGGGGCCCAGGGCAGTTGGAGGGGGTGCAGATCAGAGAAGAAAGCAGACAACAGTTCCCTTAAGGAACTGACACCCTAGCTGGATAAAACAACAAATAATAAAAAATTATTGCAAAATAAGTAGTGTGTTAGAGAGTAATAAATACTATGGGAAAAAAGAGAAATGTAGAGCATAGTAAGGGGAGTCAGGGATGCGAGATGGGAGGCAGGTTGCAGCCCCAGACAGGGAGGGCAGGGCAGCCACTACCGGGCAGAGGAGACCTGAACACAGGAGAATTAGCTCTGCAGACAGCTGGGGAGAGAGTTGCAGGTGACGGCAGCACTCAGCGAAAGCCATTAGGAAGCTAGAGTAGCTAGACAGCATTAAGGGCAAGGGCAGCAGGTGGGAAGAGACAGGAGGGAGGGAGGGCGGGGAGGGGCTTCATAGGCCATTGTTAGAATGAGGTTGTCCTCCACATGTGGCAGAGACTACACAATCTTGAGCAAGCGGACAACCAGCTCTATGTATGTATTTATGTATGTATGGTGTTTGGTTCTTTTGAAACAGGGTCTCGCTGTGTATTTCAGGCTGGCCTTGAACTCACTGTGTAGAACAAGCCGGCCTCAAACTCCCGGCGATCTTTCTGGCTCAGCCTTCCGAGTGCTGGGATTACCGGCGTGCGCCACCATGCCCGGCTGTTTTAACAGAACCACTCGCTGCTGGACTGAAATAGGTTGGGGGTGGGTGGGGTTAGCTAGTAAGGACAGAAGCTGCTGCAGCGGCACTTCTGGCTCGGCCCGGGTGGTGGCGGTGGAGGCGGTGAGAAGTGGTTGGATTCAGAAGGCGCCGTGAGGGCGGAGCCCACAGGATCTCCAGAAGGACCGATTGGAGGGACAGGGTGGGTATGAGGGTGAGGAAGCGAGGAACCGGAAGGCGGAAGGCGGCGGCGTTATCAACTGGTCGAAAGACTGGTGGAAAGTTACAGGAGGTTCATCAGGAGTCCAGTTGGGATGTGTCGAGTTTGAAGCGCGTATTAATCATCCAGGGGAGCCAGGAGTGGGGCACGCCCGTAATCCCAGCACTCAGGAGGCGGAGACAGGAAGATTTCGAGTTCAAGCCCAGCCTGGATTACATAGTGACTTAGAGAGACCCTGACTAAAATAAAAATTAAAAAGGGCGGGGGACATAGCTCATTGGGAAAGCCGTGGGTCTCCAGTACAAAAAAAAAAAAAAAAAAATTGAAGACACAGAACCAGAGAATGACCGGGTCTATTCTGAGGGGGGTGATGGGTTGGTCGTCTCCCAGGTTTGGGAGGGAAGTCGTCTGAGCGAGGTCTCTGGCTCCAGGGCCGGCATCTCACTCCGTAGAGCGCCTCAAGGAGATGATCAAGGCCGGGATGAACATCGCACGACTCAACTTCTCCCACGGCTCCCACGAGGTGGGGAGGGAGGGAAGGAAGGGTGGGCCGGAGGACTCCCGGGTCCTAGGCACCTTCCCCTGAAATCCCGCGCCGCTCCGCCTCCAGTACCACGCCGAGTCCATCGCCAACATCCGGGAGGCAGCGGAGAGCTTCGCGACCTCCCAGCTCAGCTACAGACCGGTGGGCATCGCTTTGGACACCAAAGGCCCTGAGATCCGCACAGGGATCCTGCAGGGGGTGAGAAGCAGGGGCGGGGGGCTGGGCGAGGGGCGGGGCCGGACGAGGGGCGGGGCCGGGCGGGCTCAGGGCCGGCGGGGGTGGAGCTCACTTCTCCTCTGGCTCCGGCCCTAGGGCCCCGAGTCGGAAGTGGAGATTGTGAAGGGCACCCAGGTGCTGGTGACTGTGGACCCGGCCTTCCGGACTCGCGGGGACGCGAACACCGTGTGGGTGGACTACTGCAACATCACCCGGGTCGTGCCGGTGGGGGGCCGCATCTACATTGACGACGGACTCATCTCCCTTGTGGTCCGGAAAATCGGTGCGGAGGCGCCAGCCTGCCCGAAGACGCTGAGCACGGTCCCTGCCAGCCCCTTGGCTCTCCCTGCGCCCTTAGGCTCCTATACTCCCGTCATCCTATACTCCCCACCCGTCTGGGGGTCACCTACACCCAGACTCCTATCCTCACCCTGGGGTAGGGCTGAACTCGTGAGTTGGTCGACTCTTTTTTTTTTTTTTTTTTGTGGGTACCGGGGGGTCGACCTCAGGACCTCGCGCGCCAGCAGGCGCCCGTGCCGCTGAGCGATATCACCGGCCCCTTTTTCGTATGTGGGATCCGGGAGTCGAACTCGGGCCCTCGCGCTTGCCGGGCAGGCGCTTAAGCCGCTGAGCCATCTCACCGGCCCGAGTTGGTCGACTCTTGCACAGATTTCCATCGGGTACCTATTGTTTGTGGGACCCACACAAGGCCAGAGAGAGGAGGACACGGTTCCGATCTCTTGGGGGGCCCATCGCCTACACTCCCCCCTTGTCTTTATGCCCGACCTCTCTGCTAATGGAAGTTTGCTCTCTCCATGCCCTCAGGCCCAGAGGGGCTGCTGACTGAAGTGGAGAGTGGTGGAGTACTGGGCAGCAGGAAGGGCGTGAACTTGCCAGGTGCTGAGGTGGACCTGCCCAGCCTGTCCGAGCAAGATGTCAAGGACCTGCGCTTCGGGGTGGAGCATGGGGTGGACATCATCTTTGTCTCCTTTGTGCGGAAAGCCAGCGATGTGGCTGCTGTACGGGATGCCCTGGGGTCAGAAGGACAGGGCATTAAAATTATCAGCAAAATCGAGAACCATGAAGGCGTGAAGAAGTGAGCCTTTTATTGTCTCTTCTTCTGCCTGCCTCTCGCTGGTATATCCTGGCTCTGCTCTAGCCCTGATTCCTCCATCTGTCCAGGTTTGATGAAATCCTGGAGGTGAGTGATGGCATCATGGTGGCACGAGGGGATCTGGGCATCGAGATCCCAGCCGAGAAGGTTTTCCTGGCTCAGAAGATGATGATCGGGCGCTGCAACTTGGCGGGCAAGCCGGTGGTCTGTGCCACACAGGTCTGAAGTGAGCCCTTGGGGCTGGGACACTCTGAGGTTTTAGAGACACTGAGGGAGAATACCCACACCTTAGGGCCACAGCACATTCCTCTGTCTGGTGTTTGACCCCCAAACAATGAAGTTAGGTAGAGATACCATGACCCCCACTTTTTAGATGAGGAAACTCAACTGCCAGGGTCACACAGCTTGTAACTCTAATCCTGGCTTTAAGGGGTCTGTGAGTAGGGGTGTCAGAGAAGTAGCATGGGCAGACTCCCCGGTGGAGCGTGACTTCTACAATGCTGCCATCCACGGCATCCCCCAGATGCTGGAGAGCATGATCAATAAGCCGCGGCCGACACGGGCAGAGACGAGTGATGTGGCCAATGCTGTGCTGGATGGGGCCGACTGCATCATGTTGTCAGGGGAGACCGCCAAGGGCAACTTCCCGGTGGAGGCTGTGAAGATGCAGCATGCGGTAGGAGCTTAGAATGAAAAGCAAATGGGCAGGGAACCAAACCCTTTCTGGAACTCAGTGTCCCTGCCCAGCCTGACCTCCTGCTGCCTGCAGATTGCTCGGGAGGCAGAGGCCGCGGTGTACCACAGGCAGCTGTTTGAGGAGCTACGCCGGGCAGCACCCCTGAGCCGTGACCCCACAGAGGTCACTGCCATTGGTGCTGTGGAGGCTGCCTTCAAGTGCTGTGCTGCTGCCATCATCGTGCTGACCACAACTGGCCGGTGAGGAAGATGCTGGGAAGCCCAGACAGGGTGCTGGGTCAGGCATAGGCAGGAATAGGCCACAGCCTGGGTGTGGGCTGATCCTCAGGGATGAAGAATATTGCCCTAAGGCAAGAAGAGAAGCCCCTAATGAGAGGAGGAGGCCGGGAGAGGCAGGTCTTGGAGTATACCAGGACTCATGCCAGTGAGCTGCAGGGCACTGGCAGGGCACATGGCATCATTGGGCACACTGGCTTCAGGGCCTTTGGGCTCTTGGAGCTGGGGGCAAGTTCTTTTAGCCCACAGAGCTTTTACAGTGCTGAGGTGTTGCTCAAAGGCCCAGTAGGTCTGAGTTCAAGTCTTTGCTCTAAAACTCAGCAGTGAGACCTTGGGTAACTCACCAGACTCTGTAAGCCTGCTCACTCCTCAGGCCTGTCAATTAGCCGTTTGTTCTTCATGGGGTTCTGAGAATTAATAAGAGACATTAACTTCTGTGTAGAATTAAGTGCTATATAATGTACATTCTCTAAAACTTTTTTTTTTTTTTTTTTTGGAGACAGGGTCTTGCTATGCAGTTCAGGCTGGTCTTGAACTCACTATGTAGCCCAGGCTGGCCTCAAATTCATGGCTATCCTCCTGCCTCAGCCTCCCAAGTCCTGGGATCACAGGCGTGTACCACCATGTCTGGCCATTTTGTTTCTTAGAGAGTTTTCTCTTTATCTCATTTAGTGTACCTTTACTATCTCCTGCCTTCCTTGTGTGGTAGGAAGGGAAGGTATTCTTATACTGGTTTCATAGGGTGGGACCCAAAGACCCAGAGAAGTATGATGACTTACTCAGGGTCACACAGCTTGAGGGTAACACCTTGTTTACTGGTTCAATGCCCTTTTGCTGCTCTGGACTGACCTCCTCTGCCTCCTCCAGCTCAGCCCAGCTTCTGTCTCGGTACCGACCTCGGGCAGCAGTCATTGCTGTCACCCGCTCTGCCCAGGCCGCGCGCCAGATCCATCTATGCCGAGGAGTCTTCCCCTTGCTCTACCGTGAGCCTCCAGAGGCCATCTGGCCAGATGATGTAGATCGCCGGGTCCAATTTGGCATTGAAAGTGGTGAGATTCCAAGACCTTCCTTCCTCCCTCCCTGGCACGTACATGGAAGACCCCCCAAAACAGCTTCCCACACCCACTCAGAGCCTTACCTATCCCCTCTGCTCCCAGATTTTCCCTCCAAGAGTCACTAAGACTAAGAGGTAAAATTAAAAAAAAAAAAATACTGAGAGGTAACTCTGACTCTAAACAGGGGGAAGTTAAGCTGAGCCATGAAGGGGAGAGAGGACAGGGCCCAGCTGCTGCCTGTACCAGGTGGCTAGAGTCCATTGTGACACTGGAGAAAGCTGGAACATCTGGAACTAAAATTGAATTTACAACCGTCATATAATCGTACCCGATCTCTTCTAATCAGCGTAGCCTCAGCTTGCTACTTAGCAAGATGTACACCATTCCACCCAGGGACATGTGGCCGCTTTAACATACCACGGCGGTCACGTTCCCTGCAGTGCCCCAGTTCACTTCAGGCTCCTCATTCCCTTCAGGGTGGCCTTGAGGTGGGGAGCGTGGTGGCTTCTCCTTACGGGGCTGCCCTGCATCCCTCAGTGACTGATTGTCATCTTTCCCTCCCCCAGGAAAGCTTCATGGCTTCCTCCATGTTGGGGATCTGGTGATTGTGGTGACAGGCTGGCGACCTGGCTCTGGCTATACCAACATCATGCGGGTCCTGAGCATCTCCTGAGAGGCCCAGTTCCTCCGACCCAGCCCCCCATCCCTTCCTCCCCACTTGGCTCCCTCTGACACACAGCCCCTCCTCTGTCTCTATACTCCCACGCTCCCTATCTGAGGCCACATCTGCCATGTAGCCCCATTCTAGGGCACCCCTCCTCCTCTGTTTCTCACAGCCCTTGAAAGTCTGTGTCCAATTATGCTCTGGCTGCCTGGCAGCACCAATCCTACATTCTTTGCATCCAATCGCAAACATGTCCTGATCCTTTAATCTCAGATTGGCTGATTAATTCCCTTCCTCCAGGGTTCCCATCCCTGGGGCTGGGAAGAGGAGACAGGACCATCTTGTCCACAGTCTCCACAGGATCACTATTTCACAACACTTCATGTCCGTGCAGCCTATTGTTTTCCTTTGTGGCCCTCATGATCATCTGGGGACAATGCCACCTCCTCCTCATGGCCTCAAGCCAGGAAAGGATACCCCCTTGTGGTGACTGATAGAGACATCAAAGCATGCTTTGGGGGAAGTTAGGACAGATGGATGCTGGGGTGAACCAAGAGCCAGCCAGGCAGGCTCATCTTGTCCAGCACAGCGTCAGTGCTGGGCTTGCAGACTACTCCCCTGGCCGCTATCATGACACCTCATGCCTGGCTGGGTCGTGTCCCCTCCTGTACCCAGAAATTCCTTCGCACTCACTTTATTCCCACATACAAACCAGGAGCCAAAATGAGTATCTATTTTTTTTTAAACCCAGCTGTTTGAGAGCAATAATAAAACTTCTCCCATTCACCAAGAACCCCAGAACGCTCCCCGAAAAAGAAAGGAGATTTAGGGCCCTGGCCCCCCACATTCTTTGATGCTGCAGAAAAGGAGAGGGGACAGAGTGGATGGGTAAGGGATTACTCTTGTCCCTGAGAAGGCAGAGGGGCTGACTGGGCTGCCCTTCCCCAGGCTTGGATACCTCAGGCCCTCCCCTTACTCCTGCACCAGCAGCAGACCCAGAAGGGAAAAAACCATCAGTGAAAAACATCTTCCTCCCCTTCTCGGGCAGACCCTCCTGCCCTTACCTACATAGGGAGAGGGTTCGAATATTGCTGATGGCATTGCTTGAGGACCACAGAAGTTGGCATGGATGGACAGGTAAAAGAACAGGTGAACAAAAAGAGTTGATAAGTCAAATTAGCAAATGAACAAGTAAGTAAAATTAATAAATAACTGAATAAATAAGAAAAAGAAAAAGGTCACATAAGGGTTCTTACCCCCACCTGAGGGAATCTAGGCTAGCACACGAAGGAGGTGCCAGCTGTCCCTTAGCTTCAGGGGAGGACACCACAGGGGCAGGGGCACAGGGAAGAGGCAGCTCCTAGCTTAGGCAAAGACAGTCCTACCACTTGGACAGATGTGTGTTCCTGGAACTCAGAGGATGTAGACTGGGCGGGTCCTCAGGTGTCAGTAAGAGGCCAAAGGTGGATGCACACACTCAGGACCCAAGACATTTGTCAGCAGCAATGGAGGTACAGGTAGTTGACAGTGCCCAACTACACTAAGGGGACAGGAAGGTAACCACACCAGGCCGGCCCTGCAGGGCCATTGCCAGGAAACAGAAACATCTAGTTACTTGGCAGTGATGGTGGTGGCAAGTACTTGTGCTTAGTAAAGGGAGGGGTCGTAGGCCCAGGCCTGCACCTGGCAGGACCAGGGCCAGGAATTACCCTGGGCAAAGGGCTCTGAGTCACTTCTACTTGGCAGTGGAGACATACAGTGCCCAGCACGGTGCCTTCACCGTAGTAGGCTTGGTACACAGGACAAATGGATGAATGGACTAAGATGTCAGACAAGCTGTGGCTGCTTGAGCTTAGGATACAGAGAACATCTTCGTGGTGATCAGGGAGGCACTCCCACAGGGCAGTCTTTTGAGTCCTTTGGGCCTTCCCCAAGAGGTGTCTGCCCTCCGACACATACTGTTGCACCCTAAAAGCTAAGGCCTGTGTAACCGAGGGTTTCACATATTGGCAGAGAGCTGGGGGCCCCGGGGGGTGGCTGGCTCAGGCACTGGTGGCCTGGGTGGCTGGGCTGTCCCTGGAGGCTTGGCCAAGAGCCCCGAGGGGGGTAGGCGCTCACTTCCTGAGCCCTTCCGCCTAGGAGAGCCATCACCTGTTGCCCGTTGAGGCAGAGAAGGTTGGGAGGCTGAGAGTGGGCGGCCCCGAGGCCCTAACCTACGTCCACCTCCTCCTGGGGGAGGGCCCAGCAGGGACACCTGGGAGCGCCCTGCCCGGGAGAGGCTGGCATGGAGGGTTCGGGTCGATGGGGCAGGCAGCCGGGAGGTGGATGCCCACGGCCCCTGTGCCAGCAGAGGGCCAGCTCGGACGGGCACCAGCGGGGAGGCTGGGGAGCCTGCTGATCGCAGAGCAGAACGAGCCAGGAGGGCGGCTGGAGAGTCAGGGGAAAGGGACAGAGGGCCCCGCTGGTGAGTCAGGGCAATGGCCACATTGGAGGTCACAGCAGCTGCCTGCAGAGGTGCGTGCACCAGCGGCTCCCATAACACTGGCTTTCCACTGAGCCGAGCTCCTGTGCCTGGGAGCAGGCCCCGAACACCCCGGGCCATGTCCCTATCGTGTTGGACCAGGTGCTGCTCCATGATGCCACTGCTGCTGCTTGGACTTGGCTCTGAGCGTTTTCGCTGCAGTATGGAATTCTTCTTGCCTAGAAGTTGCCCCAGGAGGGAAGAGTTAAGGATAGGGAAGGAATCCAAGATAGAGGTTGGATATCAAAGAATGTAAGGCTACTTGGGTGGAGTCAAGGGATGGGGGTGGCATTGAGAGTAGGGACTGGGAGGAGTCAGGGGTATGGAGAAGCTGCTGGGGGACAGGGACTGGAGATGGGGTAGGAGGGAATGGGTATGGATCAAGATGGTGAGGTTGAAGGACTGGTACTTAGAAGGAGGCTTCAGGGCATGGGGACTTGGATGATGTCTCCAGGAGTAAGACAGGCTGAGGACAGTGAGCCAGTGTTGAAAGTCCTGTTGAGGGCACTTGCTGGGACTAGGGGTGTTGGAGTGTGACACTGAAGTGCTGGGCTCCTTGCTATGGAGATGGGGTGAAGCACAGCCGGGACTGAGTGGACAGGGTGGATAGGCCTCACCGATGCGGCGCAGCCGGTCCATGGCCACAGTCTCAAAAGCCCGGCGCATCATTGGGAATTCCTCAAGCACAGCATTGAAATGGTCCACACTTAGGGAGTAGAGGCGGCAGTAGGTGTCGGCCCGAACACTGGCCGTGCGCCGGCCTCGAGTCAGCAGGCAGATCTCTGCAGAAGTTAGAAGGAAGCTCAGAACCATTGTCCTCAGAGGCCTCCCTAGACTTGGGAGAACCTAATGCTTACTGCGCCCCCATACTAAGAGTCCCTAAATGCTCCAAGCATTGTCTCTCTCCAGACCTGAACAATTTCTGTGCAACTCTCCCTGTCTTTACTCTCTTCATATTAAAACTGACAAGCATAGCCTGGCACAGTGGCACATGCCTTTAATCCCAGCACTTGGGAGGCTGAGGCAGGAGGATCGCTGTGAGCTTGAGGTCAGCCTGGGCTACACAGCCAAACTCTGTCTCAAAAAAAAAAAAAAAAAAAAAAAAGCTGATGAACAAACAGGAACAAGCAGGTCTTGCTGGCCTCCAGACTCCCAGTGACTCCATCCACTTTCACCCCAGATGCAGCTCCACTGCTCTATCCCTGGGGCACAGCTGGGACAACTCACCCTGTGCACCTCCCTTCCCATCCCATAGGATGAAGACCAAGGACCACCCTGGAGGAGAAAAGCAATGCCAAAGTAGATAGGACAAAGTGCACCTGGATGGAGATGCTGGAGATCTTAGGTGGCTTGCGGCTGGGAGGTTATATGAGCCTCAAATTACTTTGAGCACCAGCTTCAGAGCTGCCCCACCCCACTGCCACAGGCCAAGTCCCTGAATCATGCCACCAGGACAGCTCCATAAAGCTCAAGCCCCTGGGACAGCTCTGCTTCATCCCTATCTTTCCCTAAATGCACAGGATCCTTGGATGTCAGTGGTTAAGAGTCCTAAATGGGGCTCCATCCCAGTAATTTCCAACCTGGTTGTGCACTTGAATCTCCTGAGAAGATTTAAAAACTATAGACCCTTGGCCCCTGGCCCAGTTACCCTCACTGAGCAGGCCTGGGCTGGAACACCAGGTGATTGTGCAGCAAACTGGGTAGGGACCCTGATCCCAGGGAGCAGTTTCCCTCCATCTAGTGGTTGTGACCCCACCACCCTCCCTTGAGGCCTGCTGACCCCCAAAGTAGGATCCATCAGTCAGACGGGTGTCCCGGATGCCACGCGCCAGCACACTGAGCAGCCCGTGCTGGATGAAGTACATCTTCCTGCCCACAGAGCCTTCACGCACCACGAGGTCCCCCGGCTGGAAGACCTCAAAGCGTAGCTTGGTGAGAACTGCAGTGACAAAGCTGGGGTCGGCATGGGCAAACAGCGGCATGTGGGCCACCAGGCCCCGGCAGGTGAAGTTAATGATCTCCTGGGCAGAAGAGGGGCCTGTGAGACAGGCTGTGCCCCCTGACCCAAGATGCCCCCACCAAACCCATCTGTTACGAGAAACTCCACCCCTTGGGTCAAGATCTGCCAAAAGATAAGGGTGCTGCAAGAGTCCTGGACCATCTCTAAGCCCTTGTCTTCAGAGCACTCTCATGGGGCCTCATGGAAGCATCCCCCCAAACAGAAACCCCTACAGTCCTCCCATGGATACTCCACCCTCTTAAGATGCTTAAGAAAGACTTCAGCCCATAAACTCCCTTCCCCCAAATATTTGGCCTCCCATGGGGCCCTCTGCAAATCTCCCTCCCTATAGGAGCATCTGCTGACAAATATCCCCAAACTAGACAGCACCTCCAGAAGCCCAGATCCCAGAGGAGCCCTGTTCAGGGCCCAGCCCAGCCCCACCTCTCGCAGCGGCTCACTCAGTTCCTCCAGGATGCTCTCCTCATTGAACATCTTGCCCTGGTAGCGGTGCTCATAGTACTCGTGGATGCGCTGCCGGGTGTCAGCTGGCAGCTTGTGGAAGGACATGTACTGTTCCACCTGCTTGTACTGCAGGGCCAACCCACGGCCAGCAGGAAGAGGACACAGTGTGTATGGAAGGTCACAGATACGTCAGACCCATAGGTGTGAAACGTGCAGCCAGACGTAGGTGCACCGGGCCACAGAGGATGTGTGAATGATGGTGGACACAGAGGTGGTGGATACACACCATAGTGACGGGAAAATGCAGATATGGGCAGAGGAGGGGTCCAATGACAGAGGCATAGGTCCAAACAAGGAAAAGGTCACACAGGGCATGGGACAAATGGACATGGGGCAGGGAAGAACACAGAGACCCAACAGGAGCATACATCAGAATGGGCCTCGAATCGAGCTACCGTCTCCAGCACCTCCCCATCCACCCCTTCACTCTCCTGTCCCAGCTGACCTTCTCCTGGTACTGGCGCCGGGAAGAGTCCAGGGACTGGATGAGGGCAGTAGCATGGCCGATGAACATGGCGTAGCATGTGGCGCCCACGATCATGCTGAGCATGGTGAGCCAGACGTCAGGCATGCCCACAGGTGCCTGCTGCCCGTAGCCAATGCACAGCATGTGGCTCATGGCCTTGAACAGGGCGTGGGAGTACTGGCGGCCCCACGAGTGGTTCTGGGGGGCAAAGCATATTGCAAAGATGGGCATGGTTCCTTCTGAGCCATGTTCTGCACCTGCCCTTTCTCTCGCTTTTAATTCTGCCTGCCCCTTCTGCTTCATACCTTCCTCCTAGGTGGCACCTGTTTGGTTCTGGGGTCCCCAAAGCAAAAGAGAACTCTTGTAGATTGG
Organism: Erethizon dorsatum; assembly: GCA_028451465.1. Taxonomy (NCBI): domain Eukaryota; kingdom Metazoa; phylum Chordata; class Mammalia; order Rodentia; family Erethizontidae; genus Erethizon; species Erethizon dorsatum. Next base: position 68,191,743 of record CM051829.1, on the reverse strand, counting down.
GGGTCTTGGCTTTTGCCTAGGTTTCTTTCTTTCTTTTTTTTTAATGCGGGTACCAGGAGTCGAACTCAGGACCTCAAGCTTGCCAGGCAGGCGCTTATGCTGCTGAGCTATCTCACCAGCCCTTGCCTAGGTTTCTTTCTTTGCCCATTTCCTCTAATATACAGATACTTCTGGATCTCTTACCCTTCTCCTCCCTCCTCCCTGCCTGCTCCTATCTTCTTTCTTGATCATCTCCCACCTCCTGCTCCCAGACGCTCAGGTAGAAGAGCCCTTAGAAAGCCCAGAAGTGGCAGAGCTGTGGGGACTTCTCACCACCATGTGGTTCATGGAGACCCAGCAGTCGGGAGGGAAGTCCTGCAGCATGGGGACCAGGAACTGCAGACAGCCATCCCAGTGACAGAGAAGCAGCATCATCCCAATGAGGTTGAAGATGCGAACCACAGCGCTGGCCAGGTCATAGGTCATGTGAAAGATCTGAGGAGTCCGAGGAGGGGCTGCTGTGGACAGGAACCCTCCCTGCTGGTCCTCCTCCAGTCCCAGCTTTGCAAATTCTCTTTGAACTTCTACCTTGCCCTAGCCTCCCTGAATTAAAAAAACATGGCTATTATTTATTTGTATAATTTTATAGCATACATATGAAGCTAATACAAGGTAGGTTGTGCTATTAATCTCATTGTGTGTGTGTGTGTGTGTGTGTGTGTGTGTGTGGTGCTGGAGATTGAGTCCAGCCTTCTCTGTACCCCATCTTCCACCCAGCATCAACTAACCCTAAAGTGTTTGTCTAGCTGCTGGTCTCCACCCTCTTGCCCCCCATCACCACCTAAGGCCTCATTATCCAGACCCTTATTCTGTCCTGCTTCCTCCTCACCAATTTTGGAAAGAACTCACCATGGAAGACCCACACGAATGCCCTGCCCCATAAAGTCACCAGGAGCCCCACCCATACAGCCTGCCCTTGAGGGACCTGTCAGCCCCCTGCCCACCTCCCTGCCCCACCTCCTCCCACTGGTGTATGTATCGGATGAGGCGGGAGAGGCGGAGCAACCGCAGCAGGCTGAGGATCTTGGTGAAGCGAACAATGCGCAGGGCCCGAGCTGTTTTGTAGACCTCAGCGTCCAGCCGGGGCTCCAGCTCCACCACGAGGAAGATGTAATCCACTGGGATGGAGGAAATGAAGTCAACCAGGAACCAGGTACGCAGGTAGCGTGTGCGGATGGCCCGAGGTGCCAGCAGGATCTCAGCACCCTCCTCCACCACAATGCCTGTACGGAAGTTGAGCACCAGATCCAGCAGGAAGAAAGTATCAGAGAGGACATTGAAGACAATCCAAGGGGGAGAGTTCTCTTCTTTGAAGAAAGTGATGCCCACAGGCAGTACAATGAGGTTCCCCACCATCAACAGCAGCATGATCAGGTCCCAGTAAAACCTAAGGTGGGAGTAGGATGGGAAGTAAGACCACCGTGATATTTCATCAGCCACTAGACTGACAGAAGCTACTCTGGCATGGCCAGGAGTGGGCAAGAATACAGAATAACAGAATGACCATTTATAGCCCCTGGGAGTGAAACTGGGACCACTATTTGGAAAACAGCTCAGCATTATCTGGTAAAGGCTAACATTTGCATTTCTTGCCACCCAGAACTTCCTTTACTAGGTGTACATATCCAAGGAAACAAATGCTCCAGTAGAAATGTATGGGAATGCGTATAGCGGGATTAACTTTGGGAACAACCCAAATGTCCATTAGTAGAAAATGTAAATAGCTGGGCATGGTGGTGCACACCTGTAATCCCAGCACTCCCAGGAAACTGAGGCAGGAGGATTGCTGGAGTTTGAGCCCAGCCTGGGTTACATAGTGAGTTCAAGGGCAGCCTGAACTACATAGGGAGACCCTGTCTCAAAAAACAAAACAAAACAGACAAGGGAACTGGGTGTGGTGGCACATGCCTATAATCCCAGCATCGTGGGAGTCTGAGGCAGGAGGATCCCAAGTTTGAGCCCAGCCTAGACAACTCAGCAATTTAGTAACACAGCTGTTACATGATCATTACTATATAATATTTATGCATCATTATCAAACATTTTTTAAAAATGTAAAAATAAAGTGCCCTGGGCTAATTTCACAGGGTTGTTGGAAAAAATTTCCACCAAGACAATGGATGTGACAATGCTGTACAAGCACTAGTTGGTGTTCCGACTCACCCACCCTTTATTTGCAGACCTCTGAAAAGGTTGCTGCTTCTCTCATCTCCAGCTCTTTGCCCATTCCTAGTCTAGGACTTCATGTACTCCTCAGCCTTCCCCACCCCATCACTCCTCAGCACAGTTGGACCCATGAATCCTGTTTCTTCATGAAAACCTGCTCATCCCTGTCTGGGGAGGGGGTGGTTTTTCCTGCCTCCCATCTGAACTGAGCTTTCCAAGGATGTCCCTCCCCTCACAGCACCTGGTGGGGGGTGGTTACTGCACACACAGAGGAGTTCCACAAGGGGTCCTGAGACCGCACAGTTTGAGCTCTGTGTTCCTTTCCTTCTCTGACCTCCCTGTACCCACTGGACTCTGGCCGAGCCAAGCCAGGGCATGTGCAGGGGAGACTACATTGCTGTGGCAGAAGCTGTGGAAAGAAGAGGTCAGCAGGGAGCTGGGGGAAGCCTCATTCAGACAAAAATCACTGGATAATCTGAGGAACTAAATTTCCTACAGTGATTTTTTTTTTTTTTAATTTAGGTACTGGGAGTAGACCTCAGGACCTCGCGCTTGCCAGCAAGCGCTTGTACCGCTGAGCGATATCACCGGCCCTTTTTTTTTTTTTTTTTTTCCTTTATGTGGGTTCCGGGAGTCGAACTCAGGACCTCACGCTTGCCAGGCAGGCGCTTATGCCGCTGAGCCATCTCAGCGGCCCTCCTACAGTGATTTTAACTATAGGACACATCCAATCCCAGCATAAGCCCAGGATACAGCCGCTCCTGACTACCCACCAAATCAAAATTTTTTAGCCCCTCCAAGTCTCTTGGTGGTTCCCAAGTCCAGTCTCCAGAAAACCTCTCAGACTGTGAGCTTTCATTCAACGATAAACCCTCAATCCCCCTCCTCCTCTCTCCTGGGCTGCTGAGGAGAAATCCTGAACTGTGAGACACTGGGAGAGGGAGGGAAAGAGGGTTTGCCTAACCAGCAGAGCATCTTCACAGCCTGACTCACGGGCAGTCACAAGCCCAGCGGTGATGCAGGAGAGGGGATGGGGAAGAAGCGTCTGAGGGTGAACTGCAGGAAGGGAGGGAGCACCACGGGAGACCAGAAAAGGTGCGTGATGGGAGTGGGGGAGCGAGGCAGGAGAAGCGAAAAAACAATGGGAGGAAGAGGAATATTTAGAGAGAGTGTGTGTCTGGATTCAAGACTATGTCTGGATCTCCGATTGTGTTTCCAGCCTCCAGACTCACACCTCATCCTGTTTCTTTTCTCTCCCATGAACACATCTCCACCTCCTCCAAAAGCTGTCCTTCATTTCTCCCAAGGACGGGGCTGTTCTCCCCTAGCGACCTTGATGTAGAGGTACAGCCTGATGGGGACTGTGAAACGGCCCTGCCCCCACTCTCTGTTCCTCCTCTCCAGGAGTCACCGGGCGGTGGTCGTGCTGGGTTTGCGGCCTCAGTCGCTGGGAACTGGCCCCGCCCCGCCGCTCCCCGCCTTCAGCACCAGGGACAGCAACCGAGCTGCTGCGGTCTCGCTCCCTACCCCTTCCAGCGCCCCTATTTTTTCCGCACCACCTGTCCGGGTGAACAAGGCAGGTGCTAGGGGGCGAGAGTGGGACGGAGCGGAGCTAGGCTTCTCCCTTAGGCTGACCCTGAGGCTTGGGATACGACATAATTTCTCAGATGCCAACAAACAGGACTGCAAGAGGCAGAGGCTCCCGACTCGGGTAGCCTCTGGTCCGGAGGGGGTCCAGAGGAGTCCTGGGTTGCTGGCACGGGAAATATATGGTCTCTGGAAATCCCTGATGTCGGCCTGCCCGGTCAGGCGCCCACCCTGATAAGTCGCGTTGGACCTGTGGCCGGGGATATCCTGCCCAGGAATTCCCGGGCTAGGTCGGGGGAGGTGACTTCTGCCTCACCCGGGACACCTGGGTGACAGCAGAGGGTGGGGCGGGCTTGGACCCTCGTCGCTGCCCGTGGGGTGGGATCGGTGTCCCCTCTCCCTGCCGGCCCCCAGTACCGGAAGTCGCTGTAGGGGTGGATGATCCAGGCCCCCGCCGACTTCACTCGCTCTTGTTCGATTTCCACTGCTTTGTGGCTGCCGAACACCCGAAGCGAGAACTTGTTGACCGTGGGCTGCAGCAGAGTCCCAAGCGGCCTCCTCTTCGGCTCGGGCGCGGACCCCAGGGTCGGACCCGAGGCCGCAGCGGTCGGCGTAGGAGCCGCGGGAGGCACCGCCTCCAGCCCAGGGGTCGTCCCCTCGCCGACCCCCGCGGCCGGCCGCTGCTCCGTCTCCATGACGCCTGCCGCCTACGCGTCCGGCCTCCAAGACCCCGCCGCGGCCATCCGGGCCCCGACCCCTGGCGCTGGGAGCCGGCACAGCCCGGGGCTGGGAGCCTGGCCTCGCAGGCTGGAACCGCAGGCGCGCGGGGCGGAGGGGGTGTGTGCGACAGACTGGCGGGCGGGCGGCGCGCGACACTGCGCCCCCTGGCGGGGCCGCGCGCAGGCTGGGCGGGGGAGGGCGCAGGGGACTCCGAGGTGGGTGTGGCCTCTCGCGCCAGGATAAGCCAAGGAGCAGTGGAGCGCCGGAGAAGGGGACGGGAGGCGAAGGCGTGGCCTAGAGCTGCCGGGCTCTACCCACTGAGAGGCGGGAGGTGGGGCCGCCTACTAGTGGCGGGAAAACCGGCCGGGGTTGTGCAGCTCCGGGGAGGGTGAGGGGTTGGGGACCCACGGTCTTCTGTCCCGATTTCGTCTCCTTTCTACACTGCCCCCGGCATATGCTTCTCTTCTAAGCCCCCTAGTCGCTCCGGTTGGGAAGCTCCTAATGCGTCCCTCCAGCCTTCACCAAAGACAACGCTGCCCCCCACCGAGTGGACGCTGAGCATGCAAGGCAGAGTACAAAAGCCCTAGCCTTACAGCTGCTGCCCATCTCTGCCCAAGGACAAACCAAGAACAAGCATTTAGGGTGCTATGGGATGTTAAATGCTAGGCATTCGGAAATATGCCGAATTCCTCTTTTCGTCTCCGTTTCTTATTGCCGCTGCCCTGTTTCAAGCCCTCAGCACTTTTTTCCACTTAAATTATTTCAGAGACCTCTGAAAGAGTCTTCAATTCCCCCAGCCCCGTTTTTTTAAGGTAGTGGGATGGAATCAGGAGTGCTGTACCACTGAGCCACATTCCTGGCCCTTTTATATTTTATTTTGAGGCAGGGTCTCTGTAATTTGCCAAGACTGGCCTCAAACTTGAGATCCTCCTGTCTCAGCATTCCAAATGCTAGGATTATAGGCCTGCACCACTGCACCAGTTTCAACTCTTTAGTCACACTCTTCCAGTTTCCTCTCTAATTCAGCTTCCTGCCTGACACTGAGATTTTTGCTGAGGTTATGTTGCTTCAGGGTCCTCTTCAGGAGTCAGTGCCAGTACAGGAGATGAGACCAAAATCAAGAACTGCAAGACTGCTCCTTTTGACAGCTACTTCCTCAACTAGAAACAGACCAGATACGGCTGGCACAACTACCTGGACTCTCAGCATTGCCAGAAGGCAATGACCACAAAGGGGGGGGGGTGATGTGTCTGTGCTACTGGTACCAGCATGTGTACAGGTCCTTCTGCCCCATGCCCTGGCTCTCAGCCTGGGATGAGAGATCTGAACTGGCTCCACCCTGCTTCTCTGTCCTTTTCCTCAGTGGTAAAGAGGGACCTGGGTATACAATGGTTCTTACCCTGGAACCCTGAATCATAATTAATAATAAAAACTCAATGAAAAAGAAAATCCAAATGTACCTGTATCACTTGTGTAAAGTTCTTCAAAATTTTCCATAAAATCATATTTAAACTCCAAGCCAGGCATAGTGATGTAATCCCATCACTTGGGAGGCTGAGGCAGGAGGACTGCCATGAGTTCGAGTCCAGCCTGGCATACATAGTGAGTTCAAGGTCAGCCTGAACTACATAGTAAGACCCTGTCTCGAACAAACAAACAAACAAACATATTTAAGTCCCTTACCATGACAAACTAAGGCACTGCAAAATTTGCACCTAGTTTCAGGACCTCTCTGCTTACAACCCAACTTTGGAAAGCTAGGGTTGCATCATGCTGAGATGCCTTGTTCTGTCTTGTTTCCAGACCTTCACAAATACTAAATTTTTTCTGTTTGGCATTCTCCAATTCACTCTCCAACAGCTGTCTCAGATCTCATCTCCTCTAGAAAACCTAGAAACACAGTTGTAGTCTAGAGCTTTCTTTCTTTCTTTCTTTCTTTTTTTTTTTTTTTGAGACAGTATCTTGCTATGTAGCCAGGCTGGGCTCAAACTCAGCGATTCTCCTGCCTCAGCCTCCTGAGTGCTGGGATTCTGGTATGCACCACCACGCTGGCATCTTCAGGTTATTTTGTTTCCCTTCCAGTTTTCCTTTGTTATTTTCAGGTTATTTTTGTTTTGTTTTGTTTTGTTTTTGTGACATTTCTCTGGCCTGGAGTGGGACCCTGGTCCAACTCTGATGATATTATGCTCTTCTGCATCTCTGGAAGCATGCCTATCCCTTACCCCACCGCTCTTTCCCTACTGTTTCCTCCCCAAGTTTCCTGGGTTGGTCAAACCAGGAATCAAACTCAGGACCTCATACTTGCCAGGCAGGCGCTGTGCCACTGAGCTACATCCTCCACCATTAGGTTATTTTGTTTCCCTTCTAGTTTTCCTTTGTTATCTTCAGGTTATTTTGTTTCCCTTCTAGTTTTCCTTTGTTATCTTCAGGTTATTTATTTTGTTTCCCTTTCAGTTTTCCTTTGTTATCTTCAGGTTATTTTGTTTCCTTTCCAATTTTCCTTTCTCTGTCTCCTTTTCGCCCTGGTACTGGGGAATGAACCCAGGGCTACACCCCTAGCCCTTTTTAATTAATTAATTAATATTTGTTGTTGTTGTTGTTTTGAGACAGAGTCTCGCTATGTAGTTCGGGCCGGTCTTGAACTCTAGGCGTTCCTCCTACCTCAGCCTCCAGAGCCCCGGGATTAGCGGCGTGTGCCACCACCCAGGCCAACAGCTCAGTTCTTTCTTTACATCCCTCGGTCTAGTTTGCTTAAAGATCTTGTTTTCTTTCCTGTTCTTTAAAATTTAGTAAACATATACTTAGTACTCATCATGTAAAGCACCTAGGTCTAACTTTCAAGTGATACCCCTCCTTCGGTACTCAGTTCTCCCCTGTCCTCCCCAGCCATACATGCATAACTTTAATTCAGAACGAAAGGTGGGAGCCTTTCCTTGCTGGGGTTAAGTAGGTGAACTGTTTTAAGAAATGGATATTTTCAGGCTGTGCTGGAGAATCAGAACTGACCACTAAGTCTCACTAACCAGAGACACATTTGACGAACGACACTTTGTGACACTTCTTTTCCTTTCTTTTAAATCTTCAAAGCTAAGCAAGCCACAGATGTCTGTAGGAAAAATACAAGCGTGAGGACTGATGGTAAAGGACAGGAGGCGGGGCGCACCGGATCCCTCTCCGCCCCACGAACTTCCGCACTAAGCACCTCCGGGCTGGGCCTGGCTTGCCCACGCCCCAGAACTACTGAGCACGTGGTGGCGCGCGCGGCCCTGGGGGCGGGGCCCAGGGGCAGCTGGGAGGCGACGCAGGACGTACGCGCGTGCGTACGTGCTCGCTCACGGCGGCGGCGGCGGAGCGGAGAGGCCGGAGCCGGAGACCGAGCTGGGATCGGGCCCCGGGCGGGGGCGGTGCGAGCGGCGCCCAGCGGATCCTGGGGGCGGGGACGGAGCCGGGGCGGGCGGGATTGGAGCAGAGCCCGGGAACGGGGCGGGAGGGCCCAGGGTCCCGGGTTGGGGGGGTGGAGCCGCACTTCGTCGCCGCGGGGGTGCCGGGACTCCGGCCGCAGTGCCGCCGCCATCACGGACTTCCTGTGGGACAAGCGCACGGGCCTCGCCGCCAGAACGGTGAGCGCGCGGGCTGGGGAGCGCGGGGTCGCGCGGGAAGATGGCGACCGCGGGCGGGCGGGGACGGGATGGGATTGGGGGCAAGGGACGGGAGCGAGGTTGAAGGGGAGGAGTGGGAAGATGAGGGGAAGGAGGTCGGCCTGCCGTGAAGGTACCCAGGAAGACCAACCCAGGAAACTTGGGGAGGAAACAGTAGGGAAAAGGCGGTGGGGTAAGGGATAGGCGTGTTTCCGGAGATGAAGAAGAGCGTAATATCATCAGAGTTGGACCGGGGTCCCACTCCAGGCCAGAGAAGTGTCACTTGGAGCATGGTGGGGGAGTCTGACTCCAGGAGTTGGTTCTGAATTTCCTGAGTAAGAAAGGGGAAGAAAAGGTTCCGAAATGTAGACAGGTGGGTTAGGGGTGCTTTGTGGGAAAAGACCTGTGAGGGACTTTGATGGCAGTATGTATGGGGTGAGATGGCATTTATATGGTTGTGCTAATCAAAGTTGCATTACCTGGGAGAGTCTTGCACTTCCATTCTTGATTTCCTGCCAGCACCGTTAGGTCAAGAATGCATCAAATATCACCTTCCTCAATTTGAGGAGTTTGGGAAGAAGTAGCCTGGAGTGGCAGCCAGATGTTAGAGTCGTTAAAACTTGTGCACTCCTGGTCCTCCAAACCACTTAACAAGACTTCTGTCCCAAGGCTTTTCATTTTGCCTCTCCCATCTCTGCTTGGATTGTGATAATGATAACCTCTCTGATATATTTTTTTATTCCTTGAAGGAAAAAGGCATTTGTGAATTGTACCATTCCAGTTCTCTTTAGTGAAAGAGCCCAGTGTTCAGCCAAGTAGTGCTGATATTAACTAAAAATCAGTTTTTCTTTACTTCCTAAGCCTAAGACAGGAGGGGCCAAATAGAAAAGTATAGTTTTGGCCTACTGTATTAAAACTTATTATAAGAGCTGAGAATGTAGGAAAGTCATAGAGCAGTTGCATAGCATGCATCAGGCTCTGGGTTTGATTCCCTAGGGTTACCAAAAACAAAAAAAGCATGGGAGATTTGGCCAGAGATATGAGAGATGATTAAGAGATCCCTAAGTCTTTCTAGTGTTTGGTATTTACCTGCTGTATGTAGAATTCTGGGAAACTGGAGTTCTGTTCTTGATACAGGTGGTCTAGTTGAGATTAGCTACACTGTGTGTAAACTAAAGCTTTATTCTGTTGACTTCGAGGAAATCACAGAGTGGCACTGATGTATAGCTTAGAGTGCAACTGGGATGAACAGTGTGACAGTCTCCATCAGCCATGCAGTCTTACCTGTAAATGAGCTATGGCTCAGACCTGAGGGTGTTTATAGAGCTATATTTGAAGAAAATCAGGTAGAGCAGCTGAACTGAGAAATTCTTTTTAAAGTTTCCAACCCAAATTAGTAGGTTACTATATACTCCAAGAAGGAGGAATTGTAAACACAAAGGAAGCCTGATAAAGTTGTGTGTGTTAAAGAGAAAAGAGCAGATAGCTGAGCACGGTGACACATGCACTTGGGAGGCTGAGGCAGGAGGGTCCCCAGTTCAAGGCCAGCCTAAATGGCTGGGCATGGTGGTACACATCTGTAATCCCAGCACTCAGGAGGCTGAGGCAGGATGACTGCCACAAGTTCGAGGCCAGCCTGGGCTACATAGTGAGTTCAAGGCCATGAACTATATATATATTTTTTTTTTTTTTGTGGGTACCGGGAGGTCGACCTCAGGACCTCGTGCGCCAACAGGCACCCGTGCCGCTGAGCGATATCACCGGCCCCTTTTTCGTATGTGGGATCCGGGAGTCGAACTCGGGCCCTCGCGCTTGCAAGGCAGGCGCTTACGCCGCTGAGCTATCTCACCGGCCCCATGAACTATATTTTGAAACCCTAACTCAAACCCCCCCCAAAAAAGATTAAACTACTTAGCCTTTAAAAAGCCTAACTACTGGGCCGGTGAGATGGCTCAGCGGCGTAAGCGCCTGCCTTGCAAGCGCGAGGGCCCGAGTTCGACTCCCGGATCCCACATACAAAAAAGGGGCCGGTGATATCGCTCAGCGGCACGGGTGCCTGTTGGTGCGCGAGGTCCTGAGGTCGATCCCCCGGTACCCACAAAAAAAAAAAAAAAAAAAAAAAAAAGCCTAACTACTTAGACCTTGTCTCAGAAAACAAGACAAAATTTAAAAGCAGAAAGCAGCTTAGTATAATTGGAACAACCATTGCTTTGAGAAGACTTTTGAAAACTTAGAGCTTTCCCTGTTGTTTCTTCTTTTCCTTCCCTTCCAGATGCCTCATCCCCGAAGGTACCATTCCTCAGAGCGAGGCAGCCGGGGGAGTTACCATGAACATTATCGGAGCCGAAAGCATAAGCGGCGAAGAAGTCGCTCCTGGTCTAGTAGCAGTGACCGTACACGGCGGCGCCGGAGAGAAGATAGCTACCATGTTCGTTCCCGGAGGTGAGGCCTCAGGAAGAGAAATTGACTCTGGATGTTACACATGCATTTGTTCAACAAATATTTATAGGTTATGCACTAAGGGCACTGTATTGAGCTCCTGGCTCAAGGTACTTTGCAGATGGATGACAAGGGCAGGGGGTGTAGTTCAGTGACAGGGCTTTTGCTTAGCATGCCTGGGCCTTTGGGTTCAGTTCTCATCTCTGGGGAAAGAAAAGGGATAGCACAACGAGCCGTTTTTACTGCAGCGTTGTTATAGAGGAGGTATGTACTTAGTAAGGGGCTAAGGGTGTACCCAGCGGGTTTGTTCGGGGTGGAATAGGATGTGAGTTGAGGGGAAACTTTTTTTTTTAATTTTTAAATTTTTATGAGTCCATGTTTGTAGTACATAATGATTACATTCATTGTGGAGAGTTGGTATGTACATGATACATCTCAATCATTTTTACCTGCCCTTCCCTCCATGTCTTAGTCCCCTTCCCACTTACGAAAGGATTTTTTGTTTTTGTTTTTGTGTTTTAGAAAAAGGTATTTTTGAGACAGGTTCTTGCTTTGTAGCCCAGGTTGTCCCCAAATTCACAATCCTCCTGCCTCAGGCTCCTGAGTGCTGGGATTATAGGTGTGCCATACCACACCTGGCTTGGTCTGCAGTGGCATGTAGAGCAGGAAGAATGGTTTGGACTAGAGCAACGTTAGATTTCAGTCAAGACTGCTAGAGAACAAACTGGCTCTTTGGTTGGTTATATCACTAGCGAGAAGGATATGGCCCCAGAAGTAGTGGTTCTGTGGGTGCCTTTTTGGAAGTTTGGGCAACACTAGAGTGTGGGGAACCCTCTCTGCTTCTTTGTCTCACTTCTCTGGTCCTTGGTCCTCTCAGAGTGACTGGAATGTCTGAGAAATTTTTCTGGCATTGCTGTGCTGTGACTGAGGCAAGTCTTTGTTCATGGTGTGGCAGGGAACATGGCCTGAACAGATGCACCTAATAGGTATTTGTTGTCCAATAGCAGCTACGATGACCATTCTTCTGACCGGAGGGTGTATGACCGGAGATACTGTGGCAGCTACAGGCGCAATGACTACAGCCGGGATCGGGGAGAGGCCTACTATGACACAGACTATCGACATTCCTACGAATATCACCGGGAAAACAGCAGTTACCGCAGCCAGCGCAGCAGCCGGAGGAAGCACAGACGGCGGAGGAGGCGCAGCCGGACATTCAGCCGCTCATCTTCGGTGAGTGCCAGCTAGGCCCTTCTTCTCCCCACTCTTCCAGCCCCTGGAACCCTGGTAAGTGAGAAGTATCCTTGTTCTAAACTGATCCTTGGGGCATGAACGTGGAGGTGGGCACTGAGTCTGCCCATGCTTTTGGAACCTCTCCAACTCTTGAAGGGCTGGGAACCTGTTTTGGAGACAGATAGGCATGGAGATGTTGTGACCTCCGGTGCCCTCCTTGGCATGCTGGGCATATGTGTTGGGAGCAGCTTCTCTGCCCCAGAGGTCTCCACTTGCTGGAGGGGACCTTGCTTGTAAACTGTTTTTCTTCCAAGCCCTGGGCTCTGTGCCCCCTCAACAGGCAAGCTTGGGTGGGGGCAAGGGGAGACTTGTGCCCATCCAGAGGGAATCGTGAAGAGCATGGGGTTGTGGGTGACACTGGCAACATCACTTCTCTGCTCTGCCCATACTTCTCCCTGTTCCCATTTGGGTTTGGGGACTTGGGATTATGCGCCGCTCTCTCTTCTCACACCAATCCGTCTTACTGCATCTGACGTGTTCCCTTCCACTGTCCCCCATCATCGTCTGTCCCCCTGGCTGGGCGCCTGTGACCGGTGACCCCTCCACCACCCACCCCGCCTCCCTCCGGCCCCCGCTCCGACACCTGGCTTGCTCCGATCCCCCCCGCCCCCCGACAGCAGCACAGCAGCCGGAGAGCCAAGAGTGTAGAGGACGACGCTGAGGGCCACCTCATCTACCACGTCGGGGACTGGCTACAAGAGCGATGTACAAGCCAAATCGTAACAATCCTATAGCCTGTAATGGTCCCATAGCCATCCTAATGTCCCGAGCCAACCCAAGTCACAGCCTCTTTTGCCTTTTCTCAGTGGTGTTGCTCATCTGGGTGGTTTGAGTTGCTGTTGAGAATTGACCTTTGTTGGCCACTCCCAGCTCTCATGGCCCCTGGGTTAAAGGTGGTGGGAATCATGCAGGGGTTTCTTCCCCTGTGACCATCTATATCTGTTCCCCTTCCTTCATCTCCTAACCCCATATGTGATGCACACTTTTTTCTTCCAGTTTAGCTCATTCCCCCTCATTTTCTCCCTCCTTCTCCCCTACCCTCCTGTCTTTCATTGCAGATGAAATTGTTAGCACCTTAGGAGAGGGGACCTTCGGCCGAGTTGTACAGTGTGTCGACCATCGCAGGTAAACAGCAGCCCACTTCCAATTCCATAGCTGCTAGGCATAAAGAGATGGTGGGAATTATCTGGGACTTTTTTGCTAATTAACCAAAGGCAGGATTCCTTAGTCCACACACAGCCCCATTTAATGTGCTTGAGAACCCAGCAAAAGCTTCCTGTGCTCCTTTGTGAACCTACAGGGGTGGGGCTCGAGTTGCCCTGAAGATCATTAAGAACGTGGAAAAGTACAAGGAAGCAGCTCGACTTGAAATTAATGTGCTAGAGAAAATCAATGAGAAGGACCCTGACAACAAAAAGTAAGCAAGCAAAGGAGTATGTGGGGGAGGCTAAGAGCCTCCACCCTGCTCAGGGACACTCCAGACTGGGTTAGGCAGGCAGGGGAGTCTAGACCTTCTCATCCATTCATCTTTTGTTTATCATCTTAGAGTAGTAAAACATGAGGGTAGGCAGGGAGGGCCTGTGAGATTCTCTAAACCATCCCTCTTGTTTTCAGGACAGTTGTTCTGCAATTTGGCCCCAGCCCAGGTCAGTTTCTATTGAGCTATACCCTGGAATTGGTCCTGGGACTCAGCATTATATCTTTATCAAAAAATGAATTATTGGGCTGGTGAGATAGCTCAGCGGCATGAGCACCTGCCCAGCAAGCACAAGTTCCTAAGTTCGACTCCCGGAACCCATGTACGAAAAAAGGGCCGGTGATAACGCTCAGCGGCACGGGCACCTGCTGGTGCGTGAGGTCCTGAGGTCGACCCCTGGTACCCACAAAAAAAAAAAAAAAAAAAGAATTGTTGGGCTGGGGATGTGGGTCAGTGGTAGAACTCTAGCCTAACAGGCATGAGGTCCTGGGTTCAATCCCCAGTACTGAAAAAAACTGCATTTAACCTAGTATTGTACTATGCTGATGATGCTATATTTATACATTAATGTTTTTGCATACATTCACAGGGCAAAAATAGAATGAGAACATTAAAGACATAAAAGGGCAATAGGGATAAACATGGGCAAAAGAGTGGTTGAATATGAGTGAATTTCAGGGGATAGGGTTGGGATTTAGAAGTGACCGTTAGATAATTCAGGGACCATACTGGTTGGAGCTTGGCATTCAACAGCGCTTCAGCAAGTATACAGGACAATGTTGGGTGCTGACAGGTAGCACCTCTTCTTGGGACTGCCAGCAAGGCTGTTCTCTAGCTGAACTGGATTTTTATTAGTAATGTTAGCTGGCATGTTTTTATACAAGTATGTGGAATCAACAGCTATGCATTCCCTCCTTTTGGAGGGGTTCTGGGCAGATGGGAGCTCATCAGACGTCCCCTTCCTTCCATCTCTCTTCCCAGCCTCTGTGTCCAGATGTTTGACTGGTTTGACTACCATGGCCACATGTGTATCTCCTTTGAGCTTCTGGGCCTTAGCACCTTCGATTTCCTCAAAGACAACAACTACCTGCCCTACCCCATCCACCAAGTGCGCCACATGGCCTTCCAGCTGTGCCAGGCTGTCAAGTGTGAGTGGGGTGGTCTGAGGTGGACTCTGGGGCAGCCCCTCCCTCCATTGGAGCTCTTCTGTCCCAGTTATGGACTGGTGAAGCCCCTAAACAGTTAACTCAGGATTACTCGTCTTCGTAACTCCTCTTTTAACTTCGACTTACTTTCTTTAGTCTATGGCCATACCACCCTGCATGTGCCAGATCTTATCATCTGGCTTAACTCCTTAGTGGAGGCTTCACAATCACTGATTGCTCTTATTCCACACTCAGCCTAGAGGGAGCTGGGAGAGATACCTTTGAAATCAAAGGACTTAATTTTTCCTCCTCCTCCTCCCCTTGTGTTGGGGAAGTGTTAGATAGCAAACACAAAGACACAGAAAATTATTCCAATCCCAGCACTCAGGAGGGGAGGCAGGAGGATCGCTGGGAGTTTGAGGCCAGCCTGGGCTACAAAGTGAGTTCAAGACCAGTCTGAACTCCATAGTGAGACCCGGTTTCAAAAGAAAAAAAAAATCCACTGGCTAAAGGTTACATATATCTGAGATGAGATACTCTGTTCACAGCAAAACAGATGGGAAGATGGAGTAGTTCAGCTAAAGGGCCAGGTAGAAAATCTCACAAGTTCACAGTTCCTCTGACTCTTCCCTGCTCAGTTTGACAGAACTGAGTCTGCAGAATGTCAGATACACACATCATGTCAGAGTCATTATAAGCTACCACATATACCACACTTTTTGTATCAGGTGAGATACATATGTATCTTACATTAGTTAAGAGCAAGGTTTAGAGGAGGCATTTTATTAAGTTGTAGAGCAGA
Source organism: Erethizon dorsatum (assembly GCA_028451465.1). NCBI lineage: Eukaryota > Metazoa > Chordata > Mammalia > Rodentia > Erethizontidae > Erethizon > Erethizon dorsatum. Next base: position 68,176,437 of record CM051829.1, on the reverse strand, counting down.
AAGCAGCCCTAGTGATTTGGGACCTGATCTGCACTGGTTTACGTTGGGTGCCTAGCTTGGGGTGAGCTGCTGCCAGTGAGCTCTGGCAGTCTGGACCAAGCCTGACCTAGGCTTCTCCCCTGCAGTCCTTCATGATAACAAGTTGACACATACGGACCTCAAGCCTGAAAATATTCTATTTGTGAATTCAGACTATGAGCTCACCTACAACCTGGAAAAGGTAAGATGGACAGATCTGCTTCTTGGCCATGCTGGGCCATTTGCTTTTTGCTCTTTCTGTTCTCCATTATGTCTCCAGCATTTTCAGTGTCTGGCTACAACTGGGTAACATCAAGAGTACTAGAATAGGTTGAAAGGGAAAGATTTAAGAAGACTTAAATAGGAAGAGGACTTGAAAAAGGATTTCCAATGGAGTGAAAAAGCCCCCCCCCTTTTGTAAGACATGTATTTCTATGAGGTAGGAAGGCTCAACTTCTATGACTGGAGATAATGGAGATCTCAGAGCTAAAAATGCTTTCCATCTATAGCTCAGCCTTTGCTACATGTTAACATATTTGCAGAAAAACTGTACACCAGCTGGGCCTGGTGGTGCATGCCTGTAATCCCAGCACTGGGGAGGCTGAGGCACAAGGATCACAGCAAGTTTGAGGCCAACCTGGGCTACACAGTGAGTTCAAGGCCAAGCTGAAGTACATAGCAAGACCCTGTCTCAAAAACAGTACACCAGTCACTTAGGTAGTCTTCTCATGTTTATAGACTTGCACACTACTCCATAATCATGGTTCTTTTCCATGCCCACTGTTAAAAATACTATTGTAAGCCAGAAGATTTTCCAGAGTGTGTGGGAGGGAGCAGGCCAGAGTTTTAGTTTTTAATGTGGTACTAGGAATTGAACCCAGGACCTCTGCACTGAGCTACATCCCCAGCCCTTTTCTTATATTTTGAAATAGGGTCTCACTAAGTTGCCCAGGCTGGGGTTACAGGCATACAGCATCACACCTGGGTCAGATGCTTTTTTAAGGTTCTGAAACACTGTGGAGAATAGTGGTAGAATCTTGGTCTGTAGTGCAGAGATTCATCACTTCCTGCTTTGCTCCTAGAAGCGAGATGAGCGTAGTGTGAAGAGCACAGCTGTGCGGGTGGTAGATTTTGGCAGTGCTACCTTTGACCATGAGCATCATAGCACCATTGTCTCCACTCGCCACTACCGAGCACCGGAGGTCATCCTTGGTAAGGAAGGGCAGGCTGTCTTAAGTATGTGAAGTGATGTGGTAAGTGTAGGGCCCTCCAAGCCTTAGAATACCTGTTCCCTCCTATTCCCACCCAGAGTTGGGCTGGTCACAGCCCTGTGATGTGTGGAGTATAGGCTGCATCATCTTTGAGTACTATGTTGGCTTCACTCTCTTCCAGGTAAGTGGGGAGGGGTCTTGACCATCTGGCAGTCTTCTGCCTAGTTTCCTTGGGTCTGCTGGGGACCTCCCTGCTCACTCCTTCACATGCCCATATGGCAGTTGATCCTCCACATCCCTTCTCAGTTTCATGGTCCAATTGTCTTTGTTTCCCAGACTCATGACAACAGAGAGCATCTAGCCATGATGGAAAGGATCCTGGGTCCCATCCCTTCTCGGATGATTCGAAAAACAAGGTAAACCTTGAGTGGAAGGGACCTAAACTTTTTCCTTTTCTCTCTGAAGAACTGGTGTTTCACATCATATTTTTTCTTTGATACCTCCCCCAGTTATTCTCGTATGCAGAAATAAGTATCTTTTAACCTTCTGATTCCTCAACCTCCCCTTCTCTAGAAAGCAGAAATATTTTTACCGGGGTTGCCTGGATTGGGATGAGAACACATCAGCTGGGCGTTACGTCCGTGAGAACTGCAAACCACTTCGGGTGAGCCAGGCGGGGACAAATAGTGCCCAACACCCAAAGGTTACTTACTTCTTAAGGCAGTTTGCCCCTGGAATGCACTCCACAAGCAGAGGACTAGGAATGGAGGGTAGGAAAACTGAAGAAAGACATCTTTTGCCAGGTGTGGTGGCACACACCTATAATCTCAGCACTTGGGAGGCTGAGAGAGAAGGATCGCTATGAGTTCAATGCCAGCCTGGACTACATAGTGAGACCTGTTCTCAACAAAAACAAAAACAAAACAAAAATCTTTGGTTAGTAAAGGACAAATAGGGAGTGGTTTGTGAAGGTAAGGAGGTTAAACAGCCTAACCTTGACAACCAGAGAGAGCAAAGCAGTGTCCTGGATTTTTTAGGTTAGATAGAAAAGAATAAATTACCATTTGAAGAACTTATATTTTATTGAGCTGTGGAAGATTTATGAAGTTGACAAGGATATACAAGTAGAAAAACCTTTCAAAGAGTATGAAGGAGTAATTGTGCCTAGTGGGAAGGTGGGTTGAGCTGTAATATCAGAGACCTGTAATCTCAGCACTCTGGGAGGCTGAGGCTGGAGGACTGCAAGTTGGAACTCAGTCTGGGCGACTTGGTGAGATCTTTCTCAGAAAGGGCCAGGAAGCTGGGTATGGTGGCACATGCCTGTAATCCCAGCACTCGGGCGGCTGAGGCAGGAGGATCAACACAAGTGAGTTCAAGGCCAACCTAGAATATACATTGAGACCCTGACTCAGAAAAAAAACAAGCAAAAGGCCAGGGATGTAGCTCAGTGCTGAAGGGCCTGGATTCAGTCCTCAGTCCCAAAAGAAAAACAGTGGTCATGGTTTGGTTGGGGTAAGCTAGCAATCAGAATGGTTACAAGTAGAGCCTTAAAGAAGGCAGAGTTTGTAAGCATTCTTCACCTCTTTCCTGCCCTCCTCCATCAGCGGTATCTGACCTCAGAGGCAGAGGAACACCACCAGCTCTTCGATCTGATTGAAAGCATGCTAGAGTATGAACCTGCTAAGCGGCTGACCTTGGGTGAAGCCCTTCAGCATCCTTTCTTCGCTCGCCTTCGGGCTGAGCCACCCAACACCAAGCTGTGGGACTCCAGTCGGGATATCAGTCGGTGACGATCAGGCCCTGGGCCCCTCTGCAGCTCTTACAGCAGTGGGTGTCCAGTCCAGGACACTGGTGCTTTTTTATACAAGAGAACAGAGCCGGAGCTTATGCCCTCTGGCTCCCTATACACCTGTGAATATGTGAAATAGTGTAAATATGACAGAACTTGTACCTATCACTTCAGCCCCTGCCTTGTACATAATGCTGTTCATCCACACTTCCTGCCCTTGTCTGCCCCCTCACGTGGAGTTGGATGAGGGCAGAGTGAGGTAACCAGGTGGCATCTACCCCATGTTTTATAAGGAATTTTGTACAGTCTTTGTGAAATAAATGACGTGCTTCATCTGACCTCCCCCACCCACAGAGTTTTAGGTTTGGGGCTACTGGGGTGGGGGGGGTTGAGACTGGTAGCCTCCCAGAGTTTGGGTATGAAGAGAGTTGATCTTACCGTCCAAAATTCTGGCCGTAGCCACGCAGCCAGAGTAGAGTATCCGCATTGTGAGCGGAAGGCAGCAAAGGGTGGAAGATCATTTTTTTGCGGACTAAAATGGGGACAAGTTGTAAGGTGGCAGTTCTCTGATGTGGAATAACGAGGGTTGGACGAGGTCTGACTGTAGCCATTAGGTTCCTTCCCTTTACCCTCTGAGTATCCGAGTCAAAATCTCAAAACTTGCTCGACTTTGGCTTCTAGCACTCCGCTGCCAACAAGCAGAAGGCTGCCGTCACACGTCAGATGGGTGGCCGGAGTTGTGGCGCGAGGCTGCCTGGGAAATGTAGTTCGTTGTTGGGGAGAAGTCACGTGAGGGAAGGGGCGGGGCTGGGCTGTGGGCGCAGAGTTTAAAATGTCACGTGAGACACTTCCGTATTTGCTTTTGGTCAAGGCGCAGGCGCAGCGCGGTGCTGCTGCGAGGATCATTGAAACCCTTCCGGTCGGTTCAGCCAATCCGTGCATAGAGGATCTGGGCGGGCCGGCTGGAGCGGAGGGAGCTGAGGGCCGCTGCTGCCGCCACTGCCGCGGCAGGGGCGTGGGGGGTAGGGGGCGGCCGAGCCTACAGTAACAAACATGGCCCAGAACAGAGACGGCGGAAACCCGTTCGCCGAGTCCAGCGAGCTGGACAACCCCTTTCAGGTGACTTGCACCGACCTCCTTTGGTCAGTCGGGTTGATTTTTCCTGGTTCTGTAGGGTCGGGCTAACTTGTATGCCCACTCGTGACATTTGATCTGGGGAAGTACCGCCACGTGCGGGTGACGGTGGCTCCAGACCAGTGAATACGCGGGGAGGACGGGCCCTGCCCTGTAAGGAACTGGTACTAAGAGTGTAGGACGATGGACTTGAAGGCAGATGATGGGATAACATCATGGCTCTGAAGGTGCAGTACTTGGAGCCACGGGTAGCTTAGGAGAGATCCTGAGGAGTTCCCATGGCACCAAGTGCCATCTGAGCAAGGATCTCTATGCTTAGGACCCAGCTGTGATCCAGCATCGGCCGAGCCCACAGTATGCCACGCTTGATGTCTACAACCCTTTTGAGACCCGGGAGGTGAGCTACTGAAGAACGCAGGACCAGGAAGGGCAGAATATGCCAGTGAGCCCTGTCTTTTTGGGGACAGGGGATTTGCATGGAGAGGACAGAGGAAGCACTATGGTCTTAGCTACCTGAGAGACACCACTCCACTATAAATGCCTGATCCTTTGAGCTGTAAAAGGCAGTGTTGGAAGGACCTGGAGTCTGATAGGGCCTGAACCAAGCAGCTATCTGGAAACACTTTTGAAGAAGGTCAGGATTGGGGCTGGTGGGCCGGTGAGATGGCTCAGCGGCACGGGCGCCTGCTGGCGCGCGAGGTCCTGAGGTCGACCCCCGGTACCCACAAAAAAAAAAATAAATAAATAAATAAAAATTTGGGGCTGGTTAGGGTTGAGAAAAATGTGATTAGGTGTGCGGTTAGAAGGTAAAGATGTGGAGGACTAGACTGTTCCGCTGAATAGAAAATAAGTTTAAGAAGTTAAGGGAATGGGTGTGTAGATTAGTATGTTCGTGGAGAGCTTGGTAAAGAACTTAATGTGACAGGTGTTCAGGGATGCTGCAGGTCACAAAAGAGTTCTAAAACATACATTGAACACAAGCATTAGCTTCCTAACAACTAGGAGAAGAGCTGCTGCCCTAGTTAATGAATCCTGGTTCTAAAGATTTTGAAGTAGGCTCTAGATTTCTGTGTTATGAGGAACCAGATGGTCTCCAAGGCCTTTTCTCCAGCAGCCAACACCAGCTTACCAGCCTCCTGCCCCTGCCCCTGCACCCTTACCTCCACCATCAGCTCCTTCCTTACAGTCCTCACGGAAGCTCAGCCCCACAGAACCCAAGAACTATGGCTCCTACAGCACTCAGGTAAGGGGTGTTATGTGCAGGCGGGGACAGGGAGAGGGAGGAGGCCTGGGGCCCAGGCCTTATACCTCCCTCTGCTCATGCCGGGTAGGCCTCAGCTGCTGCAGCCACAGCTGAGCTGCTAAAGAAGCAGGAGGAACTCAACCGGAAGGCAGAGGAGTTGGACCGAAGGGAGAGAGAGCTGCAGCATGTTGCCCTGGGGGGCACAGCCAGTAAGTGGGGCCTGATAGATGAGGAAGAGCATCTGATATTTTGGAAGGAGCAAATAAAAGGCCTTAAGAGCATGGGCCTTGCAAGTTACTTAATCTCTGTCTCTCTTTTTTTTTTTATCGTGCTGGTATTGAACCCAGGGCCTTGCATGTGCCAGACAACACTCCACTACTGAGTCACAACCCCAGCCCCTTCAGTAATTTTTTTTTTTTTTTTTTTTTGGTACTGGGAATTGAACTCAGGACCTTGTGCTTGCCAGGCAGACGCCCTTTGGTAATCTTAAGTGCCTTGATTTTCTTTTTTTTTTTTTTTTTGTGGGTACCAGGGGTCGACTTCAGGACCTCGCGCACCAGCAGGCGCCTGTGTTGCTGAGCGATATCACCGGCCCTTTTTCCGTATGTGGGTTCTGGGAGTCGAACTCGGGCCCTCGCACTTGCCAGGCAGACGCTTATGCTGCTGAGCCATCTCACCGGCCCGATTTTCTTATTTTTAAAATGAGAATAACATTTGTATCTGTTTGACAGTGTTATTGTGAGGGTTAAACAAAATTGTATATGAGAGGTACTTGGCACAATTTTTTTTTTTTTTTTTTTTTTTTGAGACAGGGTCTTGATGTGCAGTTCAGGCTGGTCTTGAACCCACTACAGAGTCCAGGCTGGCCTTGAGCTCATGGTGATCCTCCTGCCTCAGCCTCCCAAGTGCTGGGATTATCCATGCTTGGTGGTGCAGCATTTAGATGTTGGAAATGTTGTAATAATAAACATTTGCTACTATTACTTTTTTACTTGTCCTTGTCTCTGGAGATCCAAGATTGAGAAGACTTGAGGGTGGAGGGAAGGGCAGGTGATTCCCTGGTTGGTCTCTGCCTCACTTCTGGGGTCTTCCTGTCCTCTGTGCCTTACAGCTCGACAGAACAATTGGCCCCCTCTACCTTCATTTTGCCCAGTACAGCCCTGCTTTTTCCAAGATATCTCCATGGAGATCCCCCAAGAATTTCAGAAGACAGTATCCACCATGTACTACCTCTGGATGTGTGAGTAGTGAGAAGCCTTTTGAAGGAAGTTACAGGTAGATCTCTTAGTGCCCTGGAGTCCATTCACTGAGAACCAGACATTTCATTTTTCCTCAGTATTTGAGAACAAGGGTAATTTCTCCAGGAGTCTTACTGTGTTACTCTTTTTATTATATTTAGGACTTATTTGAACCTGTTAACCAGCCTGCTAGCAAGTGTATGTTCTTTCTTCTCTTTCCTTTGTTCCCATACATAAACATATCCTGATTTTTTTCTTTCTTTCTTTTTTTTTTTTTTTTTTTGGTGGTGCTGTGGTTTGAACCCAGGGCTTCACGCATGCTAGGCAAATGCCTTACTACTGAACTATATTCCTTGAGCTTTTCTTATTTTGAGACGAAGTCTTGCTAGGTTGCTCAAACTGGCCTTGAGTTTGTCATCTTCCTGCCTCAGTCTCCCTAGTAGTTGGAAGTATAACCACACTGCCTGGTTGTATTCTGAGTTCTTTAAAAGTCTATGCAAGGACGCAGGTATGGTGATACACATCTATAATCACAGCTTCTCAGGAGGCTGAGGCAGGAAGATTACAAATTCTGGGCCAGTTTGAGCAACTTAGTGAGTTGCTGCTGGTCTCCAAATAAAAAAAGTCTAGGAATGGATATCCAGCTCCACAAAGAAACACATAAATAAAGGTCTTTGTGAGGGGATCAGTGGAAATGAGATTTGCATGTTGTGTGTTCCTTGTCGAGTTGATCCCATGAAGGCAGGAACTGTCTTCCTTTCTTTGTGTTGACACATTTGTCGAGGATTGAGAAGTGGGGGAAAGAGCCTTCACTCCAGTACAGAAGTCCCAGTCACACTGTCCCTGTGCCCCATAGGCAGCACTGCGGCTCTTCTCCTGAACTTCCTCATCTGCCTGGCCAGCTTCTGTGTGGATACCAGCAATGGCTCAGACTTTGGGCTTTCTCTGCTCTGGGTCCTCCTTTTCACTCCCTGCTCCTTCGTGTGCTGGTACCGCCCCATGTATAAGGCTTTCCGGTAAGTGGAGGAGGAGGTGATATGGGGCCTAGGGTAGGCCCCACAACTGCTTCTCCAGCCCTAATTCTTCTCCCACCCTCCCCATTTTTTTCTCTTTACAGGAGTGACAGTTCATTCAATTTCTTCATTTTTTTCTTCATTTTCTTCGCCCAGGATGTGCTTTTCGTCCTCCAGGCCATTGGCATTCCAGGTTGGGGGTTCAGGTCTGTGAGGCTGCCAGTCCACCCTCACTCCTCCCTGCTGCTCCTCTAGACCACGCCAGCAGTGGTTACTGTGGTAGGGGCTGTTCAAAGAAAGGAGGTGTGTTTTTTCCTTGAGACATGCTAGTTTAAGGAGAGAGGATATACTTATGCTGTGAGAGCTAACATTGGGCAGGCAGAGATCGAGGAAAAGAAGGCATGTGGTCCATCTGAGAAGGCTTCCTGGAGGAGGCATATGTGATGATGACTGAAGAGAGAGGGGTCTGTTTGGATGGAAGATGCCTACAAGATCTTGGAGAGCTGGGAGCTAATGGTTCAGAAACTGGAAGTAAACTGTGAAGAGTGGATGTAGTGGGGATCGTGGTTTGTGGAATGCTGCCAGACTGGCAGGGGAGTGACTGCTGATGGCAGGGGTGGGAATAGGGCATGTTTGTGACATACCCGTGGAGAAGCTGGGACAGTGGAGATCCAGCCCTGAGCAACCCCTTCTCACTGGCACGTGCCTCCCACAGTGGCTGGATCTCTGCTCTGGAGGTGCTCAAGATCAACACTGCCGTAGCCGTGCTCATGCTGCTGGTCGCCCTGCTCTTCACTGGCATCGCTGTGCTGGGAATTGTGATGCTGAAGCGGGTGAGGGGCTATGTGGGAGGTTGGGCCAGGAGGGTGAGATCATGGGTCCCAAGGGGCCACAGAGGAACATTTAGGAAGATTCTCAGCTAATGGAGCTCTGGGCATTGTGTGAGTGCGTGTGTGCTTTCAGAGAGGGTCATACCCAGGAGGCAGCAGACTGGGAGTGGCCTTGGAGTTGGGTGGGTGGGGCAGCAGTGGCTGCAGTCTGCTGTAACATCTGCCCTCTTCTTGCAGATCCACTCCTTATACCGACGCACAGGTGCCAGTTTTCAGAAGGCCCAGCAAGAATTTGCTGCTGGTGTCTTCTCCAACCCAGCAGTGCGAACCGCAGCTGCCAATGCAGCTGCTGGGGCTGCTGAAAATGCCTTCCGGGGGCCGTGACCCCTGACTGGGACGTCCTGGCCCTGCCATTTGAGGGAGCTGACATAGCCCCTATCCCTGAGGTCTCTAGGACTGGGGAGACATCACTACTTCTCTACAGTGCCCCCAATTCCACGGCCATGACTGCTGAACCTGACGTGGGGGTGCCAAGAGGCCACTGTGACCCGGTCACTGCTGGGCCTTACCCTCATCAGACCACACTGCTGCCACTGCTCACACACTCCAACCCAGCTTACCTCTGCTGTGCCAAGGCTGTCGCTTCAGTTATTTAAATAAAAAGAATGTGGAACTGGAACTCAACTGTTTCCTGAGTTTTTATTGGAAATTAGGCCTTTCATTTTTCTTTTTTTTTTTTCAATGTGGGTACCAGGAGTCAACTCAGGACCTCGCGCTTGCCAGCAGGCACTTGTGCTGCTGAGCGGTATCACCAGCCCTTTTTGTCCTTTATGTCAGTACTGGGAGTCGAACTCAGGACCTCGCACTTGCCAGGCAGGTGCTTGTGCCGCTGAGCCACATCACCAGCCCCTCATTTTTCTTTTGAAGCACTGGGGAATTGAACCCAAGGCCTTCACACTAAGCTACATCTCCAGCCCCTTTTTGTGTTTTTAAATTTTTTTGTCTTGAGACATTGAGACTAGCTCTTGCTAAGTCACAGAGTTGCCCATGCTGGGCTCAAGCTTGTGATCCTACAATTAAGCTTTAAGAGAAAGCAGACTGTGGAAGGGACGGGTGGAAGCAGTCCATAGACTCCGCAGGTAAAGTGGGACCGTGCTGGAGTGTAAACAGCGCTGCGGCGGGGGAGGGGGGCCGCAGAGGAGCACTGCGGCTGGGGCGGAAGGTCCACGGTTGGAGGTGGAGGAGCGGGGACACCAGCGAACCTTGTTTCCCATCCCTCTCCATTAATGATAGGCAAAAGCCAGCTACTTCTGCCGGGAACTGCAACCGAGAGCCTGCGAGGCTGGGCGGGTCGCAGGCGGGCACTGAATGTATAGCTGGCAGCGCGGCCAGCGTGGGGTCGAAGCCGGGCTGCAGGGCGCCTCGTCCCGCGCTCCGCCCTGGGTCTGAGTCCGGACTACAGCTCCCGGGGTGCACCGCGCCGCGCGCCCCTCCCCGTACCCTGCCCACCCCACCCCCGCCTCTGTGCCCGACCTGCAGCGGCTGAGCCCAAGGAGACGAGCGTAGTGGGGCCGGAGCCGGGCAAAGCGGGGCGGGAGCCGGGAGGGCGACGCGGGCGAGGTGGGGCCACGGCCTCCCCGCAGGCGGCCAGGATCCTGCTGGGCACTGAGGGCGCCCCGACCGCGCCCCTCGAGTCTCCCAGCCCCCACCCCCCACCTCGGACCTCTTTCCACCCTCCCGGCTCAGCAACGCCGCGCTCTGTTCTCTCTGGGACCAGCTCTTCTCAGCGCCCTTGTGCCCTAGGGAGATGCGATGAGCCGGTGCCCCCGCGTCCTCATCGCCGTCCCGGGCACGGTGCCCGCCCAGTGCCCGTGGTGGGGAGGGAGCACCCCGCAGTCCCTCCGTGACGCCCCTCCCGTGGCTCCCTCCTCAGCTGGAGTCCTTGGGCAGGGCCCCCCGGGACCCAGCCAGGGGGTGGGCTCTAGAACGAGGTGGGTGGAGAGGAGAAAGGACGGGGCCTTGGGCGCCTCTGAGATGCTCCCAAGCGCCAGGGGGTGCCCAGCGAGGCGCAAGCAGCCAGGCAGCAGGCATGATGCCCTCGCCTAGCGACTCCGTCCGCTCGCTGACCAGCCGGCCCAGCACCCGGGGCCTTACCCACCTCCGCCTCCACCGACCCTGGCTGCAGGCCCTACTCACACTAGGACTGGCCCAGGTGCTTCTGGGCATCCTGGTGGTAACCTTCAGCATGGTGGCCTCCTCCGTCACCACCACCGAGAGCATCAAGAGGTCCTGCCCATCTTGGGCCGGGTTCTCGGTGAGTTGGGTGCACAGGGTGCTCAGTGGCTGGGTGGGAGAGGCTCCTGGGCCCCACCCCTCCTCACCAGCTTCAAGCCCGTATCCTTGCCTCGCCTTGCCTCCCTCTTCTGGTCCTGTCCCTCCTGGCAGGGCTGGGTGCATCCTGTGGTGAGGGGCTTATTCAGGTGCCTCCCCTGCCAGGCTGAGCCTGTCCCCACTCTGTCCCCAGCTGGCGTTCTCCGGGGTAGTTGGCATTGTGTCCTGGAAGCGGCCATTCACTCTAGTGGTAGGTGCCAGGGTCCAGTGCCCCCTGGGAGGCAGGTGCCCAGCACCAGAGGGGATGCCCACTGTGCCCTCAAGAAGGGAAGTGACTTTCCAGTTGGTGCCAGGCAGGCACAGAAATGTTTGTGGCGGCGGGGGGCTCCATCTCTGGCAGAGGGGTTCTGATGCAGGTCCCGGCCCTGAGTTGGCACCCTCTTTCCCCAGATCTCTTTCTTCTCCTTGCTTTCGGTGCTCTGTGTCATGCTTAGCATGGCTGGCTCTGTTCTCTCCTGTAAGAATGCTCAGCTGGCCCGGGACTTCCGACAGTGCTCCATGGTAAGATGTGAGGAGTGAGAGCTGGAAAGAAGTGTTGGGGGAGGTGTGCAGGACACTTGAGTTTGTCCTGACCCAGGCTACCTCTCCCTCCCCCCTCCCACACAGGATGGAAAGGTCTGTGTGTGCTGTCCCCCTGTACCCCTACCCCGGCCCTGTCCAGAGCCAGGGCAGGAACTGAAAATTTCCCCTAACTCCACCTGTGATGAAGCCCGAGGTGCCCTCAAAGTAAGTGGGCACCTCCCCCTTATCTCTGCCAGTCCTTCCCTCATATCCTCCTCGTTCCCATCCTTGCCTCCCTTCCCAGAATCCTCACAGGCCCAGAAAATGTGATTTTGTTTGGGGGGTGCTGGGGGTCAAATCCAGAGCCTCATATGTGCTAGCAAGCACTCTACCACTGTGCTCCAGGAAAGCCCCGGGAATATGTGGGACACACACATTCCCAGACCCTTCAGCCTCCCTTCTTCCCTGCTGCAGAACCTGCTCTTCAGTGTCTGTGGCCTCACCATTTGTGCTGCCATAATCTGTACCCTCTCTGCTATTGTCTGCTGCATCCAAATCTTCTCTCTGGACCTCTTGCATACGGTGAGAGGGGACCCAGAGCCAGGTAGCATCAGCCAGGCATGAGGGAGCAGGGATGTGTGTGCTGGGATTGGGTCTGAGGGCCAGTGACCACAGGGCTGGCTTCTGGGCACCTGGGGCTGTGGCTCACCTGCTGGGTATGTCTGTTGGAGGGATGTTTAGGGGCCCAAGGAGGAGAGATGACAGGGAATTGCTAACTATGTGATGATGCCAGTCTGGGCCAGGAGCGGGGGCTTTAGAGAGTAGGACTAGATGGGGTAGAGTCAAGAAGACCCTAGATGGAGGTGGGGATAAAGTGAGAGAATACAGGTGGTGACTCTGGATAGGAAAATTCTAAAGAGGAGGAATTTCTGGGTAGGGTCCGGGTGATGCAGAGTTAAGGAGGACCTGGTTGTGCGTGAGGGCAGGAGCAGAACTGGAGCTTCTTAGAGGGGGAGGGCCCTAAAAATAGCATAGATGAGAGAAAAGTGTTGGGGATGAGGAAGAGCTGGACTCCCAGAAACCAGGCTTGACCTGCTTGCCCCCAGCAGCTGGCCTCTGAGCGCTCGGTCTCAGGGCCCCTGGGGCCCCTCACCTGTACGTCCTCGCCTCCGGCCCCTCTCCTGCACACCATGCTGGACTTGGAGGAATTTGTACCACCCGTGCCCCCACCACCCTACTACCCCCCAGAGTATACCTGCAGCTCTGAGACAGACGCGCAGAGGTGAGGTCAGGTGGGGTCCTACTGGGGAACTGAGGAAGGGGGCTGGGGCTGGGCCTGGAATGGTGGGGAGCAGTTACTTTCCAGGCTTCAATCTTCTCCTTCATCCTGCCAGCATCACATACAATGGATCCATGGACAGCCCTGTGCCCTTATATCCTACTGATTGCCCCCCTTCTTATGAAGCTGTCATGGGCCTGCGAGGAGACAGCCAGGTGAGTGCAGGGCCTGGTACAGGCCAGGGAGCTGGGGAAGAGCCTGAACAAGCTGTTGTGGGTCAGGATAATGATAGTTCTTGTGATCTTTATAGTCCTACCACATCCTCTGTCTTTGATCTTCTCTAGAGCCTGGTGAGGTGGGTGGGACAAGCACTACGACTTCTGTGTTACACATGTGGAAAGTTAGCCAAGTGACAGAGCTGGTCTGGGATCTTGGAGTTTTGTCCAGTGCATGAGAGTGGCCCTGCCAGTGTGCAGGGCTGGACCTTTGACTCTTGTCTTCTGCAGGCCACTCTATTTGATCCTCAGCTTCACGACGGCACCTGCATGTGCGAGCGAGTGGCCTCCATTGTGGATGGTGAGCAGAAAGCTGAGGGGAGGGGTGGATGAGGCAGGGATGCCAGGGACAGGAGGGCCGGGTGGGGGCCTAGGCTGACGATTTAGAGACAAAGGAAGACTGTGGCTTCTTGGACACTGGACCTGCCTGTCTCTTCTGAGACAAGCTGGAGACGGACTGGCCCGAAGGCGGCGCTGCCTGCCTGGGGCATGCCGCCGGTGCTACCAGCGCCCCCTGCCGCCCACAGTGTCCATGGACAGCGGGTCTCTGGTGCTGTCTGCCATCGGCGACCTCCCGGGGGGTTCCAGCCCATCCGAGGATTCGTGCCTGCTGGAGCTGCAGGGCTCCGTCCGCTCCGTCGACTACGTGCTCTTCCGCTCCATCCAGCGCAGCCGCGCCGGCTACTGCCTCAGCCTGGACTGCGGCCTGCGGGGCCCCTTCGAGGAGAGCCCCCTGCCTCGGCGGCCGCCGCGCGCCGCGCGCTCCTACTCTTGCTCCGCTCCTGAGGCCCCGCCCGCGCTGGGCGCCCCCACGGCCGCGCGCAGCTGCCACCGGCTGGAGGGCTGGCCGCCCTGGGTGGGGCCCTGCTTCCCCGAGCTGAGGCGGCGGGTCCCGCGGGCAGGCAGCCGCCCTGCAGCCGCCCCACCCGCCCGAGCCCCTGCTCGGCGCTTCAGTGACAGCTCAGGTTCCCTCACCCCACCCGGGCACCGGCCGCCTCGCCCGGCTCCCCCGCCCCCTCTGCTGCTGCTGCCACGGTCCCACAGTGACCCAGGCATCACCACCTCCGGCGACACTGGTGAGCGCCCCACCGCAGGTTCTGGGGAGGGGGAGTCCTGGAGGTGACAGGATCAGGGACGCTGCCAGGATTTGCGCCCTGTTGAGATCCCTGAGGAGGACAGAGGGTGACTCTTGCCATGCCCTTCCTGGGACAGGGCATCCGTTGCTTAGTGGTTACAGAGGACTTTTTTTTTCCCCCCTTTCGGGACTGGTGATTAAACCCAGGGCCTTCATTCACACTGAGCTACATTCCCAGCCTTTTATAATTTTTTTTCATTTGGAGAGAGGATCTTGCTAAGTCACTAAATTGCCCAGGCTGGGCTCACACTCAGAATCTCCTGCTTCAGCCTCCCAGAGTGCTGGGATTACAGGCGTGGGTGAGGATTTGGTATATAATACCGGTTCCTCAGCGCCCCAGCTCGCACTCTTTACCTATCTATTCTCTGCCTCAGTTTCTCATCTTTAAAACAGGTATAATAACAGCATCTCAACCAAAAGTGCTATAGAGTTGCTGAGAGAGAAAATAATGCTAGTAGTCTAGGGTGGACTGAAGGTACCCAGGCTGGTCCGCCCTGGGAAGCTAAGCAGGGCCAGATGTGGTTGGTGCCTAGAAAGCGGAGTGACACACAAACTCCTTTTCACTGCCGTGGGGTGCCAGGAGCTAGAAGACAGTGGTGCAATGACAGCATTGTAGTCGTCTCCGTGTACTGTACCATCTAGTTGCTGTCAGGTGCAGCCAGAGATAATGGTCCCTTGATTGGAAATGGGGTGTGACAGTATGCTGGGAGAGCACATGTGTCCAGAGTGTCCCCATTCAGTCCCTGTCATTCTCCTCCTCAGCTGACTTCAGGGACCTTTATACCAAAGTGCTTGAGGAAGAAGCTGCTTCCATTTCCTCTGCAGATACAGGTCAGGCATGTAGTTGGCAACTGGGGTGAAGGGTAGGGGGCATGACCTAGTCCTCATGCACCCCTACATGCCATTCTTCTCTTGCTGTCTCTCTGCAGGGCTGTGCTCTGAAGCCTGCCTCTTCCGCCTGGCCCACTGCCCTTCCCCCAAGTTGCTCCGTGCCCGTTCAGCTGAGAAACGGCGCCCTGTGCCCACCTTCCGTAAGGTCCCCCTGCCCTCAGGCCCTGCACCTGCCCACTCTCTGGGGGACCTGAAAGGAAGCTGGCCAGGCCGGGGCCTGGTCACTCGTTTCCTTCAGATGTCTAGGAAGTCACCAGATCCCACTGGGATGGGAGCCCATGGACATAAGCAGGTAGGCATTAGGGGAGCCAGGAAAGATCCCTGGGAAAGCCTGGAGCTTCAGGCTGGGCCACCCTGATAGCATCTTCTGCATTCCCTCCAGGTGCCCCGGAGCCCCTGGGGCTGGCCAGGCCGAGAGAGCCTCCACCTCCAGAGCTGTGGTGATCTGAGCTCAGGCTCCTCCCTGCGGCGCCTCCTGTCTGGCCGTAGGCTGGAGCGTGGAACTCGCCCCCACAGCCTCAGCCTCAGTGGGGCCAGCCGGGAGACTGGATTCTGACCTGGGCTTCTCATCACACTAAACAGATCCACATGAATGCTGGGGCCACAGGCACCAGCTGGCTGGGACCAGCAGCCCCCAGCGGCTCCTTGCACTGGCTGGCACACAAAGAAACTTGCTGCGTACCCCCAAAGTGCCCCTTTCCCTCCTATCTTTGGGGGCCTCTGCTGCTTTCTGCCCCTCTGGACTGGGACAGCTTCTGTCCTGTGCTGCATGGGAGTTCAGGCTATAGGGGAGATGCCCCACTTACAGTGTGGGAGCAGGAAAAGCATTAAATTCCCTCCAGTTTGAGAGTGGCTCTTTGCGTTCTCAGGAGCATGCTGGACAGGGAAAGGCACGTGTTGGCAGCTAAGTTGAGGGGCATTTGTGCCTGTGCAGTGGGGTGGTGAGGCAGGCATGAAGAATCAGAGAAATCCGGGTGACTTCAGCTCTGCCACCTCTAGCTGCATGACCTTGGGCAAGTTATTTAACCTCATTTGCCTGATCAGTAAAACATTGTGAAGATGAATGTTTATAAAGCTCTTAACATACTAAGTAAGACTTCAATAAATTTCAATTTTCCCCTTCTCTCCTGGACACTTTTTTTTTTTTTTTTTTTTTTTTTAAATATGGGGAGATCTACCCGAGGAGCCCAGGATGGCCCGGAACTTGCAGTCTTCCTGCCTCAGCATCCTGAGTAGCTGGGATTTACAGGGGTATGCCACCACAACTGGCTTCTCCTGGACTTTTTTATTTTTATTTTGAGAAAGGATCTCGCTGTGTAGCCCAGGCTGGCCTCTAACTTGTGGCAATCTTCCTGCCTTAGCCTCCCAAGTGCTGGGATTACAGGTGTGTGCCACCACACCCAGCAGGAATTCCTTTTTTGTTTCTTTTATGTTTCTTTGATTTTTTGTTTGTTTGTTTTTTGGTACCAGGAATTGAACTCAGGACTTTGCGCTTGCCAGACAGGTGCTGTGCCACTGAGCTGTATCCCTAGCCCTGTTTTGTTGCTTTGAGACAAGGGCTTACTATGTAGTTCATGCTGGCCTTGAACTCATTATGTAGCCCAGGCTGGCCTCCAACTTGCAGTCATCCTTCTGCCTCAGCCTCCTGAGTGTGTGCCACCACGCTTGGCCCACACAGGAATTCTTTAAACCAGTTTTTGTTTGTTTGTTTGTTTTAGATAGAGTCTCACTATGTAGTCCAGGCTGGCCTTGAACTCACTATGTAACCCAGGCTTTACTCACGGTAATTCTCCTGCCTCAGCCTCTGAGTGCTAGGATTATAAGTGTGGGACACCATGCCCAGCAGCACTCCTATTTCAAATGCACCTATGTTTTACCACCTCCCCTCTACCTGGTTCAGGCTACCACCCTCTCCACAAGCTCTGAATTAGTCTATTTGCACTCCTCACCAATAATTCATCCTCCACTCCTCAAGTGATGATGAATCATGTTCTGTCAAGGCTCTGCCTAAATCTGTTGGCTTCCCATTATATTTAAAATAATCTCCAGCTGGTCCACGCTGATGCTACCAATCTGCCTGCAAACCCCAGGACCTTTGCACTAGCTATTCCCCAAGTTTGAAACGCTTTGCCCTGTGACTGGTGGTTTCACCTAAGTCAGGCCTTAGCTCCACTCTCAGTGAGCATCCAAACACATCCCAGTCTCTATCATCATCACTCATCACGCACTGAGGCTCAAACCCAGGGCCTCAGGCACCCGAGACAAGCCTCCCAGGCACAGGCCTGGCTTATTGTTTTGACTACTTAGCACCATTTAAAATTATCTTGTGAAACACTGACTTTATGCAATGAAGTGTTACTAGATTCTAGAATTGAAAAGCCACCAAGGAGCGTTAAAAATAAAATTACCTTGTTTTTCGTTTATACATTTATGTCGTCCCATAGAATACAAATTCACAAGAGCAGGGATCTGCTCACCACTGGACCTAACACACAGCAGAGCCCCAACAGACACTTAAATTTCTAAAGTGGCAGGATGGGGATCTTGTAAAAAGCTTCAGGACTTGAGTCGGGCCAGTGGTGTACGCCTGTAATCCGAGCACACGGAAGGCTGAGGCAGGAGGATCACCGTGAGTTCAAACCCAGCCTGGGTTACATAGTGAGATCTTGTTGAAAGCAAGCAAGAAAGAAAAGAAAGGGAGAGAGAGAAAGAAAAGAAAAAAGGAAAGGAAAAGAAAAGAAAAAAGGAAAGAAAAGAAAAAAGGAAAAAAGAAGAAAAGCTTCAGGACTCTGATTGTGGGGCCACCGTAATGCCCTACAGGCAAGGCAAGGGAAAAGGGAGTGGCACTGTCCAGAGATGGCGTCAGCCTGCAAGGCTTCTTGAATAATTCACCGTAATAACAATACAGCCTCAGGAAAGGCTGGGCCGCAGCCAAAATGACTAAATGAGCCAGAGGAGGTGGACACCAGGCTTCCCACTGGGACAGCTTCTGGGAACTGGATGTGCCCCCATCTTGAAGCTACCTAAGGAGTCAGCTCAAGAATCTTGCTCAGCTTCGGTGGGGTGGAGTCACGGTGGGAATTCAATTCCCCCTACCAAGTACCTCCTTGTTGTCAACTGACCCAATCTTTCCTAGTGTAGATCACGAATACTCTTTCGCTCCTATTGGGCTACAACTGGGGAGGGAAAGTTGTTCGTCTCCAGAAGAACCAATGAGAAGTGCGGAAGGGCCCTCAGTCCCGCCTCCGAGGAAACGTCAATCTCCCTTTCCGAGAGAGGCCTGGCCCCGCCCCGGCCGCTGGTTTGCGGCTGCGCATCTTGCTGCAGCAGCTACTTCCGGCGCCGCCTCCCCTAGGCGCAGCTTCCCGCCCCGCCCACTCGCCTCTGCAGCCTGCAGTGGGGTTTCCCTTCGCCTCCGGTTGGGGCTGCTGTTTCATTACGCCGACGGTAGGAGAAATGAAGATTGTGCCCCTTGGTTCTTAAATGCCTCCGTCCCTGCGTTTGTGCTTAATATTTTCGTCATCATTGTTATTATTAATTGCAGGGATAGTCTCATTTTACTAACAAAGGAGAAGTGATAACATCTTCAAGTCCTGTGCAGTTCCTTTTTGAGCTGTGGAGGGGAAAGGTTATATAGTTCATACATTCTTCAGTCATTCGACAAACGTTCACTGAGTGCTGGCTCAGTGCCAGCCGCTGTGCCAGTCCTGAGAATACAGCAGGGAGCCAGGACATACTAGTCCCTACCCTACCAGAGTAAGCACAAGGGAGGGCAATGGACAACCGAACTAGCAGGTCACTGTTATGGTCACTGTCTTTATGAACTGGGCGCTAAATCGGACATTAAATCCTTTGTACATGATTATAACTGTGATCAGAGTGGCAAAGGAGATGGGAGTGCTGTGTGCCTGTGTTACAGGAGGTTGTGTGTGTGTGTGTGTGTGTGTGTGTGTGTGTGTGTGTAAAGGGAGTTTTTGTTTTTTTTTTCTTTTGTTTTTTTGAGACAGAGTCTTCACATGTAGTTCAGGCTGGCCTTGAAGCTGGTTTCTCCCTGCACTTGATTTCTACCCCTTTGGCAGAACGATCTTCTAAACATAAATCTGATCTTGTCACCTCCCCGCACCAGCTCTCCAGTGAATTTCCATTTTAGCGCAGAGTTCAGAGTCCTCACTGTGGCCACCCAGGCCCCACAGAATCTGGCCTCCCACTTTCTCCAGACTCACTTTCTACCGTCACCCCACCCTTGCCACTCCAGCACTCTCTGCCCCTCTGATTTCTTTCATAGCTGTCACTACCTGAACTGTGCTTGTGTGTGGGTGTCTGTGTGTGTGTGTGTGTGTGTGTGTGTGTGTGTGTGTGTGTGGTACTGGGGACTGAACCCAGAGCCTTTGCACTGAACTACATTCCCAGGCACCACAACCTACCTCTTGAGACAGAGTCTCACTAAATTTCTTAGTTGTCCAGGCTGGGCTGAACTTGTGATCTTCCTGCCTCAGCTTCCCAGAGTGCTGGGATTATAGGCCTGCACCACTATGTGTATCCTGAAACTGTGTTTGTTGCCTACTGGCTCCACTAGAACATAACTGCAACGTTCCAGGGACTTTATCATCTTATTTGTGGCTGTATCCCCAGGATCTGGAAGGGAGCCTTGTGTACAATAGATAACCAAGTAATGTTTGCTCAGTGTGTGGGCCTGAGAAGTACCTAGCAAGGGTGCTACCACTGAGCCCTTTATGATGAATATTCTTTTTATTTTTTTTTCAGAGGGAGGAAGGGATGGGGGTGTAGCTCAGTGGTGGTAAAGTGCATGCTTAGCATACCTGAGGCCCTGGGTTCAATCCCTGGGGGGAAAAAAAAGCAGAAAATGTTGAGGGCAGAGTAGAGGGGACAGCAGGGACAAGATGCAGTGTGGTCTCAGAGAGAAGGTGACTGGAGTGTGTGGCACAAGTGGAAAGGTGAGAAAGAGGAGGGACAAGGATACCGGCTCCCACATCCCTTTTATATGCAGTGTGGGGTGGCAGGCTTGAGAGGAAAAATAGTAGTGTCAGAATTTGGGTTTTAGTTAGATAATTCAGTAATTCTTTTTCTTTCTTTCTTTCTTTTTTTTTTAATGTGGGTACTGGGAGTCGACCTCAGGACCTTGCGCTTGCCAGGCAGGTACTTATGCCAATGAGCTATCTCACTGGCCCTTCTTTCGTGTGTGCATGTGGATTGTGTGTGTGTGTGTGTGTGTGTGTGGTGTATTGGGTATGTGTGTGGTGTGTATGGGGGGGTGGTGTGTATGGGGGGGGGTGTGTGTATGGGGTGTGTGGTGTGTAGTGTGTATGGTGTGTGTGGTGTATAGGGTGTGTGTGTGGTGTGTATGGTGTGTGTGTATATGGGGTGTGTGGTGTGTATGGGGGGGTGGTGTGTATGGGGTGTGTGTGTGTATGGGGTGTGTGGTGTGTATGGGGGGTGGTGTGTATGGGGTGTGTGTGGTGTATAGGGTGTGTGTGTGGTGTGTATGGG
Source organism: Erethizon dorsatum (assembly GCA_028451465.1). Lineage (NCBI taxonomy): Eukaryota > Metazoa > Chordata > Mammalia > Rodentia > Erethizontidae > Erethizon > Erethizon dorsatum. The sequence goes on along the minus strand of CM051829.1, from coordinate 68,155,981 downwards.
AGGGGTGTGGTGTATGGGGTATGTGGTGTGTGTGTGTGGTGTGTATGGGGTGTGTATGTGTGTATGTGGTGTGTGCGCATACTGGGGCTCAAACCCAGTGCTGTACATACGCTAAGCAAGTGCTGTATCCCTGAGTCGCATCCCCTGCCCCCTGTCCAGTTCTTTTTTTGGTACTGGGAATTGAACTCATGACCTCGCCAGGCAGGCGCTGTGCCACTGAGCTATATCGCCAGCCCTAGTCCAGTTCCTCTTGAGAGAGGCTTGGAGTAGGAAAATGGAGGTCAGGGACTAAGCGCTTTGGTGTTCTAAGAGGGAAATAATGGGAAGAGGGCAGAGTCAGGCTGCGTCGGATCTTGGAGGAAGGAGTTCTATTCTTGGAGGAGGATAGGAGGCAGAACCGATTTGGTAGGGGGAAAGAGGAGATGTTGATCTCCTGTGGTTGGGCAGAGAAGCCTGGGACACCCAGAGGTGTGCTCCAGAGGCACCCAGAGGCATGCTCCAGAGGGCAGGCTCAGGTGTATCATCAAAGGAGGAAGAGCTGGGCACAGTGGTGCGCAGCTGTAATCCCAGCAATTTGGGAGTCTGAGGCAAGAGGATCACAAGTTCAAGCCCAGGCCAAGAAACTTAGGGAGACCTTGTCTTAAAATAAAAAGGGCTGGAGATGTAGATCAGCGCAAATGCTCTGGGCTCAGATGGACTTGGGTTCCATCCCCAGTACAAAAAAAAAAAAAAAAAAAAAAGTTGGGATTGGAACTGGAAATTTTGGAACCTAAAGCAACTATAAAGTAGTCAAAGTCATGGGGTGATCTCACGGGGTGATGAAATGTGAGACCCGAGACAAACCTGAGAAGTGCGCGGACAGAAAGGAGGTGAAGCCTGTAAAGAAGGATGGGTGGCTGGGAACCAGATCAGGGCAGCGGGTCTGGAAAACCAGAGAGCTGCTTCAGGAAGGGAGCGGTTGAGTGTCAGTGGAGCTAAAGGTCAAGTCATACAGGTCAGGAGCTTCACCAGGAAGATCCTGGTGACCACAGCAAGATCGGTTACGCACTGCAGGAGGGTCAGATGGCCCAAGAGGACATTTGGCTGTAAATGATGTTATTACACGTGCTGTTCCACATGGCAAAGCTTGAGGAAAAAGCATCCTTGGAGATGAAGAAACAGGCTCTGAAAGGTTAGGCCTCATCTCTAATGAGCACTGAAGCAAGGACTGAACTCCTGTGTGAGTCACGTGGTGCCCATTCAGGCTCATGCCCTGCATGTTGCCCCTCTGTGAGGGAATAAGAAATGGAGTGGTGACCAGCAGGAACAAGGGTGGGGGTAGAGGTCTCAGACAGAAGACTTCTTTGACTACTTGGGGGGAACAAGAGAGGCTGAATAACAGTGACAACAGTAATTCCTGCCATCTAGTTGGATTCGTGGCTGGGGCACACTTGTGATCATAGCTACTGGGAGGCTGAGGCAAGAGGGTTGCAAGTTCGAGGCCACCCTGAGCAACTTTGCAAGGCTCTGTCTCAGGTAAAAAGGGTTGGGGGGGTGGTGTTTCAGTGGCCGAGTACTTGCCTAGCATGTATAAGGTCCTTTTTCCAATCCCCTGTACCAGAAGCCAGGTGTGGTGGTGCACACCTGTAATTCCAGCACTTGGGAGGCTGGTGCAAGAGGCTCGCCATGAGTTTGAGACCAGTCTGGGCTACATAGTGAGTTCAAGTACAGCCTGGACCACATAGGGAGACCCTGTATGACAAAACTAAAACCAACCAACCAACCAACAACAACAAAGAACAATCCCCAGTACCAGAAAGAAAAAAATCCTGCCATCTCTATGGAACCTTAAAATTCACAAAACACCTTCCCAAGACATTATCATCTGCTCTGAGCCCCTGCCACCCCTGCGCAGGAGGCTCGAAGCTATCAGGAGCACAGGAGCAGGGTCCCAAGTATTCACTACTGAATTTTTGTTTCTATACCCTGGTTCTGTTCCTCCCTTAGGTCTTGCTTGGACTAATACTTGCATTTGGAGTTGGCATCACTCTTCCTGAAGTTCAAACCACACCAAGGACAAGAAGGACCTTGGATACTGGGGGCTGGTTTGTAGCTTAACTTATTCATTCATTCAACAAACCTTGAGCATTCCTTTCTGTGCTCGTGCCTGAGCAAAGAGCATTAGGCTTCAAAAAAAAAAAAAAAAAAAAAAAGGGCCGGTGAGACGGCTCAGCGGCTTAAGTGCCTGCCTTGCAAGCGCGAAGGCCCGAGTTCGACTCCCGGATCCCACATACGAAAAAGGGGCCGGTGATATTGCTCAGCGGCACGGGCGCCTGCTGGCGCGTGAGGTCCTGAGGTCGACCCCCCGGTACCCACAAAAAAAAAAAAAAAAAAAAAAAATAGGCACCATGAAATTTGCTTTTTACAACTGTTACAGCCTTTAAGGAAGACTAAAAATAAATTCCTGAAACACATGGGAGGTTGTATGACCCAATGGTTGTATGACCACTGTGGCTTTACCGGCACATATAGGAATCTAGGTGTGGCCCTGCCTCTTTAAGTTCTCTCAGTCTCAGTTGTTTCACCTGTAACACAGAATTATCAGGTTAGTGCACATAATAAGCACTCATCAAAGACTGACTATGTGCCAGGCATAATGGTGTGCCCCTGTAATCCCAGCTATTCGGGAGGCTGAGGCAGGAGGATGGCAACTTCAAGGCCAGCCTGGGCCATTTAGCAAGACCATGTCTCAAAAAAATTAAAAAGGGGGGCCGGTGATATGGCTCAGCAGCATAAGCACCTGCCTGGCAAGTGTGAGGTCTTGAGTTTGACTCCCGGTACCCACATAAAAGAAAACAAGGGCCGGTGACATCGCTCAGTGGCACAAGCGCCTGCTGGCAAGCACAAAGTCCTGAGTTCGACTCCCGGTACCCACATAAAAAAAAAAATTAAGGGCCGGTGAGATGGCTCAGTGGTGTAAGCGCCTGCCTGGCAAGCGTGAGGGCCCGAGTTTGACTCCTGGAACCCACATACGAAAAAAGGGCCGGTGATATCGCTCAGTGGCACAGGTGCCTGCTGGTGTGTGAGGTCCTGAGGTCGACCCCCGGTACCTACACACACAAAAAAAAAAATTAAAAAGGGGATGTAGTTCCGTAGCAGGGTGTTTGCCTAGCATGCAAGAGGCCCTGGGTTCAATCCCCAGTGCAGGAAAAAAGAAACGTTTTTGCTATTTTATCTCAAGAAAAATGAGAACCCAGCATGTGAGGTACAAGTACCCTTTTTATTTTGTTTTGAGACAGACTCTTCTATGCAGTTCAGGCTGGCTTTGAACTCACTATGTAGACCAGGTTGCCTTAGAACTCACAGCAATCCTCCTGCCTCAGCCTCCTGAGTGCTGGGATTATAGGTGTGCGCCACCATGCCTGACTTTTGCGTACAAGCAGCTTCCATTTGAACTCAGCTGCTCAGTGAACACTCCGGTTACTGTTACTGGTTGGTGAAGTAGGGCCAGAGATACAGCTTAGGGGTATAGCACTTGCCTAGCATGCATGAAGCCCTGGGTTTGATCCTCAGCACCTCCCTCACCCCCACAAAAAGATGTAGATGAATGCCACACCTTAATAAGGGACCGAAAGGGTCACATTTGAGAGGAGGGACATTTTTTAAAATTAATTAAGTTTATTGGTACATTTTAGATATACACAATGATCACATTCATCATAAAGCATTTGTACCTGCACATGCTAAAATGTGCTTCTTTTTTTCCCATTCCCCTCCTCTCTCTTTAATCCCTCTTCCCTTCGCTATTTACAAAAGTTTTGTTTCCATTTTTTTCTTTTTTTTTTCTTTTCCCTTCCTTCCTTTTCCCCTCTGCCCTCCCTAGTTCCCCTTCCCATTTGAACATTTTCTTCCTATTTCCCAATATCTATTACACATTTTGGTCCTTATTTACACCTTTGGTTTCTCACACCAGAGAAAGAATGCAGTGTTTACACATGTGTGTCTGATTTATTTCACTTAAGAGTACAGTCTCAAGGGGCTAAGGATATAGCTCAGCGGCACAAGCACCTGCCTGGCAAGCTCAAGGTCCTGAGTTTGATTCCTGCCCCACCCCAAAAAAGAATGGTCTCAAGGTCCATCTGTCTACCTAGAAAAGTCTCAAGTTGATCCTTCTTTATGACTGAATAGTAGTCTATTATATTTTAAAAAATCACATCTTCTTTATACATTCATCTGTTAATGGGCATTTGGGCTGTTTCCAAGATTTAGCTATTACAAACTGCTGCTATAAACATGGGTGTGAATATATCACTGTTCTATGATGCTTTTAATTCTTTTGGGAAGATACTAAGAAGGGGGATAGCTGGGTTGAATGGAACCTCTAGTTTTAGTTTTTTGAGGAATCTCCATAGAGATTTCCACAGAGGTTGCACCAGTCTACAGTCCCACCAACAGTGGAGAAGCCCTGCCAGCATTTGTTATTGGTTGATTTCTGTTTGTTTGTTTTTTTGTGTGGGTACCGGGGGTCAAACTCAGGACCTCGTGCCTGCGAGCAAGTGCTTGTGCCACTGAATGATATCACCGGCCCCTTTTTCCTTTGTATGTGGGTACTGGGAGTCAAACTCAGGACCTCGCATCTGCCAGGCAGGCGCTTATGCTGCTGAGCCATCTCACCGGCCCTGTTTTTTGTTTTTTGAGACAAGGTCTTGGTATGTAGTTCAAGCTGGTCTTGAACTGACTTTGTAGTCCCAACCAGCCTCAAACTTGTAGTGATCCTCCTGCCTCAGCTTCCCAAGGAGAATAGGGTCATTTTTGGTGTCCATAATCAAAGAGAGTGGGATGTCCTTAGATCAGAAAACAGACATTGAAAAGACAGGTTCAGAGCTGGGCATAGTGGTACACACCTGTAATCCCAACACTGGGAGGCTGAGGCAGGAGGGTCACTGGGAATTTGAGGCCAGCCTGGACTACATTGTGATTTTTCAGCTAGCCTGAACTACATAGCGAGAACCTGTCTCAAATAAAAAACAAAAAGAAAGAAAAAACCATGGTGGGAGATGCTGGCTGGAACTGTAGCTCAGCATAAAGGCCTGGGTTCAATCCCCAGTAATGAGTTGTGTTGTCTCCTCCCCCCCACCCCCCGCAAACTGAAAATACAAGAAAGACAAATTCTGGGTTAACTGGGTTTTTTTTTTTTTTTTTTTTTTTTTGATGTGTGTGTCAGTCTTATTATGTAGTTCACGCTGGCCTTGAACTCAAGGCACTTCTCCTGCTTCAGCCTCCCAAATGCTGGGATTACAGGCATATGCCACCACACCCAGCTCCTTTTTCCTTTTTAGAGACAGGGTTTAAACTGGCCTCAAACTTTTTCTTTTCTGTACTGGGGATTGGACCTTTACACTGAGCTATATTCCATAGCCCTTTTTTATCTTATTATTATTTTTAAAATTTTGAGACAGGGTCTAACAAAGTTGCTGAATTGCCCAGACTGGGCTTGGATTTGCAATCCTCCTGCTTCAGCATCCTAGAATGCAGAGGTTACAAACTGGCACCACCACACCTGGCTAGACTGGGCTCAACTTTTTGATCCTTCTGCCTCAGGCCCCCCATATCTGGGATTACAAGCCTGTGCCACTGTTGCAGAAATCTGATATCAAACCAAATGGAAGACTCTTTGCACCTGAGGAGTTGGAAGGCAACTTTTTTATTAATGCTAGCAGACTGATGGGAACCAGGTCCAAGTCATCAGCCCTGGGTGTAAGTGAGGCAGAGCTTATATAGAGTTTGGTAAGCAGGAAGTACAAAAGCTGATAGCGAGTTACTTCATAACTGGTTGCATAGGGTAAAGCATATGTTGTCAGGCAGGTTTGTTCTGGACAAGCTTTGCTAGGGAGGGGGCTGTCCAAGCAGGTGGGTGAAATCTGGCAAGCATGTTCTTTACTGGGTCACTCTATCCTAGGTAGAAAGTTCCTGGAATAGGCAAGCAGAACAGAATGTTTATAGGCTAGAAAATACAGGCAATGCAGCTAGATGCAGTCAGATAAAGCTGAGTAGAACTGTCTCTGAGTTATAGCTGGTGTGGTGGTCAAGGCGAGCTGACTCCAATGGGCCAACTATGTGGCGGGCCAGGTTAGCATGTCTTGTCCTAACTTGGTATCAGACTGCTGCTTTTGAAATTTCCATCACACCACAATGCGTGGCTTCCTTTTTTCTTTTTTTGCTGTTAGGGGCTCACACCTGTGATCCCAGCACTCAGGATGCTGAGGCAGGAGGATTCCCATGAGTTCAAGGCCAGCCTGGGCTACATAGTGAATTCAGGGCCAGCCTTAGCTACATAGGAGACCCTGTCTCAGAAAAAAAAAAAAAAAAAAAGTGCTAGACAAAGGAGACAGAGGAACCTGTTTGTGGCCAGATGGTAAGAAGTCCCTGGTGGGCACTGCATTGTCCAATGTAGATATTTGAGGTGAAGCGCCCCCTAGGAGGCATTTTAGAAATTGGTGGGCATCCTTCCTTGAGGCAGTGATTAGGAGGCCCCTGAGAACTGGGTGGATGGAGGCAGAAAGGCCTGACCTGGAAGGTCAAGGAAGGGTTGGCTCTCCTTTCACTTGACTTTGGAATGTTTTGCGCAACAATTTGTACAAACATAAAATCCAATATAGATCAGCAGGACTTTATTGTATAAAATTATAGGAAAGTTTTACAAACATTTTAAAAAGAAAAAGCACGATCATTTAGGAGATCATTATGAAGAAAGAAGCTTAAATAAAATATACTTTACTCAGTGGCACAGTGCCTGCCTGGCAAGCGTGAGGTCCTGATTTCTATTCCCAGTACCAAAAATAAAATAAAATATACTTTATCAGACTGGATGTGGTGGCACATGCCTGTAATCTCAGCACTTGGGAGGCTAAGGCAGGAGGATCACTGTGAGTTCGAGGCCAGCCTAAAATGCATAGTGAGACCCTGTCTCAAAAAAAAAAAAAAAAGGGCCAGTGGTATGGCTTAGCGGCATAAGCACTTGCCTGGCAAGTGCGAGGTCGTGAGATCGACTCCTGCTACCCATGTAAAGGAAAAAATGGGCCAGTGATATCGCTGAGTGGCACAAGTGCCTGCTGGCAAGCGCAAGGTCCTGAGTTCGACTTCCGGTACCCACATTAAAAAAAAAATATATATATATATGCTTTATCAGAAAACAAAATTACAACAAATTTGCTTCTAGACATAACTCGCTTTTGTTGTTGTTTTGGATTTTTTTTGTTGTTGTTTGGTTTTTTGAGATAGGGCCTCACTGTGTAGTTCAGGCTGGCCTTGAACTCATGTTGATCCTCCTGCCTCAGCCTCCTGAGTGCTGGGATCACAGGCATATGCCACCACGCCTGGCAAGCCTGGGCAATAATATAGAGACTTACGTGAGACCCTGTCTGAAAATTTAAAAACAAAATTGTAGAAAAGGCTGGGGTTCAGTCTTCTGTACTGAAAAAAGGAGGAGGGAGAGTAAGAAGAAGGAGCAAACTGGACACAGTAGCTGTAATCCTAGCTACTACAGAGGCTGAAGCAGGAGGATTTCAAATTCAAGGCCAGCTTGGGAACTTAACCAGACCCTGTCTGAAAATAATGCAAAAAAGGGAGGAGGAGAAGGAGAAACAAGAGGCTTCCACTGGGTCCGCAGAGAGAAGTAGGGAGGAGAGGGGGCTCTAAACCCAACAGGATAGGTAAGGGCAGATAGAGAATCGCACAGGAAATATCTATGGATGTGGCTCAGCAGCGCAGCACTTGCCTAACACGCACCAGCCCAGCTGTGGAATGAATGAACCGGAGGAAGTGAGTGAGCTGAATGGAATGAGCTGGAAGTGATGTGCCTGCCTTTCTAAATCCTGCCCAGCGCTTCCTGGAAAAACAAGAAGTCTGCATGGAGTGGATGCTGACACAGCCACGCAGATGGTCCCATTCAGTCCAACACTTTGACACCTGAGCCTGGACCGGCCATTTGACAAGTATATGAGGCTGCTGAGAGTGACTAAGACATTTCCTTCAAGGAACTCAATTCTTTCCTAAGCACTGGTGTTTGTGACATAAGGTGCCAACAGTGTACTAGATACACATTATCATGCTTCAACCCCACAATAATCCTGTGAGAGAGGAGCTATCACTCCCCTTCTATGGGTGGGAGATAGGCTGAAAGTGACTAAGAAACTGACCAATGGTCAAACAGCCAGTAGATGGTGGAGCCAGGATTCAAACCTTGCTTATCTCACTGAGGCTATACATAATTAAAATATGCTAGGGTCCCAGAAGAAATGGTCAGCTTTATATGGAGTGTGTCTTGGGAGGGCTTCACTGAGATAATTCAAAAGACATAAAAGGACTCATATACAAACAAGTAAGCAGGTCATGGTGGCCAATACCTGAAATCCCAGCACACTGGGAGGGTGAGGCAGGAGGATTATAAATTTGAACCCAGCCCATGCAACTTCATGAGACCTGTCTCAAAAACAATAAATAAAATAAAATAAATAAAAAGGGCTGGCTGGGGATGTATCTCAGTGAAGGCCCTGGGTTCAATCCCTAGTACAACAGCAACAACATAAACAAGTAGTTCCCAGTGTCTACTGTGCCCCTAGCACAGTGCTTATCTCTCTGATGCCAGTGATAACCTGTGGGTTTGTGGGGTTGCTTCTGTCTTACAGTGAGGAAATAGACTGACAGCTGGAGTTAGTCAGGTTGGACTGTGCGTGCCACTCCCACTAAATCTCATTTGATGTGCTTCATGGAGCAACATCACGGACAGCCCCTTTGTGGGGATTTAACTTTGTGTAGCACTTTCCAATTTGGGTCTTTTGTTTGTTTTGTGTTGTTTTGTGATGCTGGGGCTCCGCCCCAAGGCTTTGGAAACTCTAGGGAGGGAAGTGGTCTCCACTGTGCCGTCCTCCCAGCCCCAAGCGCGCTCTAGTTTCTGAGCCAGGACATCTGATGATGAAACAAGAGGAGCCCAGAAAGGTGCATCACCAACCACAAACTTCCTCAGGCCACCTTCATGCCAGTTACCACCCTCTCTGCACCTCTGTGGCTAGTAACTCCTGCTCCTCCGGGAAGCCTTTCTGGATTACTCTAAACTCACGGATGTTCCCTCTGTATCCCAGGGAACTCTCCAAGTACATGTTAGCATTTCTGCCTTTATCTGTAAATATCTGTGTGTCTGATTCTGGTGCCTCATAGGCCTCTGTTAGGGCAAAGATTGGGTCTTAAACCTGTGAGGCAGGCACTATGACCCACACCTATAATCCCAGCTACTCAGGAGGCTGAGGCAGGACGATCTCAAGATCAAGCAACTTAATGAGTTAGCAGGACCCTGTCTCAAAATTTAAAAAACAAAAATTTTTTTTTTTAAATGGCTGAGGATGTAGCTCAGTGGTAAAGTGCTTGCCTAACTTTCATGAGCCCCTGGGTTTAATTCCTGGGACCACACACACACACGCACACACCTCTCTGTGACTTCAACATTTTGAGGAGTGAGCCTCTTTTTTACTGAATCACATTTTTTTTTTCTTGTGGTCCTGGGGATTGAACCCAGGGCTTTGTAGGTGCTATGCAAATACTCTATTGCTGAGCTACACCACCAGCGCTTATTAGTTTCACTTTCCATTTTTTCTCAAGATGTGCCTGCTGTGTTTTACCTTCTCTGGGAATTAGGAGGCTCAACCCAACTCCACTCAAATCTTTGTTCTAGGCTCTTTCCAAAATTGTCATCCACACCTGTCTTTCAGAGGCCAATTGCCAAACCAGGTGTGGTGGTGGTGCATGCCTATAATCCCAGCACTCGGGAGACTGAGGCAGGAGTTCGCTGTCAGCCCAGTCGAGGTCAGCCTGGGCTACATAGTGAGTTCAAGATCAGCCTGAACTACATAGTGAGACCCTGTCTCGAAAAAAACAAAAAAGGCCAATTGCCCATTACAAATATGGCTGCGATTGCCTCACTTCCTGTGTCATGTGATCCTCCCATTGTCATCACATGAGGCATCCTTTTCACAGGAGCGGAACTGACCTACAGGGCTAGCCAGGTACCTATGGCTGCGGTATATATGTGCATACTTGTTTTTATTTCGTGGATCCGCTCATCTTTCTGAGACTCTAGAACTCCTGCAGTCTTCTCTTCATCCAGTAACCAGATGTGATGGAGTTTTCAAGTCCTATAGAGGTAAGTGGACCAGGAATCCCAATCATTGTGACTCCCCCTCTTTCTCTATCGCTGTCTCTCACCCTCTCTCCTTTTTTTTTTCCCCCCCTGGTACTGGCAGTTGAATCCAGCATGTACTGAGCAACATCCTAGCCCTTTTTATTTTATTTTGAGATAGGGTCTCACTAAGTTGCCCAGGCTGGCCTCAAACTTGCAATCCTCTTGCCTCAGTCTCCCAAGTAGCCAGGAATACTGTCATAATCAAGTAACCAGGATTACACCACTGTGCCCGGCAAGTGGCAAATTCTGAAAGCAGGCCATTGTGGCTTTTTCAGCAGATGAAGAGAGGGAGGGGTTGAGGTTGAAATGGATGGGAAAAGGGGTAAGATGAATCTTTGTTTGGGGTGGACAGAAAGCTGTCTCCAGCAGAGGGGTTACAGGGAGGGCTGCACACTGCACTTTGTGGGCCTTGTCCCATCCTTAATGAAGGTGGAAAGCTAGGCTGTGCACACCCATAGGCACCCAACCCTGGCCAGGAGGGTAGCTGACTGAGGGCTGGAGAGGACTTGCCTTCTAGCCACTCCTCATTCTGTTCTCAGGAACATCCCAAATGCCTGGGCAGGGTAGGCATCATGGCTGCCAGCCTCACGGGATTGCTCCTGCTTCAGGCAGTGGCATGTGCATCAGGTAAGAGTGCCAAGAAGAGCACCAAGGCTCCTTCCCTCCCTGTGGTCCTTTGTTAGCCTTCCAGTGTACTCATGGTGAACTTTCTCGTAGACACTGGATAAACCCTGGTGAGTGATTGAGACCACATTGGGATGGGGGTCCAGGGAGGGAGTATTTGAAACTGATGTCCTGTCCCTTAACTAGCATGACTATTGCCCTTACCTGTCCCCTGCTCTTGTCTCTGCCTGTGTCCTTTCCTTCCAGGTGCCTACCCCTGCATCCCTAAAAGCTTTGGCTACAGCTCGGTGGTCTGTGTCTGCAATGCCACGTACTGTGACTCTCTTGACCCCCTGACCTTCCCAGCCTTGGGGACCTTCAGCCTCTATGAGAGTACACGCAGTGGACGCCGGATGGAGCTGAGTGTGGGTGACTTCCAGGCCAATCGCACCGGCATAGGTGACCACTCCCCTACCTCTCCCTCCACCAGGCTCAGTCCTCCTGGAGCTAAGTCACGCCAGTGACCAACGTGGAGTTTCTCTGCTGGGCACTGACACCCTTTCTTCTCTTCTGGTGTCCTCAGGACTTCTACTGACCTTGCAGCCAGAAGAGAAGTTCCAGAAAGTGAAAGGATTTGGAGGGGCCATAACAGATGCTGCTGCTCTCAATATCCTTGCCCTGTCACCCCCTGCCCAGAATTTGCTGCTTAAATCATACTTCTCTAAAGAAGGTGAGGAGGGGCCGGTGAGATAGCTCAGCGGCATAAGCGCCTGCCTGGCAAGTGCGAGGTCCTGAGTTCGACTCCCGGTACCCACATACGAAAAAAGGGCCGGTGATATCGCTCAGCGGCACGGTTGCCTGCTGGCAGGCACGTGAGGTCCTGAGTTCGACCCCCGGTACCCACAAAAAAATAAAAAGATAAGGAAGGTGAGGAGGAGTGGGACCAGAGGACACAATGCAGTCGACACTTTTCTTTGACCCTTCCTTGTACCCTTTCACCTTTCCCTGACATTTGGTTCCTTAACGCCACTGGAGTAAGATTACCCTGTTAGTGTTCTGCTAAATGCGTGGGACTCTCAGGCTCAGAGGGCCTGTGCTTTACCCAGGTGCTGGCCTCCACAGTCCCCAACCTCGCACCCACATTCTCTTTAGTCTTGAGACTGAACTGAAGACTGGCAAGTGGTAAGTTACGTTCCATATTCTCCTGTTGATTCAGACTCCCACATCTTGGTCATCCTCTGCAGGGATTGAATATAACATCATCCGGGTACCTATGGCCAGCTGTGACTTCTCCATCCGCACCTACACCTATGATGACACCCCTGATGACTTCCAGTTGCACAATTTCAGCCTCACAGAGGAAGATACCAAGCTCAAGGTGGGAATTCTGGTTGCCTCTGGCTCTGACAGCATGCATGTCTGGGGATCGAGAGGGTCCAGCTAGAGCAGTCTGCAGAGGGATGTGGAACCTTTTCCTGCTGCTGCTTTGTCCCAGGGGTAGTAGGGTGCGGCTGATGGCTGGACCTGATGCACTGGTTGGGCTGGTTTGTGTTCTACCTCTGGGTGTCTCTCTCCTCAATACCTTTGTCTCTAGATACCCCTGATTCACAGAGCCCTACAAATGTCCCAGCGCCCTGTCTCACTCTTCGCCAGTCCCTGGACATCACCCACTTGGCTCAAGACCAATGGGGCAGTGAATGGGAAGGGGACGCTCAAGGGGCAGCCAGGGGACATCTACCACCAGACCTGGGCCAAGTACTTTGTCAAGTAAGGGATCAGCAAAGTCATGTGGCCTGGACCAGCCTCCTCTTTAGACATCTGGCCTATGTCCCACCCCTCAACCTGGTGCCACTTCCACATCTGCCTCTCCTACCTTCTGAGCCTTCCAGATTGGGCATATTAGTTGTCCCCACTAACATCAGAGGGTCATGGTCCATTTTCTTGGTCATAACCACTCCTGTCCTTTGTCCTGCTAGGTTCCTGGATGCCTATGCTGAGCACAACTTAAAGTTCTGGGCGGTGACAGTTGAGAATGAGCCTTCTGCAGGGCTGATGAGTGGGTACCCCTTCCAGTGTCTGGGCTTCACCCCTGAACACCAGCGAGATTTTATTGCCCATGACCTGGGTCCAACCCTTGCTAACAGCACTCATCGTGATATCCAGCTGATCATGCTGGATGACAACCGCTTGCTGCTGCCTCACTGGGCACAGGTGGTAAGGACTAGGATCCCCATGGGTGCCCTAGTATACCTCAAATCTAATATCCAAATGATTGGCTGCACACTTAGAGCACCCTCCTGTTCCAGCTCTTTGTTTTGTGTTTGTTCCATCTCATAACTCTACTTGCTTCATAAAGATGACTCTCAAGTTATTTTTGTTTTGTTTTTTGTTTTTCCAGACAGGGTCTTACTGGGCTTGAACCCAAGGTGATCCTCTTGCCCCAGTATCCCACGGGCTGGGATCACAGATGTACACCACCATGCCTGGGTTGATCCTCAAGTTATTTTTCCCTTGAATTATTTTTCTTATATTTATTGATACATTCAGTTCAATTAGCACATTATTGAGCACCTAATCAGTGCCAGACACTTTCCTAGGTGCTGGTTATATTGTAGTAAACAAAACATACAACAGTTTCTACCTTCTCAAATTCCGAGGAAGCAGACAAATTAAAATATGTGAATGATTAGATGTTGATTAGTACTCTATTGTGGAAAAATAAAGCAGGGGGCGGAGATGCACTTGTAGTTTGAATACAGCCAGTCAGGGAAGGTCCCAGTGGGAAGGTTTCACTTCAGCAAAAACTGGAGAAGCTGAGGGAGGGGCCATGCAGTGCTCAGGGCAAGCACAGAGGCCCTGGAATAGGAGCAAATACTGAGCAAGTGGCCCTGCAGGAAGGGGTCAAGGAATCTCAGCAGCACAGCACAGGAGGGGTGTCTTCAAAACATTTTATTGTTTTTGGTTTATTGAGATAGCTCTCACTATGTCACCCAGGCTGGTCTTGATTCATGATCCTCTTAGCCTCCTGAGTAGCTGGGATTACAGGTGTGGGCCACCACCCTGCCCAACTTGATTACTAGAGCAACCTAGGCAGGCCATTTCTCGGAGCTAGTTCCTCTTCCTGAACCCTGTGGAGGGCTCAGGCCTCTTTCCTGTTGCCTGTGCAGGTGCTGACAGACCAAGAAGCAGCTAAGTATGTTCACGGGATCGCTGTGCACTGGTACCTGGACTTCCTGGCTCCAGCAAAAGCTACTCTGGGGACAACGCACCGCCTGTTCCCTAACACCATGCTCTTCGCTTCAGAGGCCTGTGTGGGCTCCAAGTTCTGGGAGCAGAGTGTGCGGCTGGGATCTTGGGATCGTGGGATGCAGTACAGCAACAGCATCATCACAGTGAGCCACTGACCTCCCTCCCCATGCACCTGGAGCCCTTCCTACCTCAAAAAGGCTGACAGAGTCTTTCCTTCCTAACTTCTCTGTCAGCATGCCCTTTGGGGGCAATTTTGGGCTGCTGTAATTCTCTATCTTGCCTTTCCTTCAGATTATGCCTTTTCCACATGCTTGGGCCCAGACAGTTACACCGGCCTCTACTTTCTTGGCTTCCCTTAAAATGCCTCCATCCTCACAATCCCCCCTCCTTGGCTATTAAGGAAACAGAACAGCTACTCATAGGAGCCTCCCCTAGCCCCATATTCTTCACCTGACCCCAACTACCCTCTCTGAGAACCCCCGTGTTGAGCCTTGGCTCTTCCTTGTCTCTACTTCAGAACCTCCTCTACCATGTGGTTGGCTGGACCGACTGGAACCTCGCCCTGAACCCTGAAGGGGGACCTAACTGGGTCCGAAACTTTGTTGACAGCCCCATCATTGTAGATATTGCCAAGGACACATTTTACAAACAGCCCATGTTCTATCACCTTGGCCACTTCAGGTGAGTGGAGGGTGCATGTCCCCATTCCAGGCCAGGCCTGTCATCTCCATCAGGCTGACATCACCCCACATTTAGCCATTTAGAGTTGGACTCCTGAGAGAGGCTTGCCCACCCTTCCTTGAGATATGTGGGCAGAACGTGACTAGGCAGCATCAGAGACACAGCCAATCCCAGGATGCCTGATGCTGGGGCTGGGACATGGAAGGGCAGGATCAGAGTGAAGCAGCAGGGGTTGAGACCTACAGAATTAGGGCAGAGCTTTGGCAGGATTTATGGGTGGGGCAGGGATGTGACTTCATGGCCAAGAGTTGATGGGTGGTGTTCAGCTGGCCGGAGGGGCTGGGCCAGTCCCTGATGATTCTTCTTCCCACATTCAGCAAGTTCATTCCTGAGGGGTCTCAGCGAGTGGGGCTGGAGGCCAGTGAGGAGAACGACTTGGAGGCCGTGGCACTACTGCATCCCGACGGCTCCGCAGCTGTGGTCGTGCTGAACCGGTGAGGGCAGTGGCAGATCTGGACCTGGACTGGGATTGGGGTAGGCCTTGACAGGCTTACATGTTCACTTCTCTTCTCCTTCCCAGCTCCTCTAGGGACGTGCCTCTCACCATCAAGGACCCTGCCATTGGCTTCCTCGAGACCATCTCCCCTGGCTACTCCATTCACACCTACCTGTGGCGTCGCCAGTGATGGAGCAGATACCCAAGCAGGCACCTGGGCCCGGCATGGGCGCTAAAGGGACAGAGTCAGCTCATATGCTGAGTAAAGGAAATGGCTAAGAGGGTACAACAGGGCCAGGATGAGCTCACAGTGACACAAGCCCAGGGGCAGTGGTTGGGTGACTCACTCTCCTCTTTAGTAGGTGCCAGGGGCTGGAAGCCCCTAGGGAACGATCAGGAAACCCCGGTGTCTCTGACCCCATGCTTGGGTAGGAGTGTGCTATGTGCTGGCTGACTGTGGAAACTGGGCCCAGGCCCAGGGTGAGCTCATTGTCTGTACAAACACAAGATTGGGGTTGGGGGAGGAAAGAAGAGATTAAGAAAGCTGGACCCAAAAATGGGTACTGTTTGTCTTTCCTGAAGATGCAGAACTGGGCCTATACAGAAGCAATGTCAGCACTGGGGCAGAAGCAGCCACGGAAGCCAAGGCCAATGCGTACACTCAGGCACCCAAATGCTCCTGTGTTACTGGCTGGAAAAAATGGCAGTCCCTTAAAAGAGAATGTTTGGCTTGAGTCAGTATGAGTAGTTTTATTCTTGGGTGTAGCACCCCATTTCTGGCTGTATCAGCAGTGGGGAGGCAAATGGGCCTCCGGAATGCATGACAGTAAAAAGATCAGTCCTAGGAGGATGGAGACAAATCATTGCTCTTCATCCTCCTCAGCCATGCCCAGAGCCCGGGTGCCGGGGGCCCGGGCAGGTGCTGCCCGCTGTATAGAGACGATGCCACTAAGCAAGGCGTAGCCCATCATGGCTGCCAGCCCTGCCAGCACAGACAGGATCTGGTTCCGCCGTGGGTATGTCTCCTCCTCAGTCTCTGGGCCTGCTGCTGTCTGCCGTGGGGGTGGCACCTCAGCTGTGGGCCAAGGAAGGAAGAGGAGCTAGTCCCTTGATCCCAGCCCACTTCTCCCAGAGCTGTCCTCCCTCTGGCTCCTTACCTCCATCCCAGGGGAAATAGATGCTGAGGATGTGGGTACAGTAAGTGCAGAGGTTGTGCAGACCCCGCAGGTGGGCCTGCAGCTTCCCACTGGGCAGCTTTGCTTGCAGCAGCAGGGCCAAATAGCTAAAGACGAAGGCATCCAGGGAAGCAGGGCTGGAGAGAAAGAGAAGGGTGGAGGAGGACAGCTGGGCAGACGGCTCAAAATGGGGCTCAGGGGAAGAGGCAGCCTTGGGAGGTGGGCTCTAGGCAGCAGGAGGCTACCAGAGGAAGACAGGACACATAGTTCTTGACCCTGTAATGAGAGGCCTCCCCAGGTGGCGCCAGCCTGGCCCTGAATGGGGCTCTATCCCAGGGAGCATAAAGAGCACATTGAGTTCCCCACAGCCCTGCAGGCCTCTCCTGCACCTGGCTGCTCTCCCACCCCACCCTGCTGTACCACCGAGGTGGCTTCAGCCCCACACACAGCTGCTGTCACCAGAACTAGTGTCTGTCCCAAGGACCACTTGTCCAGAGCCTAAGCCCACCCCAGCCACTGCATCTGAAGCTGTATCATCTTCATTCCAAGCCACCCATTGCCCCCTACTAGAGTGTGACTCACGCATCTCCAAAGAAGAACTTCTGAGACCCCAAGCGCTGAGAGAGAAGGGTCAGGCACTCCCGAGCCTCTTGGTACAGCTGTAGGGATGACACAGGTAGGCTTGTGACCACAGGAACAGTGCCACCTCCCTTCCTGGCACTGCTATTCCTAGCCATCATCATGGGGGCACATCTCATACAACAGCCCTGTCCCAGAGCTACCTCCTTTTCCAGTTCTTCCTCGTTCTCAGGCCTGTGCTCCCCACATAGCAGCTGCAGCCGTTCCATGTGCTGCCTTTGCATGCGGCCGGGCAGGAAGAAGTTGAGGGGAAAGGGCATAGTCTCTGCATACCACTTCCGGGTCACTTCCACATAGTTCTTAGTATCTATCCAAAAAGTATGGATCTGGATTGGGTAGGCAGGAAGGAATAAGAGGTCTGAGCCAGTGCACCTGCCTGACTCAGCGTAGGCTTCTGACTCTCACACTGCTCTGACCCTCACTGTCACAGGCCAGGAATGCTGGGAAGTCAGGCACACTTACCAGCACTGGGAGCAGTTTTTCCTCCAGCAAAGACATGAAGGCCAGGGTGTCTGCCCCTTGTCTGGCTGACAGATCATAGTCAGCATTGTACTTCTGTGGGAGAAATATCCATGAGGTAGACAGGGGTGGGTGTGGCGGCACTTTCCAGGTGGGGAAGGAATGGTAACCACCTCACTGGCCTCTGATTGCAATGGAGGTACAGCAAGCTTTTCCCCCTGAGGCTCCTTCCCTAGGCCCAGCCAGTAGCCTGTTGCTGTTGGCAGAAAGCCTGGGCCTTGGAGCCTGCTGGCTGTCAAGGTCCTGTGCCCGCAGGGGAAAGGAAGGCCTTGCCACAAACTAGGAGCAGCTCCCAGAGTTTCCACGGAAAGCTGGCCACATGCCTGCTGACAGCGACTTTCTAACAGTAACTGCCCCGACCCAGACTCCACAAAGCCAGAAGAGCAGAGCTCAGATGAAGGGTGGGCTGCAGCCAATGCCTCAAGAACTAGGGGACAACCATCCTCACACTCTCTGGACCCATGAACTCATGTCCAGGACCCCCTGGTTTGTTCCCTCATGGCCCTGTCTGTTTTGTTTACTTCATTCCATGCCTAGGAACTACCATGCATACATTCCACCCATACCCCCAGGTATAACCTGCCCTGTCTTCCTAGACTTCAGTCTCAGCTCCTTGGCAACCCCTTCCACATTCTGAGTAAGCTTTGTCTCTTAAATCTCTCTGAACATCAGTTTCTCCTCTGTGGAATGGGTGTAACAATCTCTTTTTCTCAATGTGGCTATGTTAGTAAATAATTTAGGAGAAAACACTTTGGAATCTGGAAAAGCTCTGTTCATACATAAAGAATCAGGGCTGTGGTACTCGATCTGCCAGGAGCTTTGGCTTTTATCTGGATCCTATTTCTCTAGGCCTCTCAAGCCTCCAATAGTTTTCTAGTTCCTTAACCTCTGGGAAAACAGAAATGAGGAAGAGGGTCTCATTTCTGACAATGTGTTCCCTTTTGGAACCAAACTGTGAGTGGTAGAAGAACCCTTGGAAAGCATGCTGGCTAAGCCACCTGGCTAAGCCATGTGGTTTTACAAAGAAGGATCTTATAGCTCTGGGAGAGTAGTGACTTGCCCAAGAACACACAATTAATGACAGAGTGAACAGCACAGTGTAAGCCTCCAACTCTTCTTTTTTTTTTGGGGGGGGGTACTGGGAATCGAACTCAGGACCTCATGCTTGCCAAGCAGGTGCTGCACCACTGAGCTATATCCCAGGCCCCTCCAACTCTTCTTGTAATGCTCTTTCAAATTCCCCAACCTGGCTCTAAGCCTTATCCCCCCTAAGCCTCATATCCAGCCCAATCTAGTCCCTAAAAACAAGGAACTGACCACTGAGTTCCTTTCTAAAGTTGTCACAGTACACACTTGTAATCTCAAATACTCAGGAGGCAGAGGCAGAAGGATCGCAAGCTGGAGGCTAGCCTGGCATCTTAGTGTGTCCCTACCTCAAAATAAAAATATAAAAAAGGGCTGTTGATGTAACTCAGTGGTACAGTGCTTGCCTAGCACACATAAGGCCCCGGGTTCAAGTTCTAGCACTAAAAGGAAAAAAAAAGTCCCTTTATCTCTCTCTGTTTTTGTTTTTTGAGATAAGTTCTCGCTGTGTAATTCAGGCTGGCCTTAGAAGTCCCTTTCTAGTACCACCTTTGAGGGCTTCATCAAAGCCAACTGCTGTTCTTCACTTTCTTTTGCTTCCATGTGCCATCAGCCCATACGGTTCCCTCCCTGCCCAGCATACAGAAGGCACTGTCTCCAGATGCCCTCAGAGTGTCCTGAACTTAATCTATAGTCAACTGCTTTACTGCATCACAGTGACACTGTATGTCTTCCTCAACAGAATGTGTGTTCCTTGATGCTCTGTGTCACTTATGCCTAGCTTGGCACATTATCTGGTGCTCAATAAATGTTACACTGAACTGACTGAATCTGTCTCACCAGTAGCTCCCATCCAAGACACCTACCTCTTTTCGAAGGTGGGCGATGATCTTGTGTGGTACTGAGATGACTTCTCCATGGCTGGTCCGAAGAGCAGGCAGAGTTCCTGACATTGAGAAAGTGTGGCCACCAGATCTTTAGCTGCCTATTCATACACATATTCATTTATTTATTTATTATTTGGTAGTTCAGGCTGGTCTTGAACTCACTATGTAGCCCAGGCTGGCCTGAAACCTGCAGCCATCCTCCTGCTTCAGTGCTGGGATTGCTAGTCATACACATTTGTACCACATTCCTGCCTGTTTCCTGCTACTCCCCTCGCACACTCCCTTCCTCACCCCCCAGGGACACTGGGTACCTGAAGGGCTTCGCCAGGGGTTGGTGATCTTGTGTATCTTGAGTGGAGCACCAGTAAATCTGGCATAGGTCTGCAGGAAAGGAAGCAGAAGACAGGCCAAGGAACCAAGAGGAGAAATATTTACTGGATGTTTTGTGTCATGCCTATGCTTAGCACCTCTGTACACAAAAGAGAGACATTACCATTCCTATTTTACAAATGGACAAAACGGGGCTCAGGGAGATTATGAACATGTCCATGATTACAAATAGGAAAATCCTTCCTTATCTTTTTCCCTGTCATCTGTCTGGTGAACACTTATCTTCAAAAGCTTTTTCATAACCAGTACCCTCTTCTTGATAGCACTGATCATGGCCTTCTTTGACAAGTTTCTGTAGCTTGTTCCTACTTACTATATATGTTATATTTTACACTTCCAACATTTTATTCAATGGTTACATGTCTGCCTTTCCCTAAACAACTTGAGGGGAGGGAGCAAATCTTACTCATTTTTTGCATGACAATGTTTGGTATTTAGGAGAAGCCTAACATGTACTTTTAAAATCAAAGAGTGAATGTAGGGGTGATGTGGATCAAGTCTGATTCCAAAGCTCTTTCTACAGTCTGGCTGTGGACCGTCTGGTCCAACAAATAGGCTCAGTAAATGGTATTTGGTTAGAAGGACGAAAGGGGGTGCTGAGACGACAGTAATGCCAACCCCAAGATCCCTGAGATCGTCCAGAAGGATTGCTCCAAGGTCACACAGGTAGTAAATAGATAAACAAGGACAGAATCCATCTCCTAAACCCCTGGTCAAGCCTGTTTCCATTGCTAGACGAATCCTAGGAAACTACGGCATTGGGCACTGAGCCCATATCGGCTAATCCTGGTCTTTGATTGCCTCAGTTTCCCCCAGTGCGGCCCGCCAAAGTTCCGATGCTCGGCTAGTTCGGACCCCCTCCCCAGTCCTCTAGGGCGCAGCAGAGGACGCCGGCACCACCCCTCACCAGCACGGCCAGGCTGTCCGGGTCCACTGACGGCAGCCCCCAGCCCCCCGACCAGCAGAACAGCTCCATGGGCGCCGCCATCTTGCACACCCTCTGCCCCGGAAGCATCTCCCTGTGCGCTTCGGCTCTTTCCCGCGCGGTTCCGCCCCCAGCCACCGCCCCTCTGGCGGCTCGGGGCTGGGGGCAGGGGGAGGTCCCCGAGAAGGCGCGGCTTTCCTGGGGCTGCGGGGCGGCGGGGCGGCGGGGCGGCGGGGCTACGGGCCTCGGGGGAGGGCGGCCGCCGGCCCATCCAGAGGCGGCGCCCCCAGGGCGTCCGGGCTGCAGGCCAGGGGCCCCTCGGAGAGTCGCGGCGCCTCTGCCGAGCCGAGCCTCGAACCCCCGAAGGCGATGCCGGCTTAGGAGACGGGGATCTTGGGCGCCTGGCCTTGTTCTGCGGGCTCCTGCCGAACTGCACGTGGCGTGGACTGCTCCGGGGGCACTCGGGGCTTGGCCCCGCGACGGGGGTGCGGGGGGGGTCCCCCGGGCCACATGTTTTCCACTGCGCGTTATGTTTGGAGCCGGCCCCGCGCCGCCTGTTGCTATGGAAACAAAACAGGGGCGGTGGCGGCAGTGGCTGTAGCGGAGGCCCGCCTGGGGCCTGGGTGGGGGAGGGGAGGTGGGCTAGCGGACTGTTGCCTTAGTAACGGGAACTCTGGCGCCCCTCCGCTTCCTACGGGTCGCGGCTGGTCCACCGGTACCCACCGCATTGCTGCAGTCTGGTACTCGGCTCCTGGCCTGTCCCCTGGTTTTCTACTCTTATCTCTGGAGTCCTTTTTCTCTTGATTTCTTTGCTTCGACCTTACTGACCAGTGTTATGACCCTCCGTCCAGTTCTAATGGGACCCTTTCAGACTCCAGGTTTGCCTAGGAATGAGGGAAAACGGAGAAACAGGCGCAAGTCAGGGAACCCCCACACTAATAAAGAGCACTTACTTCATGCCAGAGCAGCAAGTTTCATGCCATCCTCTGGGCACTATAGCAAGCTAGCTCCGGCCACTCCCTTGGCATCCTTTGCTGCCAGCTGTGGAATAATGCCCACTGTGTGGCCCACGCCAGGGGTTCCTGCCTTTCCTCACTGTGGCTTCCAGAAAACAGTAGCATTTGGTCGTGCTGTGTGTTGAGGCCCCCAATAGCGGGAGGATAGGGGAGAGGAAAGCACCTGGGGACGAGGACTATTAGGGAGAAACAGAAGGCAGGGAGGCCTCCAGGATTCTTTCCCAGTACCCCTGGTTCCCCGGGCTGGTGATGCCTCCAGGGTGATTGGCAGCTCTTTGTTTAACACCCCCCCCCCGCCTGCTGCCCCCCCCCGACTCCCCCCTCCGTCCCTCCGCCCCCCGCTCCTGCTCTCTCCGCCTAGCCTTTTCCTCTCCCAGCAGCCTGCCTGCCAGGGGTAGTGAGCCGGCTGAGCGGCATGGAGACGCAGGAACTTCGGGGGGTCCTGGCTCTTCTCTTCCTTTGCTCTTTCGCATCTGCCAGTCAGGACCTGCAGGGTAAGCCTGTGTCCATCTTCTTAGACCCCATCTCGGCCTCCTCCCTGTTTACCCCCAGTCCGGGTAGTGGGGAACACGTAGGCCAGGAGAGAGGGAAGAGTACCGAAACTGAGCCAGAGGGAAGAATTACACTTCCTGGAGTAGGTGAAATTGTGGCATGATGGGGAGGAGTAGGGACCAGAGAGTGGTGGCTGAGTAGTACTGGTCAGCGTCAGGCATGAGGCCAGAGCAGAGGGTTCAGGAGCTGATAGGGCTGCCTGGCTGGGCTGGTGTCAGCATCCCAGGGTCTGGGAGAGCAGCCTGAAGGTGGGTGCACTGTGTGGGTCCCTGGGCTCGGTTCCCCTTCTCTCCAGGCTCCTAGCTCACAGAGACAGGGTGGGGGTGGAGACTGAGGTCTGGCGCTCCCGGAGGTCTGGCTGTGGGATGGGCCCTTGGGTGTGGAAGAGGTAGCTGGAGCAGATGACACAGGCAAAGATTCTTTACTGACTGGAGGAGAAACCACAGATTGGCCAGGACACAGGAGGCAGAGGAGCTAGGTCCTACTTTCCATTGGGGTGGGGGAAGTTCAGAAGGTGGGAGGGTCAAAGCCTTCAGTGGGCAGCTGTTCTTATCCAAATGAGTGTGCTGAGCCCCCAGGATGGGAGGAGGGGCACCAGGGTGTGGAATGAGCCAAACCCAGCAGTGGAGAGAGAAGCTGCCTCTTATTTCTGTGCTATGGGCACCAGGTGCCACTCCTGACTGATCACCACATTCTCTCTTGCGCCACCTGGTGGGGCATCTTAAGTTTGTGGAGTGTTTTTTTTAATTTCTAAGCCTCAGTCCTGCAGGTTCCTAGCGGGATGTAGTAGGCAATAATGAGGGAAGAGAAGGCCCACTGCCTTCGTTGTTGGATAGCAAAAAAGGTTGAGTTCTGAGAAGGTGATTTATGTTGCCTGGTCGCCACCAGGGGTGGTGTGGTTAGGGGTGCCCCAACCCTGAAGGCTCAGGGGAGAGGACAGGCCTTAGCATTTGACTCTGTCCTCTTGTCTGGCCAGTAATTGACCTGCTGACTGTGGGTGAGTCCCGGCAGATGGTAGCTGTGGTAGAGAAGATCCGGACAGCCCTACTCACTGCTGGGAACATCTACCTCTTGTCCACCTTTCGCCTGCCTCCCAAGCAGGGTGGTGTCCTCTTTGGACTGTACTCTCGCCAAGACAATACACGATGGCTGGAGGCCTCTGTTGTGGGCAAGATCAACAAAGGTGACTTGTGGGCATTTCCTTTCTTGTCCCAGTGAACCCCCCAAACCTGAGCACTTTCCCTCATACCCACTCCTATTTCTCCTTGACCTCCACTAGGGATCATGGGCCCATTAGGCTGTGCCCAGGTACCAGGGGTGTGTGTAGGGGGTGCTTAGGTAGTCAGGAGGCCAGGTACCCAAACAGTATTTGTAGGGATGGGAGGGGTTGGATAGAGGTCAGTGGTAAAGCACTTGTCCTGCATGCTTGAGGCCCTGGTTTCAATCCATTGCATTGCAGGGGAGGGGGCAGGTAGGGACAGGAGGTTGTATTTGGGGATGCCCAGTGGGGATTCTGTGCCCTAGCAGTGATAGAGGTCCCTCAGATTCCTGGGATCATTGAGTGTGTACAGAACTATTTACCATCCTGGGAGAGGATAAAGTGATCTGATTTACTGAAGACTAAGAAACTCCTAGTCTCTAATTCAATTTGAAAAACATATATTATGTACCTATCATGTACAAGGTGTTGAGAAATGCATCTGAATTATGGGTGGTAGCTTTAGAGATGTGGTATCCAGAAGAGTTGATCTAAGCCTCAAGGGGGACATGGGATGGGGGACAGTGTACATACTGACTCCCCTCCTGGACAGTACTGGTGCGGTACCAGCGGGAGGATGGCAAAGTCCACGCGGTAAATCTACAGCAAGCAGGCCTAGCTGACGGGCGCATGCACACGGCTCTCCTGCGGCTCCAAGGACCAGCCCAGCCCAGCCCCAGCCTGCAGCTCTATGTGGACTGCAAACTGGGTGACCAGCACACCGGCCTGCCAGCCCTGATCCCCATCCCCCCAGCAGAGGTCAGAGGGCTGGAGATTAGGACTGGTCAGAAGGCTTATTTGAGGATGCAGGTGAGCAGGAAGGACCCTGAGTTGGTAGCAATGGGGGGAGTAAATGGTAGATCCTCCCACCTTACCTGCTGTCCCCCCAGGGCTTTGTGGAATCCATGAAAATTATTCTGGGCGGGTCCATGGCCCGGGTAGGAGCCCTGAGTGAGTGTCCATTCCAAGGGGACGAGTCCATCCACAGTGCAGGTAACAGAGACTCCTGTTAGCTGGCATTGGACCACAGTTCTGTGGTCCTTGGTGACTCCTAATCTTTGCCCTTCCTCCCCCAACACCCATTTCTGTAGCTCACCTGTTCCTGGGGCTTCTGATCCCATTGCCCCAAATCTTTCTTCTCTAATCTCCTATACAGGAGGTGTGGGCCAAAAATATCTCCCTAAACCAGATATGGTAGTACACACCTGTAATCTCAGCACTCTGAGAGGCTGAGGGAGGAAGACTGCAAATTCAAGCCCAGCCTGGGCAACTTAGCTAGATCCTGTCTTAAAAATATAACAAATAGGGGCCGGTGAGATGGCTCAGCGGTGTAAGTACCTGCCTGGCAAGCGCAAGGGCCTGAGTTCGACTCCCGAAACCCACATACGAAAAAAGGACTGGTGATATTGCTCAGTGGCACGGGCACCCGCTGGCACGTGAGGTCCTGAGTTCGACCCCTGGTACCCACCAAAAAAAAAAAAAAAAAAAAAATATATATATATATATATATATATATATATGTATATATAACAAATAGCTGGGCGTCGTGGCACACACCTGTAATCCCAGCACTTGGGAGGCTGAGGCAGGAGGATTGTTGTGAGTTTGAGGCCAGCCTCAGCTATAAAGTAAGTTCAAGGCCAGCCTGAACTGCATAGTGAAACCCTGTCTCAAAAAGACAAAAAAGGGGCCGGGGATATAGCTTAGCAGCACAGCGCCTACCTGGCAAGCACGAGATCCTGAGTTCGATTTCCAGTACCACAAAAATAGATAGATAGATAGATAGATAGATAGATAGATAGATAGATAGATAGATAGATATATGTAGCTCAGTGCAAAGGCCCGGAGTTCTATCCTCAGTACCACCATAAACCAAAAGCCCTGCTTAGGTCACCCCACCTACCAGGTGACCAGAAAGGTAAAGTGATCTAAGAGAAAACTGTAACTCTGTGGACTTCTAGTGGACAGAGGGGAGGGAAGGTAATTGCTTGGTCTTGGCTGAGATCCTGGTCTCAGATCGTTTGTGCTCCCCATGCATGGCAGCTGGCACATGCCAGCAGTGTCTCTCAGCATTTCCCATCAGCCTGGCCTCTGACAGGGATGCTCAGAGGCTCCCACCTAAGTCACACCGACTTCTCCCAGATCATTCAAAGGAACTGGACATTTGGGAGGGTGGGAGGGAGGAAATGGAATGTCTTGGGGGCCTGGTTCTGCTTGGTGGCCTGTCACTTGGACCCCTTCCACCATAACTATGTCTGGGAACCAGGATTTGGGTTTTGATGTCCCATGAGGCAGCTCCTTAGAGGATCCCTAGCCCAGTGGAAAGAGCTGGTGCTGGCTGGGGCTGTGGCCCAGTGGTGTAACACTTGCCTAGCACATGTGAGATCCCAGGTTCAATCCCTAGCACGGGTAGGGGGAGCTGCTGCCTGTCACTTCTGTCCTACCATGCAACACTCTGAGGCTCCAGTCCTGTCCCCATCCCCCATCCCTCTTCCTCCCTCCTCACCAGGTGCCCCCTTGATGATGTTTTCTTCTCCTCTCTAGTGACCCATGTGCTACAGTCCATTCTAGGTGAGTAGACCACCAGGAGATGGAAGGGGCTAGGGTGGCAAGGAGGCCTCAGGCTTTGGCAGCTTCCTGGAACTAAGTCCTTTTAAAAGATTGGGGGTGGGTGGCAGTGGCATGAGCTGGCTCATCGCCTGCCCATGGAGGAGCTAGGGCTGATGCCCCAGTTCTGATCCTCTCCATACCCTGGGCCCTGACAGGGGAGCAGACTAAGGCGCTGGTCACCCAACTTACCCTCTTTAACCAGATCCTTGTGGACCTGCGGGATGATATCCGAGACCAGGTATGGGTGGGCCAGCCAAGGGTACTACTGACTCTGGTGGGGTGGCTTATGTGAGGGCTGACTCCTCCCTACCCTTCAGGTGAAGGAAATGTCCCTGATCCGAAACACCATCATGGAGTGTCAGGTGTGCGGTGAGTGGGAGAGCAGGGGAGGGCTCCAGAGGGCAGTGTTAGGGCTTCCTCTGACAATGGTTTGAATGACCTCTGGGTGGCTCTGACTCTGCCCACCTCCCAGGCTTCCATGAGCAGCGTTCACACTGCAGCCCCAACCCCTGCTTCCAAGGCGTGGACTGCATGGAAGTGTATGAGTACCCGGGCTACCGCTGTGGGCCCTGCCCCCCGGGCCTGCAGGGCAATGGGACCCACTGCACTGACATCAATGAGGTGGGCAGGGCAGAGCCCACAGGGTGCAGAAAGCTGGGGTGAGGGTGTCAGGAGAGGCTCCGGAGGGTGGGGTAAATGTTGGTTGGAGGCAGAGGAATTTGAGGATTAGGAGAGGTCAAAGACCAGCGAAGCGAGACAGGAGGGAGGCAGATGGCCTGGAGGAGTGGGGGTTTGCATGGAAGGAGCAGCGGAGTGGCAGAGAAGTTTGAGATGGTGGGGGGAAATGGGGAAGGGGCAGGGCAACCCAGAGAGAAGTTGGGTCAGGGGTCAGGAACACCATGTGGCTGTGTGGGGAGAGCTGCAGAGGAAGAACAGGAGTGATGGTTTAGGGTTTTCCCCCTAGGCCTGACCTCTGCCTTCTCATCTGGCCCCCAGTGTGCTCACGCTGAACCCTGCTTCCCTGGCTCCAGCTGCATCAACACTGTGCCTGGCTTTCACTGTGAGACCTGTCCTCGAGGGTACAAGGGCACCCAGGTGTCTGGTGTGGGCATCGACTATGCCCGGGCCAGCAAACAGGTCAGGTTGGGTAGTTAGTGTGGCCATGAGGTCTTGGCCTTGTAGAGGTCAGTGGCTTCTGGGTTGGATATGGGACCCTTGTGGTTAATGGGGTGAGGCCTGCTTTGCACTGGGTTTGGATCTGGGGTTATCAGTGCTCACAGATAAGGCCACAATAGTGCCTCTGTCTGTGGAGAGCCACCACAGGGCTGGTTCCACTCAGAGTCTTCCCCTTTAGGTCTGCAATGACATCGATGAATGCAATGATGGTAACAATGGTGGCTGTGACCCAAACTCCATCTGCACCAACACTGTGGTGAGCGGAACACCCTGTGTGTGTCTAGGGTGGGTGGGACTGTGTAACCCTCTCTTTGAATTTCCTGCTGACTGTCCTCCTTCCCTAGGCCACTACACAGAGTAGGTATTCACATGGACCTGGCTGCAAATTCTGGTTTCAGGCTCTTACTAGCTGTGGCCTTTAGCAAGTCATTTAGTCTTTTTGAGTCTCAGCTTCCTCATTTGAAAAATGGGGCTATTTATCTACCTTGAAGGGTGGTCCTGAGCACCTAAAGGAGATATGATATGCCTGGAATGTCTGTGAGTGCCCATCCTATTCCCCATAGGTGGGGCAATACTGGTCCAGGGTACCCAGCAGGTTCCCACTCCTTCCTAACTGCACTTTCCACTCTTAGGGATCTTTCAAATGTGGTCCCTGCCGCTTGGGTTTCCTGGGCAACCAGAGCCAGGGCTGCCTCCCTGCAAGGACCTGCCACAGTCCAACCCATAGCCCCTGCCATGTTCACGCTCACTGTCTCTTTGAACGCAATGGTGCAGTATCCTGCCAGGTGAGCTAGGTCTGGGGCTTGGAAGGAAAAGGGAAGAATAGGGGAAAAGGGTAAGGTTGGCGAACATGTTTAGGGCCTGGGCTGAGGACCTTCATGGGAAAGGGAGAGGAGCAGCAGCAGCAGTGCTAACTCCTGCCATTTGTGTTGTCCCAGTGTAACGTGGGCTGGGCAGGGAACGGGAATGTGTGTGGGCCCGATACGGACATCGATGGCTATCCAGACCAGGCGCTGCCCTGCATGGACAACAATAAACACTGCAAGCAGGTGCAGGGGCCAGGGGCCAGGGGCCAGTGTGGTGGGGAGCCCCAGGCTGGCTCTGGCCAGAACTCATATGTCCTCTTCCTCCCCATGACTTTAGGACAACTGCCTTTTGACACCCAACTCTGGGCAGGAAGATGCTGATAATGATGGCGTTGGGGACCAGTGTGATGATGATGCTGATGGGGATGGGATCAAGAATGTTGAGGTGGCTCCCAGACTGTCCTGTCTCTCCTCATGTTGTCTGTGCCTCTCTCACTGCAGCCCATATTCCTGCCTCTGCAAGGTCCTTGGCCATTCTGTAGGAAGGGCCCTAGCACACCAAACTAGGGCGGCCCAAACCTGGGGTCCAGAACAAGGCGACTGTCATGGGGTGGAAATCTTTACAAGGTAGGTTTAGGGGACTCCTAACCCTTTCCTCTCAACTCTTTTCCCAGGACAACTGCCGACTATTCCACAACAAGGACCAGCAAAACTCAGATACAGATTCATTTGGTGATGCCTGTGACAACTGCCCCAACGTTCCCAACAATGACCAGAAGGACACAGATGGCAACGGAGAAGGAGATGCCTGCGACAATGACGTGGATGGAGATGGTGCAGTCCTGGGGTTGCGGGGGTGGCTGAGAGACCTGTGTGAATTAACAGAGGTGGGGATGAAGCAGGGAGTCTGAGGGAAGTGGGGAGGTATGCTTGTGGGAGTTGTCCTGGCAAGGGGACATCACCCACAGCAGATGTTGATAGAAATGTGAGGTGGGCAGTAGGGTTAAGTAGGATGTGGGATAGAGGGTGGGACAAGGTAGAGGTAGATTCTTGACTAATTGTGCTCTGGGTGGAGACACAAAGCTCAGGGCTTTTACCAACATAGAAAAGAACATGAAACACATGATGACAATTCTGTGCTTCCCACATGTCTTCTAGGTGTCCCCAATGGATTGGACAATTGCCCTAAAGTACCCAACCCACTACAGACAGACAGGGATGAGGATGGGGTGGGAGATGCTTGTGACAGTTGTCCCGAGATGAGCAATCCTACCCAGGTACAGGGGAATGTCGAGGGCAGGGGAAGAGTGAGGGGATTGGGTTGTCAAGTTATCTTGAGTTATCAAGAAGAGATGATGGGAGCTGGTATGGTGATGCACACCTGTAATCCCAGTACTCTGGGAAGCTGAGGCAGGAGGATCACAAGTTGACGCCCAGCCTGGGCAACTTAGGGAGACCTTGTCTATGAAATAAAAAAAAGAAAGAAAGGAGATGGTGAGATCAGGCCCCTCTCTCTCAGACAGATGCAGACAGTGACCTGGTGGGGGATGTCTGTGACACTAATGAAGACAGGTAAGGTTTTGGCCAGAGTTGCAAGGTCTTCCCAGGGATATTTTACTGTCCTCTAATCATTCTTAATTCCCTCTACGATTAGCCTTGATTCTGTAGCACTTTTGAGCAGAAAGTCATTCTCACAGTCTGCCTTCCATTCCTACTGCTGGACCTTCACCACATCTGGCTGAATGCCAGGGGTATGCTGGGATGGAGAGCAAGTTCCAGAGACTCCTAAGCAGGAGAAGGATGGAGGTACCTTTCAGCCTTATCTGCTGCCTGTTTTTCTGAGCAGCGATGGGGATGGGCATCAGGACACCAAGGACAACTGCCCACAGCTGCCCAACAGCTCCCAGCTGGACTCAGACAATGATGGACTTGGAGATGAGTGTGATGGAGATGATGACAATGATGGTGTCCCAGACTATGTGCCTCCTGGTCCTGATAATTGTCGTCTGGTACCCAATCCCAATCAGAAGGACTCAGATGGTAAAGCTGGGGTCCCAGAATGGTTGGGCTGTATGGGCTTTGTTTGGGGGGGCATCAGGGGTGTGAGGAAGGTCAAGGTGGGGAAAGGTCAAGAATGCAATATCCACAAGGTGACAGTGTTGGCCAGCAGCAGTGGCCATGGCCTTTCTGAGCACCTAGCTTCACTTTACCCAGGCAATGGTGTTGGTGATGTGTGTGAGGATGACTTTGACAATGATGCAGTGGTTGATCCCCTGGACGTGTGTCCCGAAAGTGCAGAGGTAACCCTCACGGATTTCCGGGCCTATCAGACCGTCATCCTGGATCCTGAGGGTGATGCTCAGATCGACCCAAACTGGGTTGTGCTCAATCAGGTACTTAGGGCATTGGGGTGGGCAGGTGCTGTCACACCAGACCTCAAGGTGGGGCCTGGGTGGGGTAGTGCACCTGGACCAGGGCTTTTTTCTTTATTTAACAACCCCAGGGCATGGAAATCGTTCAGACTATGAACAGTGACCCTGGCCTGGCAGTTGGTATGTAAGGGACGCCCAGTTCAATAACTTCCAAATGGAAGTATCCTACAGGGGCAGAGGGTAGGGGAGGAAATGGATGAGGAGGATGGGCAAAGGCAAGCGAGAAGGCAGTGGGGCAAGCTGGCCGCACATACAGCACACACCCCCACGCACACCCCCATGCACACACTTACAGTGGGCCAACAGTAACCTTGCTGCCTCTGACCTTTATCCCACCCCAACCCAGGATACACAGCTTTCAATGGTGTGGACTTTGAAGGCACCTTCCATGTGAACACAGTGACTGATGATGACTATGCAGGCTTTCTCTTCAGTTACCAGGACAGTGGCCGCTTCTATGTGGTCATGTGGAAGCAGACGGAGCAGACCTACTGGCAGGCCACACCTTTCCGGGCTGTTGCCCAGCCTGGGCTGCAGCTCAAGGTCTCCTAGCTGCCCAGTTTCCCCAACCCAGGGGCCTTTCCCAAGTTCTTCCCATCCAACCCCTAGGCCTCCCACATGGCATACCTGGGAACCCTCTTACCCAGAGGTCTGACCTGAAAGTCGGCTCTGGGGCTTCAGAGAATTCTCCTGACCCTCTTTGACTTGCTTTCCCACCGGTACTTACTGACCTCTGTCTCCCTTCACTATGGTCTCATGTTTGACTCACTGTCTTTGCCAATGACCCTCAGGCAGTGAAGTCAGTGTCTGGCCCAGGCGAGCACCTCCGGAATGCCCTGTGGCATACTGGCCACACCCCTGATCAGGTACGACTGCTGTGGACTGACCCACGAAATGTGGGCTGGCGTGACAAGACCTCCTATCGCTGGCAGCTACTCCACCGGCCTCAAGTTGGCTACATTCGGTGAGGAGAGGGCCCGCGCCCTCTGGGGGCACTCCAGGCTGAGGCCTTTCCTTTCCTACTAGCTGGGACTCACCAGTGACCTTCCCTCTGTTCCACTTGGTGCAGGAGTGGGGAGTAGGCCACTTCCCTCCACTGCCCTTCTCATCACAGGCATGATGACCTGTAGGTAGTGTTGGGCACATCATTCCTCCTCTGTGCCACACTTCCCCTCTGTAAAACATGGGCATTGAGCTAGATGCCCTTTCCAGTTCCCCCGGAGCCTCCTAACCCCAGGCCTATCTGTGGAGGGCCCATCATTTCCAACCCCTGAAGTGGTACAGCCCAGAACCTGCTTCATCAGCATCTGACCTGGAAGGGATCATGAACATTTACAAGAGAGCAAATCAAGGCCCAGATCTCACAGGCCTCTCAGTTCAGTACTAGGTCCACAACTTTGCATTTTCTTCCCCTGAAAGTTCCTAGTTAGTGGGGATGACTTGGGCAGGGAGAGGAAGTGAGTCTGCTCAGAGGCTGGGCTTTCCAGGGCCAAGAGCCCAGTCCAGGGCATTGGGTTGGTTCCCCTTTAAGGTGCCTGGGGCTGTGGGGCGCCAGGGCAAGGGATAAAGGGGGTGGACTAGAGCCTGGGAAGCGGGTGACTTCACCCCCCAGCCCATTGTGCTCATCGTCCTGGCAACCCAATCCTCGCTAGGAATGCGGCTGGTGCTTTGAGATGCAAAAGGGGCCGGACAAAGAGCTAGGGGCCCCTGGCCTGAGAAAAACACCCCCTTCCCTCCCCTTTCCTTCCCTCTGTCCTCTCTCAGGCCTGGTGAGTTGGGGGGGGTGGCTGGGATGAGCAGGGCCCGGGGCAAGGTGGCACAGCACCCACTGACACCTTAGCACCAACGGACACCCCTATCCTGGACAGGGTGAAGCTTTATGAGGGTCCCCAACTAGTAGCGGATTCTGGGGTGATCATTGACACATCCATGCGAGGGGGGCGTCTCGGTGTATTCTGCTTCTCCCAAGAAAACATCATTTGGTCCAATCTCCAGTATCGGTGCAATGGTGAGGCTCTACACCAAGACCAGCCTGACCCTCCTGTCCCGGGAGAGCCACGTTCTCTGACCTTACTCATTTCCCCTTCTTCAGACACAGTACCTGAGGACTTTGAGCCATTCCGGAGGCAGCTGCTCCAGGGAAGGGTGTGAGGAGGTGGCCACCGGATTCAGAATCCTGACTTTAGACCCTTTGGCCTTGGGGTCCATCCTGGAGACCCTGGGGCCTAAACCACAGCCCCTCAGCCAAACAGATCCTCTGGGTGCAACAGGAGTTAAGCCCCAGAGGGTTAATGCCCCCACTGTTCAGGGCTTAGGAAATTTTCAAGGGGTATTACTCAGGTACTAACCCTGGGAAAGATAACAGCACATTGCCATAAAGTTTCAGTTGTTTTCTATGCCAGTGCAATTCCTTATTTTAGGGATTTTTCGGGATAGTGTGGGGAACAGGAAGGAACCCGAGGGGAGAAGAGAGAAAAGTTGGTAGGCTGGAAGTTAGAGATCTAGAGAAAGTTTGGCTGAGTTTGGGGTGGGTGGGATAGGTGCCAGATGGGGTTAAATGAAGGGTGATGGGGTATTAGCGATAGCTAAAGTCTTCCCAGTCCCACTTACTCACAGTGGCAGCGGTGACACTCCAGTTTGTCTTAGATCAGCCGGATCGAAAGCCAGGAGGGCAGGGGCTGCCCCTATCAGGGTGAGGGGGAGGCCGGGGGGCCGAGGGGGCCGGAGGCCGGGACGAGTGCAATATTGGCGGGCGAAAGAACAACACTGCACCGCGTCCCGTCCCTCCCGCCCGCTCGGGGCCCGGAATCCCGCTCCCCACTGCCTTTAGCCCGCAGGGCCCAAGGGCTGAGGGCGCGCAGGGGAGTTGGGTTCACCTTATAGGCAGGCCAGAGACTCGGTGCCCGGAGCGGTGAAAAGAACAGTAAGAGGGTGGGATGAAGAGAGAATGGGAAACCCTGGCGCCCCTAAAGGCTCCTTTCCGACGCTTGGGCGTTGCGCGCTTGCTCTTTAAATACTCAGACTGAGCTCCGCAGAGCCGTCGCCATGGTGACGCGTGTCCCAGCAACCGAACTGAATGGCTGTTGCGCGGCAACTCGGGGAGTGGAGGTTTGGGGCCGCCCACCTGGATACTCGCGCTTTCCCTGGCGGCTGACGGGGGACTTCCCCGCCTCCAACCGCGCGCAAGGACCCGCTGACGCCAGGCGCCCCCTGCCCAACGCCCGAAGCCCAGCGTCCTGGGCACAGCGCGGGCGGGAGCGGGGTTCCCAGCTCTCTGACCCAGCTTCTTCCGATTCCGCGCCTCGCCGAGTATTAGTTTCCAATTTCTATTGGTTGGGGCCACAAACTGATTACCCAGCACAGTCGTAACTGCTTCTGTTGGCCCCTAGACCATAATGTGGGGCCGCTGGACCCAACCTGGTGCCCTATATGTGCCCTGTGGTTCCAAATACCTCACTGCCCCCAAATATTTGCCCATAAGTGTATCTATCGGTTCCCCCAAACTTCACACCCTCACATACGGTTTTGTTTCCCACCATAGCGTACCTGCCCCAAATACCATTGTTCTCCCCAAAGGATAGTTTTGTGCCCCAAATTCCATTCTGTCACCTCGCCTACTCTCTGCCTCCTAAATATGCAACTGGCCTCCAAAACCTGTGTTGCATCCCCACTCCCGCATTCCGATGTCCTCTCCCACAAACCCCGAAGTCCCTTCCACATACCTCAGGACCCCACCCATTTAACACTATTTCCTTCAGATAGCACCCCCACGCGCCTGAGTTCCCCCCTCCCCCCGCTGCTCCCTCCCCTTCGTAGTACTCCCTGTCTGTCCAAAGCATTAACTCCTTTGCCAGGGACCGACCTCCCCAGGACCTCCGTTTCCCGTTTGGGCCGCGTCGCCTCTCCACAAGGTTGCCGGTGGCCACGAGGGGGCGAGCGCTCTCGCACAGCGCACCTGGTTGGCCACCGCTCAAGGTGCAGAGTTGGGAAGGAAGGACCTCAGGGTTCGGTGGAGGCCAGGTTTCGTCCTTCTTTAAGTGGAAATTTCCCCCACCCCCTTCTCGGGCTAAAGCCAAGGAGGGAACCTAGGCTGCCGGAAAGTCCGGCCGGGGCGGGGACTGCGGGTTTCAGGGTAGAGCTGTGCGTGGAAGGGACAGGGAGCGGTTCCAAGGCAGGGCGATTCCAGGAAGTGGGGCGGGGGGGGGGAGTTCAGAACTGGCACCTTGTTCACTCATTGTCAAGCCTTCTTATTCCGACTCAGCCCGCAGAGTGGGGCTCCAAAGGATCCAAGAGAGTAGGGGAGTGGAGTGCATCTAGGGTGGGCTTTCTGGCCTTGCTGCCCTGGGCCTCGATCCAGCCCTCTCTCTCTGCTCCCTTTCTTCACCTTAGCTGTTGTCCCAGGGCCTAAAGTAGAGCAAGGGCCCCAAATCTCAGACTCCCCACTTCCCCCTTCTTGAGTCAGGGAGTGGTGGATGAAACAGGGAGGCCAGTTGGAGAGCAAACAGGTTGTCAGAAGATTGACTGATTGGAGCCCACATACCCTACTCAGGAATGGTTGGGGAGGAGGAAAAAGTAGGAGGTAGAGAAGGGGGGAAGGGGCGGGGCATTGTCACCTGTCACCTGCTCCGGCTGTGCCTAGGGCAGGAGGGGGGACCGGTATAAAGCAGCAGGCACCAGTGCCGCTCCACCTCACACACGCAGCACTGGCCTGAGTCTGCTCTGCCCCCTCCCGCCAGTTCACCACCACCATGACACCAGGCACTCAGGCCCCTTTCTTCCTGCTGCTGCTACTCCTGGTGCTTACAGGTGAGGGGCACAAGGTGGGGAGGGGTCTACCCTGCTCCCGTGGTCTTTCTGGCCTTTCTTTGGGTTTTGCTTCCTGGCAGATGGCACCTCCACAGTCAAAAGTTGCGAACAGGGGTGGCCTGGCCTGTGGCCAAATGGAGAGAGGCTGAGGACGGGCTGAGAAGAGGTGGCCCCCAGGAGAGTGGGCATTGGGGAGGGGAAGGCAAATGTCCCAAAGAGAAGTCTGGGGGAGGAACTCAGGTGAGGTAGTTGCAGGGCAGAAGCAGTGTGGAAAGAGGGAAGGTGGCTGCCAAAAGGAAGAAGGAGGGCAGACCCTGGGGCTGCTCATGCTGCCTGTTTCCCAAGCTTCCTGGTATTGCTTTTCTGGTTGCCAGAGGTTATATTTTCTCCTTGCTCTGATTTGTCCTCCAACTCAATGGCTCTTACAACTTCTGGCCCTAGTCAGAGCAGAAAAACATAAACTCTGGCTACCCAAAGCAGCCCAGTGCCCAACCATTGAGAGCAGTGCTGTGAGCATGACTAGCAGTTTACTCCCCACCCTCAGTCCTGGTTCAGGCTCTGCTGCCATTCCAGGCCAGAAGAATGTCGTCACCTTATCTCAGAGCACCTCAAGCTCAGCTACCACTCCAGGCTATGATGTCATCTCCACTACAACCACCAGGGCTCCTGCATCAGGATCCCCCAACCCTACAATTCACAACGGCACCTCAGTCCCAGCCACCACCAGCTCTACAGAAGCGGCCACCCCTACAGTCCACCATGGCACCTCGGTCCCAGCCACCAGCTCTACAGAAGCGGCCACCCCTATAGTCCACCATGGCACCTCAGCACCAGTTAACACCAGCTCTACAGAAGCGGCCACCCCTACAGTCCACCATGGCACCTCGGTCCCAGCCACCAGCTCTACAGAAGCGGCCACCCCTATAGTCCACCATGGCACCTCAGCACCAGTTAACACCAGCTCTACAGAAGCGGCCACCCCTACAGTCCACCATGGCACCTTGGTCCCAGCCACCAGCTCTACAGAAGCGGCCACCCCTATAGTCCACCATGGCACCTCAGCACCAGTTAACACCAGCTCTACAGAAGCAGCCACCCCTACAGTCCACCATGGCACCTTAGTCCCAGCCACCAGCTCTACAGAAGCGGCCACCCCTATAGTCCACCATGGCATCTCAGCACCAGTTAACACCAGCTCTACAGAAGCGGCCACCCCTATAGTCCACCATGGCACCTCAGCACCAGTTAATACCAGCTCTACAGAAGCAGCCACCCCTGCAGTCCACCATGGCACCTTGGTCCCAGCCACCAGCTCTACAGCAGGCTCAGCCACTCCTACAGTCCACCATGGCACCCTGGCCCCAGCTACCAACTCTGCATCAGGCTCAGCCACCACTCCACCTCACAATGGCTCCTCTGCTGTGGCTACTACAACCTCAGTTAACACGGATACTACATCCTCATTTCCCAGCTACCAGTCTCCTACTCCTACCACATTTGCCAGCCCCAGCAGCGGGACGATTGCTGGTAGCACTAACCATAATACAGGACCTCCCTCCACTTCCTCCAATCATTCTTCTCAGCCATCTGTTATGGTCTCTTTCTTCTTTCTGTCTTTTGAGATTTTGAACCTCCAGTTTAATTCTTCTC
This sequence comes from Erethizon dorsatum, assembly GCA_028451465.1. NCBI lineage: Eukaryota > Metazoa > Chordata > Mammalia > Rodentia > Erethizontidae > Erethizon > Erethizon dorsatum. The sequence goes on along the minus strand of CM051829.1, from coordinate 68,118,815 downwards.
TGGAAGATCCCAGCACCCGCTACTATCAAGAGCTGGAAAAGAACATTTCTAGATTGGTGGGTATCTGCCTTTCCTCTGCTGTGTTCTTCCAAAGCAGCCTTCACAACTGCTTGAATCCTTCGCAGCAAAGTTGAATCCTTTCCCTCTCACCCCAGTTTTTGCAGATTTATCGACAAGATTTTCTGGGCCTCTTGAATATCAAGTTTAGGTATGGCTCTGGGTAGGACTGTGTGTGGGGGGCGTTGTCATGATGTTACAGAGGGAGAGTATATTTGTGGTTGGGGGAAATGTTGAGGCAGAGGCTAGGACCTGTGCCTGAGTTGCCCATTTCCTATGACCAGGCCAGGATCTGTGGCAGTGGAATCAACTCTGATCTTCCGGAAGAATACTGCTAATGATGACATCGTGAAGTCACAACTCACTCAGCATAAAGATGAAGCAGAAAGATATAATCTGTTAATCTCAGAAATCAATGGTGAGGCTCCATCCCCACCTGCAGCCCAGCACCAGGCAGCATCCCTTTTCCTCTACCACTGGGTTCCTGCTCTTTGTGTTGGTGTTAGCAGAGGAGATCACCTTGACCACTGCTTTTCCTTTCAGCACATGAGGTACAGGTTCCTTCTTCTACTGCCCAGTCTGGGGTACCAGGCTGGGGCATCGCCCTGCTGGTGCTGGTCTGTATTCTGGTCCTGCTGGCCATTGTCTATTACATTGGTCTGGTAAGTGCTCAGGCTTGGGCTTTCACCGGAGTCCCTGGTGGGGAAGGAACCCCATGACCCACTGTAACCTCCTGTGTCCCTAGGCTGTGTGTCAGTGCCGCCGAAAGAGCTATGGGCACCTGGACATCTTTCCAACCCGGGACACCTACCACCCCATGAGTGAATACCCCACCTACCACACCCATGGGCGTTATGTGCCCCCTGGCAGCACTAGACACAGCCCGTATGAGGAGGTGAGGCTGGGCCTCATGGGTTGGGGCAGTGCTGGGGCAGAGGCTCTGGTCAGGCAGGTATCCTGGACAGGTATTTGGAAAACCCAAGGAGCTTGGAAGAAGTGAGCTGTGGAGGGCCTGGATGCCGGTGGAAGGTTAGAGTGGTTCTGGGGGCCAGACTTGGGGAGGAGTCCGTGGAAGAAAGGGGACCTCGGAGTGAGTGCTCACACTGCTAGTGCTGTTAATGTTGCCTGGGCCTGTCCGCTTTACTGCTGGCTGAACTGGCACCAGGGCGGTGCTCATTAGGATGCCCTGAGGAGAAATGGGTGGGGTGCTGTGCCCAGGGGAGCCCTCTCCACAGGAGTCACAAGGGGTGAGCACCTGTGCCCCCCTTACCTCCTAGGTGGGGAGCAGATAGGGAAGCTGGGGGCTTTCCCCACAGAGGAAGAAGTCTGGCCGAGCCAGGTGAGCAAGGACCCCTCCCTCTTTTCTCTCCTGGCCTTCTCTCCAGGACCTGGTAAATAATTACTGCAGCCACCTGGGGCTGAGAGCCACTTGGGTGGGGGAGGAGAGAAGTTTCCTCTTCTTGCCCCCATTTGCCTCCTCCTGGGGATCATCCTCTCCCAGTTTTAAACACACACACACACACCCCTTGGGCTAGAGGGGCAAGGAATGGAGGCAGAAAGGGGCAGGAAAAGTGGGCAGGGGGGCTGAGTAGCGCCAAGGGCAGGGAGAGGAGGGGAGCAGGGGGAGGAGCAGCCTGTTTATAGTCACCTGGCTGCTGATGGGGCCGGCAGGTGTTCTTTCTCAATTAACCCCTTGAGTGTGGGCCGGGCCCTTCGATCCTTTACCTCAGCCTGGGGTGGCATCCAGGGACCCTAGCAGGTAGTTTCTGCCCCTCACTCCGGTCTGTTTTTCCTCTACCCAGGTTTCTACAGGAAATGGTGGTGGCAGCCTTTCTTACACGAATCCGGCAGTGGCAGCCACTTCTGCCAACTTGTAGGAGCTGGTCACCGCTTGGTGGCGGGCAGAAGTGCCAGTCTCAGGTTCTTCACTTCCAGAACCCCCTCCACTCAGATCTGGGCTAGTGATCTGGGAGCTCAGGTGGGCTGCTCACAGCTTTTCCAAGAGGCTCTGCCAAGCCTCCTACCCATCTTAGCCTGGTGAAGCCCAGCCCTGTCCTGGGGAAAATGCCTGGGGCAGCATGGCAGTGGTGTGTTGGCCCTTCCGGGAGGAATGGTCTAGAAAGCCTGGAGTGTGGGAACCCGAACATGACCCAATAAAATGTGTCCTGCTATGCCCACTTGTGATCCTTCATGTGTGACCATGGCTAGGAGGGGTGGTCAGATACTGTGAAGAGGCCTGGAAGGGACCTTGGGAGAAGACACAGGGAGGACAAGAGGCTGGAAGGAGCTGCCTTTGAGAAATAGGCAGTATGGGGAAGAGGTAACATTGGGCACAAGAGTGGCCTGCGGAAGTTGGGAGTCATTTCTTTCCCCGTTCCTGGAGGCACAGGAGGAAGGAAACGAAATCCAAGCCAGCTTTGTTGGGTTGGGCACCTCAGCTCCACCTATGCTGGACAGTCCCCCAGTCCCTTCTCCTCAGGCTTGGATTTCACTGGTGCTAGCCCATGCCCCTACCCCTTGCTGCTGGCACTGTGCCTCCAGGTGGCTTTATTCTTAGCTGCGAGTGTGAAGTAAATCCTTGAGCAATGATAACAGCAGCAGAGTCAACAATGGCAGTGATAAGCAGGGGCTGGAACAGATCCGGGTGCTGGCACCAGGACCTGTCCCCTCCCTGTCCCCTCCCTGGCCCCTGGCTGCCCCACCTGCCCACTGCCTCTGGGGTGGGCTCCCTGGAACCCTGGGAATGGGGAAGTGGTTCTGGTTCCCTGACCCCTTTGGGCCCAGGCACGGTGCCTGGCGCCCTCAACCACAATCTCTCGGGGCCTGGTGTCACAGCCTGGACTCCCAGCTAGGGCCTGATGCCAGCAGCCAGAGTGCTGCGCCCCCTGGTGGCTAAGGGCGCGCAGAGCCTAGGCCTGATAACAGGTGTGGCAGGAGGGTTGGGGCATATGGTTTGGGGACTCCTTCCCTTGGGTGCTACATCCACCTGGCACCCCTGATTTACCAACAGCAGGGCACCCTGAAAGCCTCTGGTCCCACACCTGACACAGAAACTTAGAGGAATGGTCACGCTCTGGGAAGGCAAAAACGTGCCTGGCATCACAGTTTATTGTTTATAAATCATGAAAATTACAGCTGTTGTTCTGCACAGGCCTAGCAGTGCCCACCACAGGGAGGCAGCATTGGCACCAGAGGCCTTGCCTGGCCCAACCCAGAAAGGACATCCAGCCTTAGCTCGGTCCCCAAGGGAGACTTGGCACTTTGGCATGGGTGCAGGACAGGTAAAGCATGCAAGAGAAGAGGAACACAGGGACATGCGGCTGGGGGGTGGGGACCCAAATAAATAAAGCAGGATGATAGAGTCCCCTCTCCCTCACTATGGAGGCCAAAGCCTGCCTGCTCCAATGCTGTAGTTCAGCATCGATGGGGCAGAGAGACTGGCAAGGCAAAGGGCAGACTGAGGATCATGCCCAGTGTTCTAGGTGCCCTCCCTCCCAGTCAGCCTTGGGGGCACGGGACAGGGCTGGAAAGGGGGGTCTCTCCATGATTTGGGTAAGATGCCAAGGGGAGGGCATGGGGCAGAGACTTGGTGGGCACAGGCCCTGGGCACTTCCAAGAGGTGAGCAGAGGAGAGCCCCTTAGGCAAGAGAAAGCCCTGGGAAGACACAGACAGAGGGTACAGGGCAGGGCCACACAGAGGAAGTGTTTGGGAGAGAAGCTGCTGGGGGAACAACCCAGTGCCAGGAGGCTTGGGGAGACCAGGCCCCAGTGAGACCCCAGGGCTGAAGGAGGCACTGGAGAGGATCAGTCCAATTTGGCAAAGCCCCCAATGGTGACTTTCCTCTCAGGCTTGGTGCCCACGGGTTCCTGGAGCTGTACTGCACCACCCCCAATGAAGCAGAAGGCAGGGCACACAGGCCCTGAGCAGTCCAGGGGGCACTCCAGGAGCCCACGGAAGGACACAGCATCCAGGAAGGAAACCCGGCCCCGCTCATAGTCCAAGCAGATGCCCAGACGGGGTGGCAGGGGCACTGTGCAACTGGCTGCCGGGCCATCCCTCCCCGTCAGCCCTGCACTTGCGCTTGCTCCAGACCCCAGCAGGATCTTGCCCATGCCAATAGTTAGAAAAGCAAAGGGTGGCGACGCCTCCACTGTGGCATCCTCAGCACCGCTGTCATGCCCACTGTCTGGGTCGTACCTGCAGGAGTGGATGTTGAGTAGAAGACGTTGGGGCTGGAATAAGGAAGTGGGAGGTGGGGACTGGGGGCTGAGATGTTGGAAGGATGGATGTTGGGGAGCAAGAAGTGGAAAGGATTGATTTTGGGTATCAAGGAAAAGGCATGCTGAAAGAGATAGGTGTTAAGAGCGTAGGGTTGGGCCAGTGATATATCTCAGCGGCATAAGCACCTGCCTGGCAAGCGTGAGGTCCTGAGTTCAAATCCCTGTACTCGCATTAAAAAAAAAAAAAAAGAGTGTAGGGTTGGGGCTTGGGTTGGTGGGAAAGGGGTGCTGAAAGGAAAGCACATTGGCGAGAGGTGTTGTGGGGGAAGGAAATACACTGATACAACACACTGGAGGGATGTAGTGCTTATCAAGACAGGGAGGCATCAAGAAAAACACTCTTGGGGAATTCATGCTGGGGAGAGGGTTTGGAGAGTTAGGGGATGTTAGAAGAATGAGGGGTTGTTGATTAAGATACAGGGGGCAGTGGGAGCAGGAAGGGATATCAGAAAAAGAGAGAGAAAGGGAGAGGGAGAGGGAGAGAAGGGTGGGTTGATGTGAGGGATGCTAGAGGGATACAGGCTCAGGGACAACAGGGCTTAGGAGGGAACTGGTGTTGGGGAGAAAGCGTTCATGGAGAAAAGCACTTGTGGGAGAGCGTTAAGTAGGACGTGGGGGTGAGGAGGGTTGAGAGGTTTAAAGGAAGGATTTTTGGGATGCTGAGAAAAGAGGTGGGTGAAGGAGATCTTAGAAGAAGTTCTGCGGAGCAAGGAGGCTGGAAATGGAGTATGAGGGAGAAAGGGCAAGGGGGCTTGGAGAGGTGGTGTTCTGGTCCTGAGTGACAGATGGAAGGAAGTGGCGAGGCTTCCTCTTCTGCCATCCCTTTCCCTTCACACACCCTGAAAACCAATCCTAGAAGCCCCTTCTGCTGAGCAGACATCTCTCCTGGCCCCAGGCCTCCCACCCGGGCGCCCTCCTCCTGCTTCTTCCTCCTCCTCAGCCCCTCCCCCACTGCAGCAAGTCTGTGCCCCCTTGCATGCTTGCCCTGCCCCCAGCACCCACCCAGGGCTCCCGTACCCCACCCCTTCCAGAGGGGCCTGACCTGGGGCTGATCACATCGGGGGCACCCTGGAAGCTTTCCTGAAGCTTGCTCTCCAGCCCGACGCCCACCTTGACCAAGTAGGAGGCAGGGTCTACAGCACAGGCCCAGTAGCTGCGGCCCTGGGTCACAGCCACATCGCCCAGGACCACGTCCACGCTCAGGTGGCAGCCAGTCAGCAGCCGCTCAGCAGCCAGCAGCAAGGGCAGCCCTGGGACACTCCGCACTGCTCGCTGGTCCTTGCTGATGGCCAGCCGCTCTCGGCTTGCACCCCAGCGGCCATCGAGGAAGAAGTGCAGGACTGGAAGGAGGAGGAGGGTTGAGACAGAAGGAAGGACTCCAGGGACAAACACTGGCACCAGGGACTGTGAGGTGTTAGCACAAGATTTTAGAAGAGGGAACAAGTTGTCAAAGGCTTCGATCACCAGGAATGGGCAGCGGGGCAGGGGAACTGGGCCTGGGGAGCTGGAGCAAGGGGTGTAGGCGTGGGACCCCAGGGGAGTTTTAGTGGTGACTACTGGGACAGAAACCACTGTCCCAGACCTGGCTGACTCACAAGCTTCCTCCAACCCCTTTCTCGTGGCTGGCCCAATGGAGAGTCCCCACTGTTGTTCTGTTGAGCCTGGTAACATTTCCACCACCATCTAGACCACACTCTGATGTCATGCCTGGCCCCTGCATCCAAACCTGATCCCTTCTGCCCTTTACTTGGATGGTCTCACCCACACCTCAGCCTCAGCATGCAAACTATTTTCTAGAGCCATTTTGCTTTTTTTTTTTTTACAGGGGACTGAACCCAGGGTCTCACACATGCTAGGCAAGCACACTACACTGACCTATATCCTCAGCCCTTTCTTTTTTTTTTGTGGGTACCGGGGGTCGACCTCAGGACCTCACACGGCAGCAGGTGCCCATGCTGCTGAGCGATATCACTGGCCCTTTTTTTCGTATGTGGGTACCGGGAGTTGAACTCAGGACCTCACGCTTGCCAGGCAGGTGCTTACGCTGCTGAGCCATCTCACCGGCCCCTCAGCCCTTTCCTAATAATAATTATTACTGTTGTCATTGTTCTTGTTACTATGTAGGTAACTTGTTACTATGTGCTGGGTTTGAATCCAGGGCCTTTTCACTGAGCTGCATCCCCAGCCCTAATATTTTTTTATTTTGAGACAGGATCTTGCTAGGTCATTAAGTTGCACAGGCTGGGTTTGAACTTGCCATCCTCCTGCCTCAGCCTCCAAGAGTGTTTGGATTACAGATGTGCATCACCACATCCAGCTTATTTTTTATTTCTTATATTGAGACAGGGTCTTGCTAAGTTGCCTGTGCTGGCCTGGAACTTGCCATCTTCCTGTCTCAATCTCTCAAGTAGATGGGATTACAGGTATGCACCACCCTGCCTGGCTATTTTTGCTAACATTTATTGAGCCCTTACTATGAGCTGGAAACTGCTCTCTTTGCATGTATTATCTCCAACAGTTTAATTTTCACAGTAACTCTATGATGTATTATTATCCTTCCTGTAGAAGAGGACTCTGAAGTTGAGAGAAGGTATAAAACTTGTCCAAGGGCTGGTGATATGGCACAGCGGCATAAGCGCCTGCCCAGCAAGCGTGAGGTCCTGAGTTCGACTCCTGGAACCCACATAAAGGAAAAAAAGGGCTGGTGATATCGCTCAGCAGCACAAGTGCTTGCTGGCAAGCACGAGGTCCTGAGGTCGACTCTCGGTACCCACATAAAAAAAAAAAAAAACTTGGCCAAGACACACAGTTGGCAAGAGACAGAGCTGGGGGTAGAGGCCAGGTAGCCTAGCTCCAGAGCAAGTGTGTGTGACCCACGTATTAAACAGACTCTCCAGGGCCCATGTGGAACCAGCTGAGTACCAAGGCTGGAATCCCAGTCCCTCTGCCGGAGCACCTGTGCCCGCAGCACCGTGCACATGCCTGTCACTCACCGGGTGCTGGGGGCGTGTGCAGGTGAACATCCTCGCTGTACTCGCCGTAGCCGGCCTTATTGCAGCCCCGGACACGCAGCACATACACAGAGCCTGTGTCGGGGTTCTCAAGAAGGGCACTGGTGCCCCTCACCTCTTCCCGCCGCTGCCAGCGCGTGGGGCCCTGCTGGGCAGGTACATCCGTGCGCCGGAACTCAACGGTGTAGTGCCAGGCAGGTGGTGAGTGGGGGGGCAGCCGCCAGCATAGGAAGATCTGATCGTAGGCAAAGGTGCGCTGGGTGTCAATGACAGGAGCTTCAGGCACTGTTGGAAGAGATAATGGGGGTCAGTCAGGGCCTGGCCACTGGCCTGGGATGGAGGGCAGGGCAGGCAGGAAAAGGGAAAGCAGCGGGAGCCGGGGGGATGAGTGTAGGTGAGGGAACTGGGAAAAGGACCCATCTGGGCACTGGGCACAGAGTGGGCAGGGCCCAAGAGAGAAAGAGGTGGGGGAGTTGCTGGGCAGGGTTCAGAAGGGCTATGCCCTGGTTCTGATCTGTTGCTACCTGACTCTGCCCCTTTCTGAACCTCAGTTTCCTCCTCGGTCAAATGGGGACATCAGAGCAGATAAGTTCTGGGGCCCTTGAAGCTTAGATAGTCTATGAGTTAGAAGGAGCCCCAGGGCGAGGTAGGTAGAGGCCACTGGAACCCAGGCAAGAGGGCCCTGAGCAGGAAGGAAGGGTATGGGGTCAGGAAGGAGGTGCCAGAGACAGCAAGACAGAAAACGGGGAGATGACAGAGGGAGAGCAAGCTTGCCAGCAGGACAGGACATGTAGGCTAAGGGGAAGAGAGTGAAAGTCCAGAGGGCAAGGGTCACAGTGACAAGTGTCAGAAGTGCTAGGATTAGGCAATCGCCTAAAGAAGGCAGAAGAGAGACAGAGCACTGGTCAGGTGGGAGGACTAAGAGGTTGGTGAGGGCAGGAAAGAAGGAAGCAATGAGTGTGTGGCCGAGCTGCAAGCTGCATGGGAGTGGGGTGGGGAGGAGGCCCGGCGGGGGGCAGGGCCCCCGGGGCAGGGCCGCTGACTTGCCTGGGGTGCTCCGGAGCAGAGTCCGCGGTGGCCACAGCCTACAAACAAAGAGAGGGAGAAGCAGCGCTGAGCGCGGTAGGATGGTGTGGCAGGGTGGGAGGAGTGGCTGGCCAGGCCAGGCAGGAGGCCAGGAGGTCCCCGGTGGGCACTGCCCCCCGGGCCCGCTGCTGGGGAGGAAGGGAAGAAGGCTCTGGTTGGGCATGGGCCTGGCCATCTCCTTACCTCGTAGGAAGTTAAGCTCTGTCAGCAGCTTCATCTCACGTCCCACGTCCAGCTGGCAATGGCGGAAGGAGGAGCTGGCAGCTGGCCGGAAGGTCTGGAGGGCGTCAGTAGCTCGGGCAATCCTGAGATGGGGGAAGGAGAGGGTCAGGGACTGCCATCCAGGCAGCCACCCTTCCCCTTCATTCTGCCTTGTCTGTCCCTAGAGCCTTGGCCTCTGCTCTGGGTCTCTTCCTCACCCCTTGGAACAGCTAGCATCAGTTTGACCTTACAGAAGCCCCCAGGGCCCCAGCTCTCTACCTGGCAGTACCTTAGACATTGTCTTAGATGTTGGCTACACCCAAAATGCCCCTGCCTCCCAGGAGCCTGTGCCCTGTGCCATGCCCCTTAGTACCTGTTGTGCAGCTGCTTGGCTGCTTGCACAAAGCAAGGCTGGTCTGTTTCCTTAAGCACTTCCTGGGCATAGCCCACCAGACCTGAGCCATCCAGCAGGCTCCGGTGCTCCTGGAGCTGGGTGCTGAGTCGGGCCAGCCGCTCCTGCTGGCATTCTTCGATGGCCTGAAGCAGCGAGGCCCGCTTCTCTTCCAGCACAGCCCCCAGCCCCCGCACCAGCTGTGACACCTCCTCCTTCGCTTGCTGACCACTCACCTGCTCGGGAGCAACACCCAAAGGATGCATGACTTACTCTCTTTCTCTTGGAGGGGTACCTCCTGGGATACCACATCCCGGCTAGGATCACAGAGGATCTGGGGAAATCCTACCAATCCTTTCAAAAGGGCCAAGGCACCAGTACCCCCAGATGGTCTCAGCTCCTGACCAACCATTTGTTCTAACCTTCCTGGATGCCCATATCATAATTGTAGGGACAGAGATCCCTTCCACTTCCCCCTTTTTGAGTAGATCTAGAATACAGAAAAAAAAAAGCATAACATTTTTTGATTAATTTTGTGTGTACATGGGAATATTTACAAGAGAGTGAAGTCCAAATAAAATGTCCAAAGAATGATGCTTTTGCCAGGTGTGGTGGCACACGCCTGTAATCCCACCACTAGGGAGGCTGAGGCAGGAGGATTGCTGTGAGTTCAAGGCCAGCCTGGGCTACATAGTGAGTTCAAGGCCAGTCTAAACTACACAGCAAGACCCTGTCTCAAAACAAACAAACAAACAAACAAACAAACAAACAAACAAACAAAGAATGATGCTTTTAAACTTCTGAGACAAAGAATAATCCATTTGCTTTTTGGGGGGGTGTTGCTGGGGATGAAACCCAGGGCCTTGCTCTGTTCTACCACTGAGCTACATGCCTCGCCCCAGAGCAATGCCTTCGTGAAGGAATGACAGGGCAGGGGATATCTGGACTAGAGTCATAAATTCTAGGGATGTTGCTAGGAGATAAGTGGGGGGAGTGTAGAAACTAGTGGAAGATGAGTTCCTTCAGAGTTTGTTTATTCAAGTTCCTACTGCAGCCCTGATCAACAGGGCCTATGTATGTGAAGGATAACCCTCTGGAAAGAATCTTTATGGCTTGCTGCATGGGAAAGACACAGGGCAAATGTCCTTTCTGAAGTTACAGTACTTCAAGTGATTCCACCCTGAAATAACCATTACACCCATTTGGCATATTTTGCCATAACTCCTTCATATTCCTAACCCTGAAGGACACACCCAAATAAGAGAGGCCACCATTGTACTAATGTCCCCTTGGATGGGACTAGCTGCTGTCCATTGGCTGCTATGCATCCTTTTTGTCTGCCCCCAAGTCATCTGATCTAATCTGGTGGAAGACATCTGGGTTCTCACCTAACCTCCAGGGATGTGCACTAAGTCTGGGAAGGAACTGAGCCTGAGGGCATTGAGTTCTCTTCCTGAGCTACAGCTGTGTGCAGCCCCGGGGAACTGGTGCTCCTGCCAACCAAGAACCCCCACCTCCACATGTGTACAACCCTCACAGGCTTCCTGTGCAGGCAGCATGGGCATGTCCACCACGTCCCCTTCCTGCCCCCATCCCAGGCAGGGCCCAGGGCCCACCTCCTTGCCCTCCCTCACCTCTGTGTGCCGGACGGTCTCCTCCAGCTCACAGATCTGGGTCTGTACTGTGTCCTGGTTTCCCAGGATGTATGTCAAGCTCTTTGTCAGCTTGTCCTGAGGGGGAAAAAAGCAGTGGGGATCACGCTTGGCTCCGCAGATGCCAGCAGTTCAGAGGAGGTGTGTGAGGTGTGAGTACGAGCTGGTGCTGGGGCCAAGGACGAGGGTCCTCACCTTGAGTGCCTGGTAGGCACTAAGTACTGGTGTGATCTTGTGCCCACTGTGGGTGCGCCGCACCCGGCAGAGTTGGCATACCAGCCGTTGACATGTCTTGCAGTAGTGAGTCACCTCTTCCTTGTGGTCTGGGCACATCAGGCCCTAGGAACACAAAGCGAAGTGAGATAGCCGGTGTGCTGACCTACCCCCCAGGAGCAGTTTGGTGCCCTCCCTCCAAGGGCCAGTTTCCAGTGGCCAGGAGATCAGCTGGTGAGGCACCACAGTGTCACCCAGTGGTACACACTGGTATCAAATCCTTCTCTTCAGCCTCCAGGCTATGCCCATTTCACAAGCATTGCTCCACCTTCCATCTACCTGGCAGAGATGTGTGGTAATAACAACAATAAGAATGATAATTAATCTAAGCTTTGTGGTTCATAATTAACCTTGTCCATCTTGTTTACTGCTGTGCCCCTGCCACCTAGAATAGGATCATGCACATAGGTGCTCAGTAACTGTTTGTTCAGTGAGTAAAGGCATACAAACCTTCTTAGTGTCTAGATAAGGCTTTTAGTGAACAAACATTATCTCCTGTGATCCTGCAGGTATGCAGATACTATCGTCCCTGTGCAGCAGATGAGAGGGAGGCTCAGAGATGTCAAATGATTTGCCTGGTGACTTTGCTACAGAGAAAGGAGCTTGGCAGTGGCAACCTCCTGCCTACCTTCTTTTGGAAGTCCACAGTGCCAGGAATCCCCACACACCTGGCACCACCATGCCCCCCACAAAGCCCTGCAAGGGCTGGCTCACCTTGGGGCGGAATGAGAGGGTGGGCAGGGTGGGCTCATGCTGGGCCTTCTGGGTGCCCCAGGGGTGGAAGAGCTTGAAGCACTCATTGCAGAAGGTGGCACGACACTCTGTGCAGCCCTTGGTGGCCTCTAGTGGTGGGGGCTTGCACAACTGGCACAGGATGGCGCCTCCCACGCTCACACTCTGGCGGTACCGCTCCACCACACGCTCTAGGGTCAGGTTCCGGAAAAGCCCCGCCAGGCCCCTCTCCCCCAGCTCCACGTCACCCTGGCAGGCTGGGCAGGGGAACATGATCACCTGGGGGTGCAACGCACCTCGCTTCCGCCCAGGGTACGTCCCAAATCCTGTGGATGGACCCAGGAGGTAGAGGAAATGAGTTACAGCTGGCTGGGGGTGGGTGAAGTCTGTTCAACTGAAAAATTAGATTTTTACTGGGCCAGAGCTCAGCCCTCATCACAGCCCAGATAAGCAGTATTGCTTTCCCCAGAAAGACATACAGATATGTTTGATGGACCTTTTCAGTCTCTGTGATGGACAGCCCTGCATTCCCACCCTATCCCACAGGCCCCAGCCCCACCTGATTTAAGCAGTCGGTCCAGGCGATCTGGCTTGGGGAGCGTTCTGCGGGAGAGGCGGGGGCTGCGGGTGGAAGGGGTGGAGGCAGGAGAGGTGGGCTCAGAGCTGGGGTCCCCACCATGGCCTATGTAGCCCTGTTGGCCCAGCACCTCCCGGGCACAGGCCTGGCACACATTGTGGGTACAGGGCAGCACCAGTGGCTGCTTGTACATCTCTTGACACACTGGGCACAGCAGTTCCTTCTCCATGTTCTTCATGCTTGTCTGTGGAGGGAGCAGGAGGCTGGGTCAGAGCTTGGACACCTGGGCAATCTCAGCAGGCCCCTCAGCTGCCTTTAAAGACCCCAGGGGTCTCAGGAAGGGGCAAGCCAAGCTACCTAGCCTTTGGCCAGGTACCTTCCTTGGCCTGGTTCATACACCTTCCCAGCTCTCTGTCCCTTGCTTTTGGTTCTCCAAGCACTAAAAGTCCACAAGAAGGGATAGTTGGAGCTCCAGCCTCCCCTAGCTTTAAGCCCCTCCCCCTCACTCCGGCTGCAGCGATGGGCAGCCCCCCTCACCTGTCTCCATCCCTCCGGGCCGCCGGCCTCTGGCTTTGATCTCAAGGACACCGTCCATTCTGAGCTCCGCGCGGGACCCCAGCCCCTTCTCTAGTATTCCCTACAAAAGTGCCTCTCTCCAAAGACCAGCGCCGCTTGCTCTTCAGCCTCCTGCCGCGGCTCAGGCCTGCGGCCGCCCCAGCCTCCATCCTCCATCCTTCACTTCCCCTTCCATCTCCTTCAGTGCCCGGTTCCAACCCATTCCCTTTCGCCCCCTACCCTCCGGCCTGCCTGCCCCTTCTTCCAGCGCAACCCCTTCCCCAAACCAGGTGGTGGTGGTGGAACAAGAGCCCCGCCTTCTCGCCCCCTCCCCACCGGAAGTAACCCTCCCCCTTTTGGTGGCGGGGGTCCTCACGCTACGCCCCACCCCCACACCTCACCTTGGTCCCTCTTTTCGCAGCCATCCCGGTCAGGGGCGCAGCTGACACAAAGGAGGGAGGGACAAGGAGGGAGGGAGAAGGAAGTGGTGGGGGGAGCAGGGTTGGCACCGCCCCTGGTAGAGCCGGGCACGGGTTGCCATGACAACTGCAGGCTCAGAAGCAGCCCTGAGTGGGGGTGCGCTGGGGTGGGGTCTTGGGGAGGGGCGCAAATTGGGAACTGGACCCTGGGGCGGCTCCTTCATCGCCCCCCACCTGTCCTCGGTTTTCCTGGAAAATATCCAAGCTCACACATGCCTCCTTTTCCTGGGATAGCTCCTTTCCCCTGAAGCCCCGGTCCTGGGGCACTGCTGGCGGCTACCCCAGCCCAGCGGCTCACCCAGGCAGCTCTTCGCAGCTCACATCCAGCCAGCGAGGCTTCGCGGCACTCACCTCCCTCTGCCCTGGGGCTACCCTCTCATCCCTGCACCCCGACCCTCGCAAGTCGCTTCTGGCGTCACTAGCCATCACTAGTTTACATCCCAGCACCTTCCTCATCCCTGCCTGTTCAAGGTTCGGGCTTGCCCCGGATCCCTTGCACCCCCTCCCTTCCCCTGGACCCCACCTTAACTCACACTGATGCGGACCAATGCATCCATGATGGAAGTGAAGGTCTGCATATCCTCACCCTCAGCCATGGCCCTACCGTGCCCGCCCGCCCCCGGGTGCCTGATCCCGGCTGCGGCTGCGAACCCCGGGCTCAATGTAGGAGCAGGGTGGGGGTGTGGGGAGGGGTGTGGGTGAGCTGTCACTGCGCATGCTCCAGGGACCAGACTCTAACAGCGCCCGTCGGGGGTAGGGGGTGGGAAGTAGTTCTCCCCACGTGGTCCTCGTGGCTCTAGAAAAGCGGTCGGGGGGTTGGGCAACATGGAAAGGTATTTGAGGGGGGACCGTTTCTTATTTTCTTATATTGGAATTCTTCATTGGCCCCAAATCTTAACGGTGTAAAGCGAAGGCTAGTTTCAGAGGAAGACGAGCTTCAGGTGGGGAGCGCTACGTTTTGGGTTGGGCAAGAGTCTACAGAAGACATTAAAGCAACGAGCATAGGACAGGGAAGTTTGAGGAACGTGCACTACAGATGGCAAAACTGAATGGAAAAAAAGACAGAGGTGGGCTCGAGGCGATAGGCCATGGGCCCAGGGACTTGACATAGGGCAGCTGTGCTGAGAACCGGCGGATGCACTGGGTAGACGAAGGCTAGGGGAACAGGGCGGTGGCCGAGGGATGCTCTTCGACGCATTACTTCCTCCGTGCCGGGAGAGGGCGCTGCGGCCAGATGCCAAGAGGCTGAACGAGGAAGAGGCGGAGCAGCAGGGACAGGCAAAGAGCAGCAGGGACAGGAGGGAGTCCGCGCAGCTAGTCCGCGCAGGGCGCTGACGCACGCGCACAGCGACAGGCGCCGAGTTCAGCTCCCCTTTCTTGGCCAGAGCGGCTGACTGGAACCATTGGCGGGCATGATGGGTAACGGGATCCGCTGGACCCCCGGGCTGGGCTTACTGGGGTCGGACTGGGAGCGGGCCAGCTTTCCTGGTTCTCCCAGCAAAGCTGACGTGTCCTGGGCTTCAGGGAGCGGGCATTTCCACGGGACGGGAGAAATCGGGGCTTCTGGGGCTGGGGATTGCCGAGGTGCCCGCGGGTTGTGGGGAGCTAGGGTGTGGCTGCGGACCCGGGAGCTTGGAAGTGGTCGGTCTGCCGAGCTCCGGGACCGGCCAGATCGGCCTGGGCAGAGGGAGGCCCGAGGCTAACTCCATCCCTTGTCTCATGCCTGCCAGTGGTAGGCACTGGCACCTCGCTGGCGCTATCCTCTCTCCTGTCCCTGCTGCTCTTCGCCGGGATGCAGATGTACAGCCGCCAGCTGGCCTCCACCGAGTGGCTCACCATCCAGGGCGGCCTGCTGGGCTCCGGCCTCTTCGTCTTCTCTCTCACCGTATCCTCCCTGTGCTGGGAAGGGAAGGAGTGCTGGAAGGGTGGAAGGACCACGTAGGCTACTGCCCTTCCCCACACAGCCCTGCCACTCTTGCATACCCTCCTTAACTCCGCTTCCCAGGCCTTCAATAATCTGGAGAACCTGGTCTTTGGCAAAGGATTCCAAGCAAAGATCTTCCCTGAGAGTAAGTGAGAAAATGGGAGTTGACTACTTGAACCCTCTCCTCTCTAAACTCCCCCAAACATGATACAGTATTAAATTTCTAGGTGTTTAAGTGGTAAAAATTGCTAAGGAGAGCCATGTGTGGTGGCACACGCCTGTAATTTCTGCACGCTCAGGAGCCTGAGGCAGGAGAATTGCTGTGAGATCGAGGCGAGCTTGAGCTACATAGTGAATTTAAGGCCAGCCGGCACTACATAGCGAGACCATGTCTCAAAAAAAGTAAAAGTTGCTAAGGAGAAGTATGTGTACCAAAACAGTCTGAAGACAGATGATGCTTTTTTTTTTTTTTTTTTTTTTTTTGTGGGTACCGGGGGGTCGACCTCAGGACCTCGCGCGCCAGCAGGCGCCCGTGCCGCTGAGCGATATCACCGGCCCCTTTTTCGTATGTGGGTTCCGGGAGTCGAACTCGGGCCCTCGCGCTTGCAAGGCAGGCGCTTAAACCGCTGAGCCATCTCACCGGCCCCAGATGATGCTTTTGGATCCAGCATTTATCTAGCTCCTGGCAGTGGAGCTGGAAGAGAAGGCTTCCTGGAGCAGGAAACTGTTGCCTTCTGGCCAGCTTCCAGGGAAGGTTTCAGGAGAACAAGCAAGTTCAGGCTGATGTTTGGTACCCACCCTCGGGAGCTGTTCTTTGTGCCCACCCCAAAAAGCAGCGGGGCCAAGTTTATTGAAGCGTTTCAATGAGAAGCTGATCTAATATTAGTGAATTCTGTTTATTCGAGGGAATTGTACAGAGCCTAAGTATTAGACATACCAAAGTTTTATGGCAGTAGGAATCCTGACCAAATTATAATATTTCTTAGATTATTTTCTGTTTGGAATAATCCTTGTTTAATTATTCATGTAATTGAGAATTGATGATTTAATTACTTATGGAGAATTAAGTTTATAAAGCAAATTAGGCATCAAGGCCAGATCACCTAAGGAATGCCACATGCTCAAAAATTGATAGCAGATGCCCTCTCCTGTGCTTCACATGGTAAAACAAAGATCTGTCATTTTTGCCCTTGTTTCCTTGCCCACTTCTAGGTCTTGCTTTCTCCACCTAGCCCAATCACAAGCTTCCAGAGTTCCTTCCATCCAGCAGTCCCCAGACCTCTATCAATTTTGTTTCTATATGTACCATCATCATTTACTTCTTTTTTTGTTGTTTTGTTTTTTTGAGACAGAGTCTCCCTATGTAGTTCAGGCTGGCCTCGAACTCATAGCGATTCTCCTAACTTGGCCTCCCAAGTGCTGGGACTACAGGCGTGTGCCACCATGCCTGGCTCATTATGAGATGATCCTATTCCAGATGTCCTAATATCCTTTTTTGCCTCTGTAAATGGATATATCCAGACACTCTGCCCTCCACCCTGTGTCCAGGAAGACCCTCAACTTAACCTCACTATCACTGGTCAGCAACTTAATAAGTCAGTTCTCATTTGCTGGCTTCTATTGGAAAGGCTTTAGCCCTCTTTCCTAAATAGGAATAAGTGTTTCTCTTCAGGGTGTGTATTGCCTTTTTTTTTTTTTATGGGAGACAAACTAGTGAGATTTGGGGCAGAGCCGGTAAAAAGCTCCAGATTTCTCCCAGTCTTTGTGTACTAATGCCTGGTATTTCCATTCAGACTGCCACCTGACTGTTCTTGTCCTTCCTTGCCTCCCTAGTTCTCCTGTGCCTCCTGCTGGCTCTCTTTGCATCTGGCCTCATCCACCGAGTCTGTGTAACTACCTGGTATGTGCCTGACAGCTGGGTAAGGGTGCATCCTGTCACCCTGTCTTTTGGCACTGGATCCTACTGTGATGGTGCCAACCTTCTCCTGCCCTGTACTTCTGCCTCTATTCTCCCTCCTTTGCCCTTCCCCCTTCCCTATTTTCCCAACCCATTTTTCCTAGGATTTTTTCCATGAAGAATGTCTGTCCTGACAGTAGGCTAGCAGCACACTCACTGATGCTGTGATCTTTCTGTCTCAACCTGCAGCTTCATCTTCTCCATGGTTGGTCTGTACTACATCAACAAGATCTCCTCTACTCTGTACCAGGCAACGGCTCCAGTCCTCACACCAGCCAAGGTCACTGGCAAGGGCAAGAAAAGGAACTAACTGAATGTCCAATAAAGTTGATTCTTTGTACTTCTGTGAGTTGTGATATGTTGTGGATCTCATCCGTGAGTGCCTGCTTGGATATACAGAATGTTAAAACAGATGAGCACTTATTCTTTGCAGACCTTGGGGATGATGAGACTTCCTTCCTCTAAGGTTCATCATTTTACCGAATATTTATTGAGTGCTGTCAGTGCCAAGCACTTTGCCAGAAGCTGGAGTGGGATATACTTGTGTGAGAATCATCATGGAAGAAAAGTGTATGAATGCTCTGCAGTCCTCACCTTTGGGCGAGGGGTTAACACTGCAGTGCAGGAAGCCTTGCTTGTCAGAACTGGGATAGATCTTGGAACACGGGAGTAAGAGAAGGAGAGGCCCCTCAGCCTTGTGCTGTGCCATGGGGTCCATGCGAGGCTTTGTTTGGCTCCCCACCCTGAGGAAAGGGCTCCTTGCCTCTTCTGCTGCAAGTCCACAAGATTGCCCCCCTGGACCTCTGTGTTCTACTCCAGTGTCACTGTGTTCCCAGAGACTCCCCAGGTTGAGCATCCCTATCCCAGCCTCTTCGTTCTGGTACTTCCATTTCCCCCTCTGTCTCAGCCAACACAATGTTTTTGTTGGTTGGTTTGTTTTTTGAGACGGTCTCACTTTGTAGTGTAGGCTGGCCTTGAACACAGTATGTAGCCCAGGCTGGCCTGGAACTTGCGACGATTCTCCTGCCTCAGCCTCCTGAGTGCTGGGTTTACAGGCGTGCGCTACCATACCCGGCTTCACAGCCAACACATTAAGAACTTCCTACATTTTAGCAAAGTGTGTAAAATGACAGGCGCAAGGGTACTAACCTCTGAGCCAGCCTTGATGGAAGTGAGGTGGGCGGCTACTCAGGTCCTGTTCTGACTGTGCTCTGTCATGAGAAGCAGCTCTGTCCAGAGTGCCTGTCCTTTGGGGCGCCCAGGCATTGCTTCTCCTGGTGGGTGGGGTGTGCACCTGTCTCAGTCAGCTTTGCATTCTCCACAGTCCCTGATAATAGGCAGTAGACTGGTGGGTTGGTTGAAAAAACCTGCCCTTCTACCCTTCCAGAACACAATCTGGTACAAGAGAGCCGCTGAGTTAGGGAAGAGGAGCCCGTGAAGATACAGAAGGGTGTAAAAGGGATTCTGATCATGGATTAGAGACCATTGTACTCTGTCTCACTCTCATTTTTGGCCAGAACCCCAGAACCATGCCCTTTTCCGGGCTAGGGAGAGAGTGCTAGGCAGTTTACTCAAAGTGCCTCCAGAGGGCGTTGTGAGCCCACATCTCGAGATCAGCAACCCCTCCCCTTGCAAGGGACTTCTCAGGACCGGGAGGAGGGTTGCTGCTGGGTCCCGGTGTGGGAGCCAACCTTCTTGGAGGAGTCTAGAGACAGGCCCAGTCTGGAAGGCGGAAGGATCTTTCCCCTCCGCTGGGTGTGGAGGCAGAGTTGGGTGGAGAGCAAAGGCTCCCAGAGAAGATGTCAGTTGACCCAGTGAGGTTCCTGGGAAGTGGACAGTTGTCATATGTGGGATCCTCTGTAGGACGGGATGTTGTCCACAGTGGGCCTAGGAGCTATGGGGGGCCAGGTTGGCGCTAGGTCTTACTGTCGAATTTTGACTTTCTTCTAATCTGGAGTGAGACCAGTGGGCAGAGGGCCTCGTCGCAGTCCAGGGGAGGAGGGCAGAAAAAGGCCACCTTGAGCACCCTGTGCCTTCCACAATGAGTGCTGGCCTGGGCCAGCCAGGCAGCTAATCACCTTTATGGCTAGGAGAGGGTAGGAAGGACCAAGAGAGCAGGAATCAGGACAGTGCCAAGGGATCTGGGCACCTGGTGCCACCTATTCTAGGACCAGGGGCAGCATGAGGCCCAGAAATAATGAGCCCTTCCTCTGGGAAGGGGTGCATTTATGAGGCAGGTTGGCGCCGGGTGCAGCTCTCCACCCAGCCTATCTCTGTGGTCCCTATTGCAGGCTCCTGCACCTGACCTGCCAATTAACCCTGGCCAGGATATCCCAGCCACCTAATCACCATTATTAAGTAAGGGGGTGTGAGGACACTGTGACTTCCGGATATGGAGCCGGAGGGTGAGAAGGGCAGAGGTCTAACCTGTTGGCCTCAGGCTCCCAGGGCTCTGCTTCACCCCAGGTAAGAGACCTCAGGGATAGAGGGGCATCTCTGCCCCAGAGGACAGAGGGAAGCCAGATGTTTCCTCTGGCTCCCTCACACGTGGCCATGACACCCTCCGGCACCCTCTGCCAGCTCCGGAAACAGGAGTAAATAATGGGGGGGGCGGTGGAGGCCTCTCAGTTCCTGGCCCCAGAGGTGTTCCTTGGGGCAGAAGGTGATGCCACTTGTGAAAAGCGTAGTGTGAAGGTGAGCCTGAGGGCAAGTAGTCTCCCTAACCCGGGTAGGGCTAGACTCCCCAGAACTGGCACAATCAGGAGGGTGCCTGGGTTTAGGGCAAACTAGCAGGTCAGGGTGGGGACTGGGGCGCCCAGGGCAGGCAGCAAGGGGGAGTCCGCGCCAGGCCTTGGCTCCAGCCCTTTCCGGCCCTTATTGTCCTTGGTGAGAACAGGACGCAGTCCCATTCCCACTGCTCTGCCCCCCCAGTTCTGCTCCCCAGGGGGTCGGGAAGGATGTTGGGAAACAAGAGAGAGCCAGAGACCCTGAGAAACAGAGATGTGGAGAGACCTAGAGACAGATACAAAGGGGAAAGAATCAGTCAAAAGCCTCACTGAAACTCATTGTGCACAGAGCAGGCCCCGGGCACTGTGGGAACCCCCTGAAAGAATGGGAGGCGGAGGCCCTGCCCCAGGCACAGACTTCCTTGACTGGGGCAGAATCGTAGTGCAGGCACCACTGGGGGCACTTAATTGCTCCCTTCAGGTACTTTCTTTCCTCCTCTGGGTGAATTGGAAGTTCTGGAGGGAGAGGGACAGGGACCCGGCCAAGATCAGGCTCCCAAATTCAGCCCTCCCAGGGCTGAGAGCCAGCCAGCCAAGCAGAAGTAGCACTGTAAATGCTATTTCTTAAATTCTTGCAGAGGCAAAGAAAGAAGCCCCCTACTTGGGCATAGAGTCAAGCACCTCATCACCTGGGGTGAAGGGTCAAGAGCAAACAGCCAGGCTGAGGCAAGAGGATCACAAGCAAGCTCAAGAACAGCCAGGACAACTTAGTGAGATGCTACCTCAAAATAAAACATAAAAAGGGGTGGGGATGTAGCTCACTGGTAGAATACCCCTCGGTTGGATTCCCTAATACAAAAAATAAAAAATAAAAAAAGAGCAAACAGCTGTAGACCTGGCTACTGCCAGGAGCACAGTACATAGCTTTCTCTAGGCCTGGGCAGGAAACTCCTAGGCACACGTGTCTCACTGACTGCTCCCTGAGAGACAGGCCTTCTCCAAAATAGAGAGAGGTCCAGGTCCCTACTGTCTATGGAGGTTCCACGTACACTCAAAAACCAAGAAAAACTATCCCAGCCCAAGAGGCTGAGGCAAGAGAATTGTAAAATTCAAACCCAGTCTGGGCAACTTAATTATCTCAAAATAAAAAAGGGATGGAGATGAGCCTGCCATGGTAGTGCACGCTATAATCTGAGAGACTCTGGGAGGCTGAGGCAGAAGAGTTGCAAGTTGGAGCCCAGCCTGTGCAACTTAGAGACCTAATTAGACTCTGTTTCAAAATATAAAAAGGGGGGGCCGGTGAGATGGCTCAGTGGCTTAAGCGCCTGCCCGCCAAGCGCGAGGGCCCGAGTTCGACTCCCGGAACCCACATACAAAAAAGGGGCCGGTGATATCGCTCAGCGGCACGGGCGCCTGCTGGCGTGCGAGGTCCTGAGGTTGACCCCCCGGTACCCGCAAAAAAAAAATATAAAAAGGGGGGCCCGGGGCTGGTGAGATAGCTCAGTGGCATAAGTGCCTGCCTGGCAAGAGTGAGGTCCTGAGTTCGATTCCCAGTACCAAAAATAAATAAATAAAATAAAATAAAATAAAATAAAATATAAAAAAGGCTGGGGATGCAGCTCAGTGCAAAGGCCCTGAGTTTCATCCCCAATACCACTAAATGAATAATAAAAAAAGGGCTACAGATAATGCTCAGTGGCAAGCATGAGGCCCTAGATTCAATTCCTTATGCCTCCCTTGCCCCCAAAAGGAGAAAAACAGGCATGTCCATATTTGACAAATTAACACTTTTTAACACAAAGTTCCAATACAATATAATCATGGTATTCACAAGCTAGGTGTGGTGGTGCATGCCTGTAATCCCAGCACTCCGGAGGCTGAGGCAGGAGGATTGGCGTGAGTTTGAGGCCAGCCTGGGCTACATAGTGAGACCCTGTCTCAAAAAACCAAAAACAAGAATAATTATGGTATCCACAAAATCATTACAAAATCTATAAAATTTTTCCATCACAGGCAACTGGTTGTATGTTCTATTCTATTACTTAAAGTTCTGTGATAATGGGCATACACTTGTATGTATTTTAAAATTTCATAATAAAAGTTAAGTTAATTTTATGGTAAGTCGCTTCTTCTGTTCTATCAGAGTAACAGGTGACTATAACCACAGGTAGAGATAACACCAGAAACCTAAATTTGAGGCCCTGTGTGACAGTAAAGCTGGAAACAAATGGCCCTGTTGGCCTGTGAGGAGACCTACTCTGAGAACCCCTCTCACTTCAGAGAAGCCAGAAAAGAAGAGCTGGAAAGGTCCTCCTCTATTTGAGGCTGAGGCTATGTTTGCTATCTGAAGTACTGGAGGGAAGGATTCCTATCCACACTGCTGGGATCCTACAGAAAAGAATACCACTATCATCTTTTCCGAGTCAACAGTTGTTCTGAGGGCTGACCTCAGGCAGCTCCAGGGATTTCTGAGTCTGAGGTACATGTGTGTCTGTCTCTGAGGGACTGAGGTGCATGGATATTGTGTTTTAGGGTATGGGAAAGTGCCCCAGGGCCCCCATTCCTTCCTGCCCTCAGCCTCCAATCCATTTCCAGCCTCTGTGATCCAGGCCTGGTTATGACTCAAGAGTTTAAATTTTCCAGACAGTGTGTAGGACATGGGAATGAGGTGCTTCTTGGAATCACAGTTCTAATTTTGGCTCTGACACCTACCAGGTTGAGTGGCCTCTCTACACCTTAAACTACCTTACTGTAAAATGGGGATAATAATACCTAAATCAAATTGTGTTCACAAGGGATTCAAATAAAGAACAGCACATGGGAGAGCCTAAGATGCTACTTGACCTACCTAATAGACCTTCTTTTCTATGTAATGACAAAAACCTTTTTTTCTTTCTTTTCTTCTCCTTCTTTTTTTTTTAAGACAGGTTCTCACTATAGTCCAGGCTGGCCTCAAACTCGAAGTGATCCTCCTGCTTCAGCCTCTCAGGTGCTGGTATTACAAGTATGTGTCACCACGCCCAGCTTGTAAATGTTATTCTCACCCAAAATTGTCTTCACAGGGTTGAGGATGTAGCTCAGTGGTAGAGCCCTTGTTTAGCATATGTGATAGCCTGGGTTAGAGGCCCAGCACCACCCAAAAAAAAAAAAAAAAAAAAAAAAAGTACATTGGTAGACTTCAAATAAAACAGATTGGCCTCCATAGTGTGGGTGGGCCTTATTCAATCAGTTGAAGTTCTGCATAGAACAAAAGACTGATCCCTTCTCTCTCCTGCTGCCACCCATCTGTCCTGTCCAAGACAGAATTCAGCAGCACCCAGCCTCCAAGTTTGCACTGAACACTGGCTCTTCTTGGGTCTCCAGTTGGCCCACCACACAATTTTGGACTTGCCAGCTTCCATAACTGCTGAGCCAATTCCTTAAAATCGATCAACACTCCCCCGCCCCCCCATTGGTTCTGTTTCTCTGGAGAGCTGCTTCTGGAACCTTCCATCTCTGCCTTGCTTCAGACTCACCTCACTTCAGCCTCTGCACAGAGCCAGCCCTTGGCTAACTGCTTCATCAGCCACCCCAGGGTCAGCAGGAGGACTTCTCTGAAGCCGGCACCACCGCAGCCCACCTGCTTGGGCTAACTTTGCCCTGGCTGCCGCACCGCGCAGAACGGCCTGAACAACCACCCTGACTGCGAGGCCGCAGCCAACATCCAGATCCAGCCGCAGCTCTGTCTGTGGCCCTCTACTGCGATGCTTTGACTTGGCCCTGAAGCACTTCTTGCGCGCTGCGGTCTCACCAGTGGCGACCGGTCTCACCAGGGAGAGCGCTGAGAACCTCATATGGAAGCAGAACGAGCGAGGTGGGAGCGTTGCCCTTCACGACATCGTGCAGCCCGACAGTGACGACAGACATGGCAGCGCCCAGGCTGTGGAGTGCGCCTTCCACCTGGAGCACCTACCCCACTCCGTGCTGCGAAGCCTGGGAGCCGGCAGGAGCGACCCCACCTTGGGACTTCCTGCTGCGTCACTACCTGCACCCCCAGGGCCAGGTGCTCAAGGGGTTGGTAGTACTTGACCAACGTGTGAAGTTGGGGACCCGGAAGGAGGGCCTGGCCAACTTCCTCTCTGGCAGGCTCAGCCTGCAGGAAGGCGGCAAAGAGGACTGAGCATGGACTGTCCCCAGGGCCGTGGGGTTCTCCCCAGGTCAGCAGATAGGGCGTGCACGCTCCTTTATCACCACGTTCTTTTCAGCTCTTTCCTTTCTGTTAGAATGTTGGTTCCAATATAAAGTTACTTGTTCTTAATGCACAAATACATACATACATACATACATACATACATGAATTCCTGCTACACGACTTCTTTCTCTGGAGAACCTTTACTTATACAGTACACCCAGTCTTCATGAAATGAAATAGGCATAAAGAAAGAAGGGTTACATAACCTGCTCGTAGGGCCTCTCGGCCTCTGAGCTTGCTGCTCCAGGTCTGGGAGCTCCTGGCAGACAGTCACACCTCCCTCCTCTTCACTGCGACCTCGGCAGAGGGTTTCTTCCCAGCTAGAGGACCTTCTGACCATGCTGTGTGACAGAGACACCTTCTCACCCTCCAACCCTTCACCTAGCTTTTTCTTCATAGTACTTCTCACTACTTGACATTAAAATATTTATCCATTTCTTGTCTGTCTCCTACCACAACCACTATAAGCTTCATTGAAGGCAGGGAATTCACCTATTTTGTTCACATATTGCCTAATGTATAGCAGGTGCTCAGTACATTTTGTTTTTCAGTGCTGACGCTAGAACCCAGTGCCTCGTGCATGGAGGGCAAATGCTCTACCACTCAGCTACACACTCAACCCATATGTGTTTTATTTTTTATTATTTTCTTAAAGACACAGTCTTGCTATACTGTCCAGACTGACTCAGCTTCCTGAGCCATAGGTGCATGCCACTGCACCCAGCTAATGAATATTTATTGAAAGAAGAACCAAGAACTCCGTTAGCAACACACCAGTTATACTTTGAGCTCTTTCCTGAAACTTAGCTTCTACCCTGCGTCAACTCCAAATTGCTGAAACTCCAGAATGAGCCAGATGCTTCCTCAGCTGCCCAGGCCTGTTTCTCTGTCCCTCCTCCCCCAGGCAGTCATCTTTTCCGATCTTGGTCTGCTCTAAGCCGCCTTCACTGGACACCCTGACTCACCAGCCCCTTCTCCAATCAGCCACACAATCCCTGATCTACCATTTCCCCTTAAAGGCTGTCTGTAATTTTCCAAGAGTGTGTTTTTGCTGATTATATGTGTGTCTGTCCTGTTGCTCTATGAAACTGTGGGTGTCCTGGAGGCCGAGATGAACTCAACTCTACCTGACCCCTGAAGCCCTCCTCAAGGACGAAGTAATCACCTTGGCACCTGCTGGCAAACGTACACACAGACACACACAGAGGTCACGGGGTGGGACAGCTGACCTGGGAACCAAGTCCTCACCCCAACACAAAACTTTTAAGGTGTCTTTAACAACCCAGCCCTGGCCAGCTTTCCCAGCCTCATCTCCTGCCAACCCATCACCGCCACCCCCGAGGTAGTCTTCACCCCTAGAGGAAGCCGCAAAGATTACTCACCGTGAACTTCCATGCCTCACTGGCTTTGTTCAGCTTGCTCCCTGGCCTTTCGTATTCTTTATCCACCTGAACAGTTTACCCATCTTTCCAGAAGCACTGTGGGTTTCTGGGCTTCTGCGAAGCCTCCCCCAGACAGTCCAGCCCTTCCTCCCATGTGTTCTTTTAGATTCTGCATATTCCTCTGCCCTCAGGGCACTAGAACGAGGGCTTCTCAGATTTGGAATTTGTCTCCCTCTGAAACCAAAGCTAGCAAAGCAGACGATGCCCACAAGCACAAATTCAGCCATTGGCAGAAGGTAACTTACCTCCAGTTTTGTGAATGGCACAGGGAGGCAGCAGGGCAACTGTGCTGGGGCCAAAGTGCATCCTGAGCCTGAGGTGTAGCTAATGATCCTTATTCATTAGCACAGTAGCTACGGAGAGGAGCTCAGTGTGTGACTCCCAAATGCCACACCTTGTCTCAACCACCCTCCCTACATTGTCTTGTTCAATTCCTTTTTTTTTTTTTTTTTGGTACCAGGAATCAAACTCAGGACCTTGCGCTTACTAGGCAGGTGCTGTGCCACTGAACTATATCCCCGGCCCTTCTTTTTTTTTTTTTTTTTTTTAATGGGGACAAAGTTTCACATTTATTAATGGTAAGAAAAAAACAGAAAGAGTAGGAGAAAAAAAGGGGCTCTGCAGAGCCAAGAAAAAGTAGGAAAAAGGGAGAAAAAAAATACACACTACAGCCTAGGATGGGGTACCATGAAGAGACAGGTCTTGCTGAATTCTGAGAGCAACTTGGGACAAGGTCAATTATTGGTTCCATGGTAAGCTGAGAAAAGTGCAGTCCAGAAAGGTGAAGTTACTTCCCTGAAGTCACATAGCTAAGTAAAGGAAGGAGGCAGGACCCAATCCCAGGACATTTGGGCTCTAGCAGCCCAATTTCACATGTCCTTTATCTTGCCATGGTGACAGAGGGTGATGACCTGAAAAAAGATGGGAGGGAAAGGAGTTGGATCATAGGACTCAATCGTCCAGCTTTGCGCAGTGCTTCCTAGGGACAAAGACCCTGTGAGTGGCAGGCTGGAGTCTTTGGAGTCATCCTACTTCTGGGGCCAGGAAAGCTGGGTCAGTTTCCTTGGAGACCATCAGATGCTAGCCTGTCCCATATCTTACATTTATGAGACTCTGCTGGGTTTCCCACACTGTACTGGGTCCTGGAGATACATGGTTCCTGGACAGGACATGGGGGGAAACCAAATCCCTGCAGCTCAGCATGGCTATTGACACCTATAAAGGAGATTCTGTGTGAGCAGAGGGAGGGGAGTGGGGACCCCCTTCCAAGACAGATGAAGGCCTGGGGGGCTGCTTAGAGAATAAGATGCCTGAGCTGAACATTAAAGTAATAGGTACACACTTTCTTGTAGCTATTTATTTATTGGTTTTATTTTTTGTTTTTTTGGAGACAAGGTCTGCTATATATTCAGGCTGAACTTGAACTCACTGTGCAGCCAAGGGTGACCTCCAACTGGAGACCATACTGCTGTCTCAGCCTCCCAAGTGCTAGGATCACAGCTGCATGCCACCATATCCAGCATAAAATTTTGTGTCTTGGAGATAGGATCTCACTAAGTCACTGCGTTGCCCAGGCAAGGCTGGAACCAGTGATCCTCTGGCCTCAGCCTGCCAGAATCTTGGATTGCAGGCCTATATCATCATGCCCAGATTTCTTGTAGCATACTTAGAGTTTCACTTTTCACATTGAAAATCTTTTTTATTAGCTGGGCAAATTATTTCCAGCTGGGCCGGTGAGATGGCTCAGCGGCTTAAGCGCCTGCCCGGCAAGCGCGAGGGCCCGAGTTCGACTCCCGGATCCCACATACGAAAAAGGGGCCGGTGATATCGCTCAGCGGCACGGGCGCCTGCTGGCGTGCGAGGTCCTGAGGTCGACCCCCCGGTACCCACAAAAAAAAAAAAAAAAAAAAAAAAAATTATTTCCAGCTTTTGTTCTGTCCTATTGATTTGGCAAAGGAAGTTTTTGTTTTTTTGTTTTTTTGTTTTTTTTTTTGTGGGTACCGGGGGTCGACCTCAGGACCTCGCGCGCCAACAGGCACCCGTGCCGCTGAGCGATATCACCGGCCCCTTTTTCGTATGTGGGATCCGGGAGTCGAACTCGGGCCCTCGCGCTTGCAAGGCAGGCGCTTATGCCGCTGAGCCATCTCACCGGCCCAGTTTTTTTGTTTTTTAAGACAGGGTCTTGCTAAATTGCCCAAGCTGGCCTCCTACCTCAGCCTCCTGAGTAGTTGAGACTGCAGGCATTTGCCATCACAACTGGCTGGAGGTGCTATATTGTGGTTGTAATGTACTCAGGCTCTGGAGTCAGTTTATCTGGGTTGGGCCTCAGTTTCCTCATTTGCTAAGTGGAGATAGTAATAGTACCTAGTTTATATGGTTGCTGTAAAGGTTAAATGAGATAACACACATGAAGCATTCAGCATGCTTGGCACCTAGTAATCAATCAACAAATGTCCACTGTTAAGATGGTCCTTATCTGCCCATCCTGTACCAGCCACACAGCACAGACACAGTGCCCAGATCATTCATATATATACATATGTAAATATATATATGTAGTTTTCTTTTAAAATTATAAATTGTAGTAAAACAGAAAAATGTACCAAACAACCAAACAAGCTTGGTATAAAACAGAATAAAATTTTCAAATAAGCCCAGAGAAAAAGCACAGTGGATGAGTACAAGTGTAGAAGAGAAAATATTTTACACAAAACTACTTATTGCAATACAGAAAAAGTATGAATGTTCCTATTTTGGAGCTTTAGTATAAAATGACCCTGGCATTGGAGCATTTCATTAGCTAAGGCTTAGGAGATCTTTGATGCTAGAAAGAACAAAAAGGACAGCAGTTTTTAAATCTCAAGTTGATCAGTCCAAACTCCACCCATTTTTCAGCTGAAATTTTTATCTCCATTGATAACATCTACCTCTAAACTGAAGTTCATTCAGGTCTCACAATATTCTGTTAGGAAGTCCACAAACATCCTACTCATAAGGGCTGGGATCTCTGTGGTAGAATTTGGAAAATTAAAATAGATCTACAGGATAAATGGGAACACATTCAGTCTTTTTTTGGTTTTGTTTTGTTTTTTGCTTTTTGAGACAGGGTCTCACTATGCAGTTCAGGCTGGCTTTGAACTCACTAGGTAGCCCAGGCTGATCTCAAACATGGCAATCCTCCTGCCTCAGACCTCTGAGTACTGGGATAACAGGTGTTTTTTTTTTTTTTTTTTTTTAAGCACTGACTGCCAGGCATGGTAATCCCAGCACTTAGGAGGCTGAGGCAGGAGGACTGCCAGGAGTTCAAGGCCAGTCTGGGCTATACATAGTGAGTTCAAAGCCAGCCTGAACTACATAGCAAGACCATGTCTCAAAAAGCCAAAATGAAGAAAAAAAAAAAAGCATATCCTTGTGACTATATATATATATATATATATATATGTAAATTTTCTGTGGTTAGAAACACATTTAAATTAGCCACAGACCAACCAGACCTGGATGCATCCAACACTGGAAGTTTATGCTAAAGCTGAGGTCCTTCTCCTTGGCCAGACATAGGCAACATTAGAAATGGGGCTTTTGTTGCTCAAGTGAACATTTCTGGGTGGTCTTCCCTGTAGCAGGTGTGGTTAGCACATGCAATCCCTGCCCTTAAGGAAAGGACTGCTTGGGACTTTGGGGTCTGCCCAGGGCTCATGTGCTGTGCCTCAGGATGAGATGAAACTACCAATAATACAGCCTTGTAGAGAAGCAGTTAGGTTTTACAAATGGGGCAAATAGGAAGGGACCTGAAGGTGGGGACTTATGTATGTGCCCCAAAGTCCAATGTACAGGATGATTCCTGACTATACATCCCATGTATAAGTATATGTGCATGTATATGCTGGTGGGTTTTGTCCCTACCTCTCGACCAGGCCCTTTCTACTTCTTAGTAAGGCCAAGAAACAACAGTTCATAAGAAACCAAGATTCTTTCAAACTCTTTCTCAGTCTCCTGATTAGGAACTGAGTGAGGCTGGGGCCCTTTGAAAACAAGATGGTAGAACTGAAGAAGTGAACAGTAGTCTCTCTGTTCAGCCTAGGGATGTCCTCACCCTTTCACAGCACCAAAGTTTCTCTGCAGAAGTGGTACCTGAGATACAAAAGGAAAGGCAGATGTGAATGCATATTGCCAGGGCCTGGTCCAGAATCAAGGGCTGTCCAAGAAGAGAGGGTTGGGTGGACAACAAAGAGCTGGTCCTCTGCGGGGTAAACATCTGCTTGTTGAGTCTTCACATCAGCTTTGGGCGGAGGATCTCCCAGACTGTGAGCTTCCAGAAGTATGGTGTGCGTTGCTGTGTGAAATTGATTGTTCTGTCTTCGGTAAAACAGTCAGCATATTTACAAGTGAACACCCCACAGTCACTTCCATTCATCTGCTGTGGAGTTTCCTTGCTTTTCTCGCTGATAAGCCACCAAGCATTGGTGTCAAACTCCTTTTCTTGTCAGTGCCTTCTTGCTTTAGATATTGCAAGAAGATCCTGCAGGCTTCATTGTTTATTTCATCTGTAGAATCGTAACAAGTAATACTCTCCTTTCTAAAGTCTACAACTGCTAGACATCAGCGCACACCCAGGTGAGTGGGCAATGGAAAAATGTCAACAGAAAATACAATCACTTTCTTTGCCAATGCTTGAATGCCTGACAACCAGCTTCCTTCCTTCCTCCCTTCCTTCCTTCCTTCTCTCTCTCTCTCTCTTACTTACTTTCTTTCTTTCTCTCTTTCTCTCTTTCTTCCTCTCTCTCTCTTGCTCTCTTTCCAGGCAGTGTCTTGTTATGCAGTTCAGATTGGTCTTGAATTCACTATGTAGCCCAGGATGGCCTTGAACTTGCAGTGACCCTCCTGCCTCAACCTCCCAAGTGCTGGCAGGCATGCGCCACTACAGCTGGCCAACCAGCTATTTTTATGTCAGTGAAGAAAAATACATTAAGTACATGTGCACTTGTCAATCCTTTCTCTTTACTTCACTCATTAGCATATTCATGTAGAAATTGATGATCTCATTATTGAGCCAATTCAGATGGTTTAGAGTTTGAATATTTTTGTGTGTAATGGTCAAGTGGACTGCTTCACTGAAAACTGCATCTTGGTTCCCATTACAAAATACATTCTTTATTTCCTCTGTAACTTCAGGAAATTCACCGTCACTATCAGTTAATTTATGACTTTTTTTGTTTCTTGGGCGATTGTGGACAAAGACCTCCTTTTCAAGAGGTACACGGACTGAATCATGGCATGGATGTTCTTATTCTACTGAATCATGGACTGAATGTTCTTGTTTCTGTAATCTCTAGTTTTGGAGCTATAATGCTACTGCTTTCTGCTCCTCAATCTGGCGCAAGTTTTCCCATTTGAGAATCATAAACACTTGTTAATTCTTTGATCCACAGCTCTGCCTGGAAGAAAGTAGGACTGGAAGTTGGAGTCCAAATATCTTTCACTTCGACTAAAATCACAGCATCTGATCCTTTGGATTGTGTACTTCATGCTGGTAAATTATCTGACCGATGTGGAAGACAGTGGTGATAGCAGGGTAGATAGCAAGGATCGTAATCTTTGGGCTCAAATGCAATATCTGGAGCATATGGTGACAGGGAATCTGCACTGTGGGACAGCTTTCCTGGGTGGTTAAAATGCTGGCCAATCCAGATGATGAAGTATCAGAGTCAATGACATAAGATGGACAAATTTCGATATTTTTTACTTGTTTTTTTTTTTTTTTTTTGCACCTGGAATCGAACTCAGTACCTTGCACTTGCCAGGCAGGTGCTTGTGTGGCTGAGCTATATCCCCAGCCCTTTTTTTTTTTTGAGGCAGGTTCTCACTATATAGTTCAGGCTGGCCATGAATTCACTATGGAGCCCAGGGTGACCTTAAACTCACGGCAATCCTCCTGCCTCAGCTTCCTGAGTGTTGAGACTACAACTGAGACAAAATACATGACACCTAAAGTTAAAGGAGGAAAGGTTTATTTCAGCTCAGTTTGTAGAGGTTTCATCCCATAGTTGGCTGACTCCAAGGTAGGGTGGTATGGCAGGGGGCCATCACAGAGGAGAAACAGTCCATGGCAAGCAGGCAGGAGACACTGAAGCAGCAATCAAGCAGCAGCAGCACCAGCAATGAAACAGCAGAAGCTGCCTTTATATTCTACCCAGGGTGTAAGCCTATTGATTGGTGCCACCCACACCCAGGGTGGGGCAGCCTTAATCCCAACATCACACCCTTAATCCCAACATCACACACCCTAGATCCAACCACTTCCAAAATGCCCCGCCTATGAGTACGTGAGGCTTTGAGGGGACATCTAGATACAAACCAGAACATTCTTCCCTTGGTCCCCAAAAGACTCATGCATATCCCTTTGTGCAAAAGACATTTAGTCCACCTCTAAGAGTTGCAAAAGTCCTAGCAGTTTCAGTATTGCTGAGAAGTCCAAGTCCAAAGTCTCTTCTGAGATTTAAGGCAAACTCTTAGCTGTGAGCCCCTGTACAAATGAAAAGAAAGTTAAACACTTCCAACATTCAGTGGCACAACACGTTCCAAACAGGGGGGTAGAAAGGAATGGGACCAAGGCAAGTCCAAAATCCAGCAGGGAAAACATTAAGTCCCACAATTTCATGTCCATCAACTGGGGCAATCTGTGGCAAGATGTGAACTTCAACGGGCTTTGGTGGCTCTGCTCCTAAGGCACTGCCAATGGTTGTAGCTCCCATGGCTTCTCTCTTGCACTGGCTTTGCTCCTTCCTTGCAGCTTTTCTGATGATCCACATTCCTGGCTTTTCCAAATTTCTGGTATCTCCACTGAGCCTTCCACTTCACACTCACAATTTCACTAAGTGCCCTCTCACTAGCACACATTCCCAGGCCTTCTAAAATCTGGGTGGAAGCCTTTCTTTTTTTTTTTTTTTTTTTTTTTTTGTGGGTACCAGGGGGACGACCTCAGGACCTCGCGCGCCAACAGGCACCCGTGCCACTGAGCGATATCACCGGCCCCTTTTTCGTATGTGGGTTCCGGGAGTCGAACTCGGGCCCTCGCGCTTGCAAGGCAGGCGCTTACGCCGCTGAGCCATCTCACCGGCCCTGGGTGGAAGCCTTTCTGACCCCACAATTCTTGCATTCTGCACACACCTAAAACCAGCACCATGTAGATAACACTAGGGTCTGCCGGCCAGCTGGAGCAGTAGCCAGATTTCCTTCTCTGTTGGCTGTAGGGGTGGAGTGCCTGGACTGCTGAGCACTATGAACCCAATCTGAAGGAACAAATTCTCTGGGCTGCCACTATTCTGGAACATGGTGGTCTGGGGCTCTCTTCTCAAAGTGAAGTCTTTCACCTTTGCTTTTTTTTTTTTTTTGTGGGTACCGGGTATTGACCTCAGCACCTGGCACACCAGCAGGCACCCATGCTGCTGAGCGATATCACTGGCCCTTTTTTCATATGTGGGTACTGGGAGTTGAACTCAGGACCTCGCACTTGCCAGGCAGGCACTTATGCCGCTGAGCTATCTCACCAGCCCCACCTTTGCAATTTTGAGGCTGCAAAAAAGTGGAGTCCTGCTGGCTCTTGTGATGTTCTCAAGCCACCTTTCTTTTCTTTTCTTTTTTTAATGTGGGTACCGGGAGTCGAACTCAGGACCTTGCACTTGCCAGCAGGCGCTTGTGCCACTGAGCGATATCATCAGCCCATTTTTTCTTTTATGTGGGTACCAGGACTCAACCTCAGGACCTCGTGCTTGCCAGGCAGGCGCTTATGCTGCTGAGTCATATCACCAGCCCATGGGCCATCTTTTCTATTGTCTTTTTCTGAAATACTTGGTGGTTTATGGCTAATCTCTTCAGCAATCAAATTCTCCGCTGTTCCATCTTTGCAGGCTGCAGCTTCACTGGAGCTTCCTTTCTGGTCAAACTCTAAATGTTTTCAATCATTCTGCTGTGCCCTTTGTTCTTGATTCTCAACATAGATCTGGCTATCAAAGCCCCCAACAAATAGCCATACCACTGCCTCAACATTAGACTTTTGTTCTGTTCTGTTTTGTTTTTTTGAGACAGGGTCTCACTATGTAGTTCAGGCTAGCCTTGAACTCACAATGTACCCCAGGCTGGCCTCAAACTTGTGGTGATCCTCCTGCCTCAACCTCCCAAGTGCTGGGATTACCAGGCATGCACCACCACACCTGGCAACATTAGACTGTTTTGAAATTTCTTCCATAAGATTAATTAGTCCTCTGCCTTTAATCTCAGTCTCAGGCAAAGTTTCTGGACATGAGCAAAATGCAGACAAATTTTCTGCCAAAAGATAATATACATGGTCTGGAGTCCCAATGCAGTCCTCGTTGCTAACTGAAACTTCTTGAACCTGGTCTTTACTGGCTGCATTTCTATCAGCATTCTGGTCTTCTGCACTCTGACCAGAACCTCCTACTAAGTACAGTTTAAAGTATCCCAGGGCTGCTTCTTCAGCTGGCATTTCCAAATCTTTCCAAATTCTTTCCACAAGGCAGTTAACCACATGGTCAGGTAACACCACAGCAATGACCCCACTCTCAGTACCAAAATCTGTATTAGTCAATGCTTACTAGATGTAGCGGTTGACTTATTGTGTCAACTTGAGAAGTTTAGAAGCTTAAGTAAATCGGCTCAACAATTCTACACCCTAGGGTATAGAAGACACACCCTAGGATGGCTCATCACCCAGATGGTATAAAAAGGAAATAAGGAAGGACAGAGGTGTTCTGGTTCCGGTTCTTCAGAGGAGCTCTAGTCTTCGCCTTCAACGCAGACTCTTCGGCTCCCACAGTGGATCCTTCAGCCTTCCGGCATAGACTCTTTAGTATTCCGTCGCAGACCCATCAGCCTCCTGATACGGACTTGCACGGAGCACTGCAGTGAACTCCAGACCTGAGACTGAATCCTTCAGTCTCCAGTGTGCAGACCACCTCTGCATGCTTCCGAGTCCAACTCTGTATCTGACCATCCTAAGCCAATCTTGTAACTTCTTATACATTTGTGTATCTTGCATTATATTCATTTCTCTAGTAAAACCCTGACTGATACACTAGAGAAACACATTTAATGCAACATATACTACTATATAAGAATTTATAAGATTGGTTTACAATGACTTCCTGCAGAGTCAGGTGTGGAAGAGTGCGAAAGTTCTGTCTATATGCTGGAGATCCGAAGGATCCAGTCAAAGGCCTGGAGCTCACTGTACTGTCCCTTTCGCATCCATATCAGGAGGCTGAAGGGACTATGCTAGAGGCTGAAAGGTCAGTGCTGGAAGCCAGGGGATGGCATCCAAGGTAAAGGTGAAGACTGGATCTTTTCCAAAGAAACAGAAGCAAGTCTTCCTTGTTTCCCTTTTATTCCATTTAGGTGACAAGCCTATTGGTTGCTGTCACTCACACCCAGTAAATCCTAGCAAATCTTCATTAAATCTCCTCAGCCACACCCAGAACTATGCTGATCCAATTTAGTGGGGAGTTTCTTATTCAAATTGACACAATCAGTTAACTATCATACATAAGATGCATAAATTTCAATTTTTTATTGGCACATTTTAGATATACATAATAATATTCATTATAGGGAATTTGTACCTATGCATGTTATATCTTGCTTCTTTTTTACCCATTTCCCTTCCCTCCCTTCAACCCTTCTTCCCCTTATTTACAAAAGCTTTGTTTCCATTTTTCCTTCTATTCTGTTTTTTTCTTGTCCCTTCCTTCCTTTCCCCCTCTCCCTCTCTTGTCCCCCTCCTCATTTGAGCATTTTCTTCCCATTTCCCAATATCTATTATACGTTTTGGTCCTTATTTACACTTTCAGTTTCAGAGAAACAATTCAGTATTTAAACATGTGTGTCTGATTTATTTCACTTGAGACTATGGTCTCAAGGTGCATCCATTTAGCTAGAAATGTCTCAAGTGTATCCTTCTTTATGGCAGAGTAATACTCCATTGTATAAAAAAATCACGTCTTCTTTATCCATTCATCAGTTGATGGGTATTTGGGCTGTTTCCAAGATTTAGCTATTGCAAACTGTGCCACTATAAACATGGTTGTGCATATATCTGTGGTATGATGTTTTTAATTCTTTTGGGACGAAACCAAGAAAGGGAATAACTAGATAAAGTGGAATCAATTTTAGTTTTTTTTTTTTGTGGGTACCGGGGGTCGACCTCAGGACCTCGCGCGCCAGCAGGCACCAATGTTGCTGAGCGATATCACCAGCCCTTTTTTCATATGTGGGTTCCGGGAGTCAAACTCGGGCCCTCAAGCTTGCAAGGCAGGCGCTTACACTGCTGAGCCATCTCACCGGCACCCCAGTTTTAGTTTTTTGAGGAATTGCCACACTGATTCCTACAGTGTTTGCACCAGTCTACACTCCCACCAACAATGGAGAAGGGTTCCTTTTTCCCCACAGCCCTGCCAGCATTTGTATTGGTTGAGCTTTTTTTTTTTTTTTTTTTTTTTTTTTGTGGGTACCGGGGGGGTCGACCTCAGGACCTCGCGCGCCAGCAGGCGCCCGTGCCGCTGAGCGATATCACCGGCCCCTTTTTTCGTATGTGGGTTCCGGGAGTCGAACTCGGGCCCTCGCGCTTGCCGGGCAGGCGCTTAAGCCGCTGAGCCATCTCACCGGCCCCCAAGCCATCTCACCGGCCCCCTGGTTGAGCTTTTGATAATAGCCATTCTTTCTGGAGATGGAATCTCAGCATTTTTAAAATTTGCATCTCTGGAATGACCAGTGATGTTGAACATCATTTTTTTTTTTTTTTAAGAGAAGAAGAAAAAAAAAACAAAATAAAACAAAAAAGAACAAAATTTCAAAACAACATAACAGGAGGGCAACAATGGTTAATACATTATGCATTGTTATCTTTAGTTACTCTGGGTACAAGATATCAGCATTCAATTGTCTAAACATTACTGGCATAAACCTTTCTCTTCAATGAACTAAGCAAAATTAGTTGTGTATCTATCTTAACCATCTTATATATAAACACAATATTTTCTTTTCCCTTCTTTCTTTTCCCCATTCCCCCATCCCAGACTCTTTCCTTTTGACCAGTTTCTTTCTGATTCTGAACATCTTTTTATATATTTATTTGCTATTTCTACTTCATCTGAGAAGTGTGTATTCACTTCAGAAGCCCATTTTTGGATTGGATCTTTAAATTTGTAGGGTCTGATTTTTTTTAGTTCTTTATATATTCTAGCTATTAATCCTTTGTCTGAGGAACAGCTGGCAAAAATTTTTTTCCCACACTGTGGGTTGCCTCATCACTCTGTTGGTGGTTTCCTTTGCTGTGCAAAAGCTTTTTAATAAGATGAGATACCAGGTGTTGATTCTTTGTGATATTTCCTGTGCCATCGGGGTTTTGTTCCTGAAGTCTTTGCCTACGCCATTGTCTTCAAGAGTTCTACCTAGTTTATCTTCCAGCAGATTTAGTGTTTCTACTTTTATAATTAGATCTTTCATCCATTTTGATTTTAGTTTAGTGCATGGTGAAATATATGGGTCTAGTTTTAATCCTGAGTGCCGGGATCACAGGTGCATAATGTCATATGTCAGTGTAGTACTGGGGATTGAATCCAGGACCTTTATACTGAGATACATCCCCTTTTCTTTTCTTTTCTTCACTTTTTTTTCTCTCTTTCTTTCTCTTTCTTTCCTTCTTTCTTTCTCTCTCACCCCTCCTCTTTTTATTTTTATTTTTTATTTTTTATTTATTTATTTTTTTTTTTTTGTGGCTACCGGGGGGACGACCTCAGGACCTCGCGCGCCAACAGGCACCCGTGCCGCTGAGCGATATCACCGGCCCCTTTTTCGTATGTGGGATCCGGGAGTCGAACTCGGGCCTTCGCGCTTGCAAGGCAGGCGCTTAAGCCGCTGAGCCGTCTCACCGGCCCACCCCTCCTCTTTTTAATTGAGACAGGGTCTTGCTTAATTGCCAGATTGCCCAGGTTGGCTTCGAACTCTGGATCCTTCTGTCTCAGCTTCCCCAAGTGCCGGAATTGCAGGCCTGTGCTACCACACCCAGTTGCCTAACCTTTTCTTTTAATTGGTTTTTCTAGGCATCAATCATGAATTCATGCCTCATGCTCTTTGAAAGAAGTATACACCCTCCCTTTTTTTTTTTTTTTTTTTTTTTGGTGGGTACGGGGTGGGGGGCGTTGAACTCAGGACCTCGCGCGCCAGCAGGCGCCCATGCCGCTGAGCGATATCACTGGCCCTTTTTTCGCATGTGAGTTCCGGGAGCCGAACTCAGGACCTCGCGCTTGCCAGGCAGGGGCTTATGCTGCCGAGCTATCTCACCGGCCCTACACCTTCTCTTGATACCTTAAACACATCAAACAGATAATTTCTCTGGTCTCAAAATTTTTTCTTTCTTAACGTTTTAATTTCAATTTTATTGTTATTACTGTTTTTGTTTTGAGACAGGGTCTCGCTTTGTAGGCTAGCCTTGAACTCACTGCGCTGGAGGACCTAATTTAAGGAAAGGATATTACATTCCCATCTCGTTGGGACGTTACATTTGGGGTAGTGTCAGCCTTTCTACGAGCACCGCACCAACTTGGAGCGGGACCCTGAAGGAGGGTCTTCGCTCTGGGGCCCCCGCAGAAGCAGCCAGCCATTTGCGAAACGAGACTGCTGAACCCCTCCAGGTTCCCAGCATGCCAGACAGCACCCCCAGAACCACAACTCCCAGAAGGCCCCCTGAGAACTACAACTCCCAGAAGTCCGCGCGAGGTATTTCCGGGCGTCGGGTTCCGGCGGGGCAGCACGGCGGAGGAGCAGCCGGGAGGTACCAGTGGGCTGAAGGGGGAGGGTAGCGGGCGAGGAGGGTGGGAGTGATGGGCGCTGGGTCTCAGTGGTAGGCTGGGTTACCAGGGTGGAAGGGACCCCGAGCTTCACTTTCTCTCCCCGCAGTGACCATGACGAAATTGGCGCAGTGGCTTTGGGCACTGGCGCTCCTGGGCTCCGCCTGGGCTGCCCTAACAGTGGGAGCTCTGGGCTTGGAGTTACCCTCACCCTGCCGGGAAGTCCTGTGGCCACTGCCTGCCTACCTGCTGGTGGCCGCTGGCTGCTATGCTTTGGGCACTGTGGGCTATCGCGTAGCCACGTTTCACGACTGTGAGGACGCCGCCCGCGAGCTGCAGAATCAGATTCAGGAGGCCCAAGCGGACTTAGCCCGCAGGGGGCTGCGCTTCTGACACCCAACCCCCTCCAGCCCGACAGCCTCCCTCCTGTCCCCATTAAAAAGCAAGTTTGTTTTCTCACCTCGTCCAGTTTGCGTGGAGAGTAGGGGATGGAGACTGTGTATACCAGCGGTCGTGAAGTGACAGATGGAAGAGCCACCGTCCTGAGGTCATCTCAGCATTTATCTGCATCTTGCAAAATGTTCCCCGTTTTTGTTCCAGAGGAGGCAAAGACAGTTCCTCAAAGATCTCGGGATGAAAATGTCATTTCACTTTCCTGGTCCTTTTAATCCCATCAGGAAGGGTTTTTTTTTTTTTTTTTTTTTTTTTTTCTCCTTCAAGGAAGTACATCTTAAACCTAACTTCCATTCTTTATAACTTCCAAACTCCGATTTAAAAAAAAAAATTTTTTTTTAATTTCAGTACTAGGATTGAACCCAGGGCTTTCACACTGGGCTATGTCCATAGCCCGTTTTTCTTTTTATTTTGAGAGTCTTGCTAAGTCACTAAATTACCCAAGCTGGGTTTGAACTCATCCTTCTGCCTCAACCTGCCAGACTGCTGGGATTATAGGTGTGTACCAACAACCTAACTCAGAGCTCTATTCCTTTTAAGGCCTTCCCAGGTCTTTCCAATCTCTTGGTTCTTTCAGATTCCTTTTCTAGCTGGATCTACCCTTCACCAAACTAGGCAGGTTGAGAATCTTGAATAAAGAATACGCTGTGATTGGCATGGGTGAGGAACAGTTTATTTTAAGGCACAGTGTAAAGATATCACCCCAACCTCCAAAATTAAAAAAGATAATCTCTGAAGTAAATAAGTGATTTCATCTCATAGGTCCCACCCAATCTTCTGAGTGAAGCTCATTTTTTGAACCCTCTAATCTCAAAGTTGTCTCTTTCCCACAACCCACTGCACCCATGGAACAGGTCACCAGGACCAGCTGAAACAAGGAACTCTTTGGTATCAAGTTGGCATTAGTGTCTCTAGTGGTCAGATGAGCTGCCTCAGGTTTGCAGAAGCCGGTAATTCTTGTCTTGCTCTGGGGGGTACTTCCAGAAAAGCCAGAGGCGGATAAAGCTGGTAAGGATTCCTGGAAGGTTGGGGACCTGCAATAAAAGGGCGGCAGTAAGACAGGTGTGATAGCTCGTGCCTGTAATATCAGCATTTGGGGAAGCTGAGGCAGGAGGATCGCTGCAAGTTTGAGGCCAGCCAGTACTACAGAGTGATTTCAAGGCCAGCCTGAACTACATAGTGAGACCCTGTCTGGAAAAAAAGAAAAAGAGCACATGTGTGTGATCCCAGCACTCGAGAGGCTGAGGCAGGAGGATCACCGTGAGTTCAGGGCCAGCCTGGGCTACATAGTGAGTTCAAAGCTAGCCTGAACTACATAGCGAGATCCTGTCTCAAAAAAAAAAAAAAAAAAAAAAAAGGAAAAGAGCTACTATGACAGGAGGCAATTTTCCATTTTGCAAACTTATCGCCCCATCTATATTCTGCTTACCATGATGTAGAGATCTCTGAGTCGAAACCCATAGAGGGACCAGGAGGCAGAGGTAAGGAGGGTGGCAATGGTGAGTGAGAAGGAGAGACGATGGGTTGATTTAGTTTGAATGACCTTGGCCTGTGAGAAAGGATGAAAGACACTGGACCAGGCACACATGAAAGTTCCCAGGTTGCCTAAGAATTTTCTTAGGAAAAAGGTCAGACACCCTCCCTGGTCTGTTATCCACCCCTTCTACTTCCCACTCACCAACTTCCACTGCCTGGTCTCCTACCAGGATCCAGATCTCCCTTTCCTTTGGAGTGTATGCCACATTCTCTGGCCACGGGAGCCTGGCCCTTAACTCCCAACCTCCTGGATACCCCACTCACCAAGTCAGCCAGTGGTGAGAGATACATGCTGATGGTGAAGACACTGCAGAAGAGGCCGAGCTGCTGAAGCCGGGCCTCATCATCAGGCATCAGGAGCCAAAAGTAGCCATAACCCATGAGAAGGACCCCCAGCAGGGTTACAGTCTGTAGGAGCACAACACGCTGCAGGGGAGAGATGGCTTTTCTAGGCATGCCCGGGGCACTGTCGGACTTCCCTGCTGGAATTAATTCATCCTGCCCGCTCCCATACTCTCCACTGGGGAAGCCAGCCTTTGTGGCAGTTTCTAGTATTGCACTTGTCACAGTTTTTCCCCCCAGTGACTTAATGGAATAGTCCTATCACACAACACTGAAGGCCTCTGGGAGAGGGAAAGTTATCTTTTCCATTTTTTTTTTTTTCTGTGAGCGTGGCATACACAGTAGGAGTCTAATAAGTAAATGCTTGTGGAAAGGGTGGGGAAGCAGAGCTAATCTTCTCATTCTCAGCCAATGGCCTTGAAGGAACTCTAGAAACAAAAGCCCTTTCTCTTTGGCATGCTGGGGGGAAGCTTAGGGCAGCACAGGCATCACAGGACAGGCAGTGCTACCAGCCTTGCTAGAGTGAGGAACCATGTGTGAGCCTCAGAAGTCGGTCTTCAAGGAGGAAGGGAAATTGCAAGGCTGGAGGGCCTTCTAGGAAAAGGTGACAGTGCCAGCCTCTTAAGTGTTCTAGGAAGTAATGTTTGCCCTGCCACCAAGGCAGGGCGTGCAGCAGAGGTGGGTCCAAGGGAGGGCCTCTACCTTCTGTGGGCAGTAGTGAAGATAGACCAGGATATACAGGGTCTGAAGCACAGCACCTACAGCGTTGACTATGATGAGGGTCCCGTCTCCCTTCAAGACCCCGTAACTCAGCCAGCCCAGATTGCTGCAGGGAGGAGGGGCGGGATTGGGATGCAGGGCTGAATGTGACAGAGGGTCCCCAGGGGCCTCTTCCGCCTTCCTCCAGTTCCTCCCTGCCTCCCCCAGGCAGCCTTTCCCTCCGCAGCCCTCGTCCCTCTCACTTGACATCCGTGGTGAGAAAGGGCAGGAATTGGACGCTGTCCACGTTCCGGGTCATCTGCATGTGCCTGAGATCCGAGCTGTAATGGGGCCCCAAAGGGAAGGGTGGCGGGTGAGTGGGAGACCCCCGATGGTTGTCATCCTCCCCGCACGACCGCAGACCCACCCCCCCTGGTCCCCTGCCTTCTCCCTCAGGCGGAGCAACCAGGCTTGCCCTTGCATCCCAATCCCCTTGACCCGATTCCACTTTCGACCGCGGTTCCGGATGCAGCCTGGGGGCATGGCCACGGCTCTGTCCATTCGCTTTCCTTTCCTGACTTCCTGGTCCTGCCCCAGCCCACCCGGGCTGCGCTCTCACAGGCCGGTGGAGAACATGCCAAGGGTGAAGACCACGCAAGCTCCGGACAGGAGCGAGTCAGCCACGCTGCCCATCTCCATCCCGCCCAAATTGGATCTCGGGCGCGGGACAGCTCAGCCCAGGAGCCAGCAAAGCTGAAGCCCAGCCGGGCCTGCGCCGGCCCCGCCTCCGCGCCGTTCCCCCGGAAACCCGCCCTCTCCTAGAACGCCGCGCCGGAACTCAGGCCCCGCCCCCTGACGCCGGTCCCGCTGGTCCGCTGCCGGTCCTTTCCGAAGGGAGGTGTTCCTGCTTCGGTTCCTGGAGCTCGGTGTGTATGTCCCCCAAAGTTCCACCTCTCGCTCTGCGTATCCCTTGGATCATTTAGACCCCCAGCCTCAACTTTTGTGTTCCCAAGAGGCCCACGTGGTGGGACTCAAAAGCTAGACTTCCCGGACTTCAAGCCTCCTGTCCAGAGCTCCAGATCAGGACCTCAGTGGTCGAGGGTTTGGAAAGATTTTCCTTGAG
The DNA here is from genome assembly GCA_028451465.1 of Erethizon dorsatum. Taxonomy (NCBI): domain Eukaryota; kingdom Metazoa; phylum Chordata; class Mammalia; order Rodentia; family Erethizontidae; genus Erethizon; species Erethizon dorsatum. The sequence continues at coordinate 68,076,227 of CM051829.1, read as the reverse complement.
TTCACTGAAGCCTCTTCTCAGCCTCCCCTAAATAACTGGTCTTGCCAGGAATTACGGTTTTCCTTCACCAGAGCCCCTCCTTCTTCAGCCACAGGGCCGACTTTACATGATCTAACCAGTCCACTGAAGTCCCTGCCACTGACCCCATGGTCCAACCTGTTTGCTGCTGGGAATTCTCCCTCCCAGCCTCCCACGTCTCCGCTGGCGAGGCTGTGGGGCTGTGGGGCGGGGTGCACGCTTCAGCTGGCATCTGGCTTCCTTGAGTCATCCAGACAGCCAGCATGAGTACCCGAACGCTATGCCAAGTCTAGTGCTGAGGGGGTGGGAGTGGGGCAGAGGTTGGACAGGAAGAACTTCCATAGTAGGGTGCGGAGAGACTGCTGTGGGGAGCACTCCGGCCCTGCACAACCCTCAGAGAGGAACCACCCCAATCTTCTGGCCTGTACTTCTTGGAGAAAGAAAGAAATTCACACCCAGTTGCCTCTGATGCAGCACAGCCTAGTACACAGCAGTGACTCTATGCTTGTTTAAAAATATGTCCAAAAAAACAAACACATTGCTTTATTTTGAGACAAAGAACATTGTATAAAAAAAACAAACAACCTCCAGTTGTAGAAATCAGCAGACACACGGCAAGTTTATATACAGACACTGTACACGAGGGCCCTGCCCTTTAGGCTACACTCTAGGCAAACTGTACACAAGGGCACTGCCCCTACGGCTCTACTCTAAGAACAGGTTGGCACAGCCTCCCGGCTGGCACAGCTCTTCGGAGTGCTGCCCCAGGATGGGGGGAGAGGATGCAGTGCCTGGCAGCTCCTCAAATGGATGCCTTGCTGTGAGATGCTGGGTCAGCCCAAGCATGCTGCCTCTCCTGTACCTGGCTCTTCTGCAGGAAACTCTCCCTTCTTTCCTTCAGTCAGTGCATCTGGGCATGCTGGCTTTTTCTGGGAGAGGCATCTTGTCTCACCTAGTACCAGGCTCAGTGTCCATCTGCATGGCCTCAGGCCCTTTCCAGCTTGGCTCCCACTGTGCCCTCTTAAGGGGCCATGTCTGCATAGATTGTTTCTTTGGTTTAAAGGCAGGAACGGTGGGGAAGGGACTGTCCCCACTTCTTACTCCATCCCTTTATAGTGCAGGTGGGGATGGCATTGACAGGATGGTGGAAACCCTTAATACCCATTTTGAGGCTGATGGGTGGCAGCTTGTGCATGTGGTGGGAGTGGTTCCCAGGGCTGGAGATTTGGGGCCCACCCCAGGACAAGTGACAGGCGCCTGCCCTGGCCCCTTAGCCCAGTTCCATTTCTTAATGTGATATACACCTTCACTGAGTTTGCAGCAGCATCAGTGGCAGAAGCAGCACGACCCAAGCAAATGGGAAGAGGCGGGGGGCAGCACTATGACCGATGCTGTGTAGAACCTGCACTTCCGGGTCATCTGCAAGGTGAGAGAACAAAGGCCCCCAGGATAAGTGGCCCTGCTGTTTGCACCAGCCTTCAGCCCAGCAGGGTTTCCAAGCCCCTGACTGGCAAAGGAGCCACTTCCTGTACTCAGGCTCCTCACACAGATCACTTCCTATATCCCAGACCCAACAGATTCCAGCTACCTACCTGACTGAAGTCTCTTCTCTTGTGGATTAGCATGGGCCTGTGGACTGTGAGCTGAAAAACAAAGAGTGGAGTAGATGAGAGATTTTACCAGGGAGGCAGAGGGTGTAAGCGCTGGGTGGGCTGGGCAGTGGGACTTCTCTATGCTCCCAGATCCCTACAGCCGGCCTAGTACAGTGATGGAGGGGAGGCTCACAGGGCTTGACACTCACTGATCTTGCCATCGACAGTCACCTTCAACTTCAAGCAGTAGTTTTCTTGATGAGAGATGGGTTTGGCTGTAAGATAAACCCACAGGGAATTAAGCAAAGAACGTTTGTTGGAAATAGCTACAAGCCCACATGTGTCTGGCCCTGATTTCTCAGCTTCCTAGTCACTTGAATTCCTCTTTTCCCTCTAATCTTGAATCTTACCCACTTCCTGCCCAGTGTCCCAGTCTCTGGAACAACCCTGAGGTTTGGCATTGGTGGTGAAAAGAAGACAGACCCATTCTATCCTTCATACCTGCAAGCATGGAGTTTGGTGAGGCATTCACAACATGCTCCCCTTACCTGGGCCATCTTATACCACTCCTACCTAGGGCTCACCCACACAGTGAACCCTGGATCTGTTCTACATAAAGCTGACCTTGTAACTTAAAATCCACCAGTACTTTCCACTGCCCTCAAGATAAAGCCTGAATTCCTCTGCAGTACTTAGGCCTCCCTGATCTGTCCTGTCTGCTTTCTAAGCTCGTCTCTACCCAATTCCTGTGTGTGTCCCACTCCTACTTTGCACCTGTACCCTCACGCCTGGCCAGCTTCTCCTCTTGTCTTAAGCTCTGGGATCATTTCCTTGCTCGGCTTCTTCTGTGCCTCCTAAACTGGCAAGTGCGTAGGCCATTTTTCCTAAGGCCCCTGTGCTCATGTCTACCACATCACTGTGTTCTATGGTCTGTGATATAGCTTCCTTGAGGACAGGGGCTCTGAAGTGTTTTATTTAACTCTGTGGCCATTCTGCCAAGCAGAATGCCCAATACGCAGTAGAAGCTCACTCCACATTTGTGATGTGAATGAATGAAAATAGAATTCAGGCTCAGAGGGGCCCTGTGCTACTTGACTCCCCATTAAGCAGGTATGCAGGCACAGGCACCAATGCCATCATGCTGCTGTGCCCTCAGTGTGAGTCCTTGTGTGCCTGCCTCCCCTGCACTCACAGATGTAGTAGTAGCTATGTCCTTCCTTGAACTCCTTGCCCAGGGTGAAAGGTGTGAAGCGCTGGAACTTCTCAGACAGCTTCTCTGGGCCATGCTTGGCGCTGGGCTGGTTGCACCGCCAGCGGACCTGGTCTTTTGATTGGGGCTGGCACACTGCATACTCCTCATACTCCACCAGGTACAGTGTATACCGCTCCATGGCAGTGTCTACCACAGAGTCATCCTCGTAATGGGGACAGATAATGTCCAGGTAGTCATTCAATTGCACGTGGACTGTGTAGTCCTCATCCCGGAACCTGGGCGTGCACAGAAAGGGAGGAAGCAGGCGGTCATTCAGAAGCCAGGCCAGAGCCTTGAGCCTCCAGCTATTTACATGACCCCTCCCCTTTCACACTGGAGCCTCCAAAGACTTTTCCCAAAATCTCAACTCACAATATTTACCAATCTTCATCTCCCTGGGATCGAACCCAGGGGTGCTCTACCACCGAACTACATCACCAGTCCTTTTATTTTTATTTATTTATTTTACTTTAAGACAGGGAGGGTCTTGCCAAGTTGCCCAGGCAACTTGTGATTCTTCTGCCTTAGCCTCCCAAAGTGCTGCGGTGACAGGCATATGCCACCATGACTGGCTGATCTGATCTCCTATCTCTTCATTTCCAAACATCTCCCCAACCATCATCTCCTTTTCATCCTCCATAAAGCATCCACTCAATATCTCAGATACCAGTGCATTTTCTATAAGCCCCCAGGTATTTGCCCAAAAATAGACTTCTAAATGTTTCTAGAAGGCCATCACTCGGGATGGCCTTGAACTCACTGCAGTCCTCCTGCCTCAGCCTCCCCAGTGTTGGGATTACAGATGTGCACCACCATGCCCTGCTAAGGCATTTCCACTGTCAAAATCCAAGATGCCCTCGCTTTAGCACGCTTGCATTGAGCCCCATCACATCTATGTCTTCACTTTTCTAACTCCTCTCTTTCCCCTGACCCGCTGAGTCTCTCCTACATTTTCCAGATTCACTTTTCCCTGGAAACTTCTCTCTAGGTCAAACCTAGGACCACAAATAATGCCCCCAGTCCTTTCAGTTAAATCATTCTCACCACTCCAGTCTGCCTTTTTTGCTATTCATATTTATGGCCTGGTCTCCCCATCTTCTTCTCTCAAGCACCCCCAAATATCCCTCTTTATTGCCAAAGCCACACCCCACCTCCCCCTGATGCAATGCTGGAGTTCTCTGACCTGAGGCTGCTACTCCCTCCCCTCCTCCCCAGGTGGAGCCAGATCCCCTCCTCTAGTCCCCTCCCCCAGCCACACAGGCTCCAGCCCCACTGCCCACCAGCCCCTCCCCCAGTTCCAGACACCTGGCTCCAGCCTGCAGAGTGTGTGGTGTTTGCAGGGCGAAAGTGTCACCCCCCCCCCCCCGTCACTTTCAAGCTGGTCAGCTTCACTGAATTTCCCCAAGGACTGGCAGGAAGAGACTCAGCAGACCTGGCTGCCAATTTGCTTCAAACCCAAGCCCTGGGCATGGTGGTGGGGAAGGGGGAAGAATTAGGCCAAGAGACCACTGAGGTAGGCACCCACTGCCCAGTCAGCTGACCCCTGTGAGGCCTGGCCTTGCAGCAGCTTGCTGCTGGGATACAATCGGGCTTACCAGGGCCCCTCCCCCACCCCAGGGAAAGAGAGGAGCAGAGGGAGGCTTTTAAAATTCCTCTCTGGAGAGATAAACATAGAAGCCATTTCGAAACAGGTATTTCAGCTCTGGGCCTGGCGTCTTTCCCCCATTCCTGTGACGGGCACTGACTCATTTCTCATCCACCTCTGTTCCCCGCCCCAGCTAGCACTACTAAGAACCTGTGAGAATTTACTTCCTCTAATATAGGCAGTCCCCAGGACAGCTGGCCCTGGGCACTGGCTTCCAGGCAAAGGGTGCCAGTAGGTCTGAAGGCACACGGCACCTGCCCCTCCAGCACCAAGGGGGCCAAGGCCCAGCTCCCAGTGGCACTGCCCTGCTCCTCACACTGCCCCTGCCTAAGGCCTGGAGATCCCAGAGCTGATGCCCACTGGCCTGAGTCACCCATGCCAGCCTCAATGCCGCCCAGTTCATTGCCACCTCATCTCTGCCCCCAAGGAGGGCCTA